>CM075886.1:1693134-1845634 GCA_038021265.1 Cyprinella venusta | reverse complement strand
TTAGTGCAGCGGTAACAGTGCAGGAGTTTCATGGAGGCTGTGCTGAGACAACTGACGAACATCCTAGAGTTACTGGCCGTGTCTCAGACGGAGCGCGTGCGTGAATGGGACCAGCACACCTTACAGCGAGCGTTTCAGTGGGCCGAGTACTGCGAGCAGCTCCACTCCCGCTTCCACTCCAACCCCACGGTCCGGTCCGCACTGGAGGCCGGTCTGCAGGACACCAACCAGCGGCTGCAGGACGCGCTCCCGGCGCACTCTCCAGTCATGTTCTCGGAGCTGGCTCGATGTCAACACATGCTGCTCGTTCATCTACTCACAAACCCTTACTCCCCGAACTCCGTCGTTCAAATGCTTCTCCCAAATCCCAAAACTACAGCACAGGAATTCCAGTTTGATCAAAGCAGCTTTATTACATGCAAATCTGCGTTTAATCTGCTCTGCCGCTCGTTTGACCGGACTAGTCATCCTGGTTTACATGTTGAGGCTGAAGTGAGAGGCAAACTGCTCCGGGAACTCCTGAACTCTCTGCTAACTCGTCCCGGGAATGACGAGTATGCGAAAACAGTGCTGGATTCCATCCTTCGTGACAGCGCGGGAAACACGGGAAGCATGTATGACGTCATAGCAGCTGCGCTCCTCTCCAGCGATGACGACACGAACACCGTCACTCAGAACTTTATCCTCGGTTGGATTGAAGATCACGACGGGTGTTGCGGTAACCTGTGCGGATCTCTGTCTCCCGGGCTGTGTGCGGTCCTCTCCCGGCAGTCTCCGGAGTTTAAACGGGCATATTGGGCTGTTTTGAAACGATGGGCGTCCTGCTTGCAGTATGACGTCTTGGAGAGTGTTTGGGTGCCGACGTCAGATGGGACAGTGACGTTTAATGTACTGGCTGATCGATTAAAAGATTTATTAAATTCAGAAGAGGACACTGAGACTGAGCTTAACGCGCTCAAACTGGAAGATGGAGACTTTAATGTGAAGGGCATCAGTGTATGGACTGATTTAATGATTCAACTGAAGATTGGAAGATAATTCAATAATATTATTAGCTGGGCTATTTAACATTTGATGTTAGTTAAACTAATGGTAATGTGTTCTATTTTAGGCTATAACTGTGTGCATTTTCCCCATACATATTATAATAGCCTACATTTGGCAAAGTTTTATATGTTTTCTTTATTTTTTTCTTTATTAAGAGCCAGCAAATAGCCTAGTATTAAATTATATCCAATTTCTTAGCTATTTTTCTAATTACCCGATAAAATGTAGAGCCAGAAATGTAGAAATGGGGCCATTTTAGTCATTTCTGATGTTTTGTCATTTTGTAATAATTTTTGGTGTTATTATATTATTTTATTAGAACCATCATAATAGTGATTTTGTTTCTCCATTGCCTATATGTTGTTTATTTATTTATTTATTTATTTATTTCGTTGTTGAAATTTCAAAACGTAGCCTAATTTTGTCCCTCACTGAGAAAAACATCCAGAGAAAGCTCCTTTCCTACTGTCATGATGTTTCCAGCTCCCGGCCGACAGGGGGCGACAGCGCTCTTTACGCCATCACACAAGTGCTTTATTTCCGAGCTGACTTCGTTATTTATAGCTGGATAAATAATAAAGCTCTAAAATTATATGTTTAACGGTGTTGCTATCATATTTGACGTTTATGCATTACTTACAGTCCACGTGTTGTTAATAATTTGATCACTTAAAACTCTATCCTCTACCCCAAACTCTTTTTGGTATTACTCATTAAAAGTTGAAGTCAATAATAGCTAGTCAAAACTTTTGTCCTTTAAAATACATATGTAAATATTTTTTTTCCCCTTGAAAAATGTCTTCATGCCTTAAAATATGTTGGATGTAACACACCCATGGCTTATTTAGTATAGGCCTATAGACCATTTCAAACGATGTAAACAACACTGGCCCAGAAGCACTTCCTGTTTCAGTTTTTTAACTCTACATAAAAGCTGGGATAAAATACAACCAACAGAACATACGAAACTGAATCAAAAAGTTAAACAAACATCTTTAAGAAGTTTTCTTTACATGTGAAATAAAGAAAACAGTTACAAACTGAAACAGGAAGTGCTTCTGGACCAGTGTTGTTTACATCTTTTGAAATGGTCTATAGCCTACGGTGAATATGCAAATGAGCCCCGTCTCCACTCACTCAGCTGATTGAAACAGCCAATATTATCTGCTTTTGGTTCACTGCAGTTTTAAGGAGAAAAATATTGCTAATGCAATTTGACTTGTGAATTTATACATGGTTTTCTTAAAGCACATTAAACACACCACATAGACACAAACAACATTAAAAGCCGGATTTTCACCCCAGGGGGACTTGTCTTTAAGGAATAAATTAATTGAAGTAGATTAGTGATATTCTGTCTCACTAAATTCCTCTTAATTGGATATTTCGACCAAACATGGAAACCCCGTCATGGCGTCATTTGAAGGATGTTTGTAACCAGACAGATGTGGGACCCCATTGACTTTAGTATTTGTTTCCTATTGACATTATAAAATATAAAAATCGTCGAAATTCATTGGTCAAAAAGTGCGAAAACCCTGAGAAACATTACAAAACAGCAGTTTTCCATGTCACTGTAGGTCTGAACTGTAGGCTAATTCTGTTTTTCATCATTGTGTAATTAATAACACACACTCCTTCATTAAAGAGATATGGCGCTGCTTTGAATAGGCTGTGTGACAGATGGCGGCATCGCAGTCGCCGTGGCAACCGTTGGCATTAAGCGCAGGATTCCATTTGAATAGAAGGAAGAGGCCAGGCAGCGAACGCGTGCGCCTTTAAATTAGTCCCCGGGGACACGCAGGCGCGTGCCTCATGGGCTGGGTTTCATATGTCTGTCACATTAAGGAGGAGGAGGAAGAGATCTGGGATCTGCATCGGCCGCCGGGTCACGCGTTCATTGATTTACGAGGACACTTGAGATTGCTGAAACCCATAATCAAACCTCATTGCTCATGACTTCTTCATCTGAAATCTCAATATTATCGTGTTTGTTAATGCTTTGAAATAGAAGAGGGGCAGTTTCCTATTCAAACAGGTCCTGTTCTCATAATAAATAATTATCTTATCTCTAAATTGATTTCCAATGACAAACAAGATCATTATGAAGAACTGAATATTATATTTGAAACAGTTATGGTTTCAAGTTTCATGATTTAGGGTTGTTTTTAGACCTGATTTGGGTGGGATAAGTATAAATAAATTAATAAATCTTTTGGTTTGTTTGGCTTCCTATATCTCTGGCTGCCGTGCACGCGTCGCACGCTATGTATGTTATGCGAATTTTGTATGTTATCTCGCTATAGATTCCGGGAGATTTTAACTAATTTGCCGGCATCAACATGCGGGAGACTTCCGAAACTTCCGGGAGACTTAGGATATCTGGCCGCTGGGCACTGAGAAATCCGTCCGCCATCTTGAACCGGTCGTTTGCAAACTATAGTTTCACATGTAGCTAGATCTATATTAGTATAGCACGGGTCCTAAATAGTGAAACCAAAGCGACCATCGCCCCCTGGTGGCCGGCTGCAGTATAGGTCATAAACCCCGCCCTCTCCATGTATAATCGAATGGGACACAAGCCAAGTGTCCAAATTTCAATCTTAACTGTTCTATTTCATCAGAAACGATCTTAAAACAGTAGCCTGGGAAAACGCAGACAACTTCTGGCAAATTTAGATTTGCTCTGAAAGTTAGTCCGGCAAAGAGCTCATTCAAGCCCATTTCCAATCCGTCGAAATCAAGGCACCAATCAGAAACGTTGGGGCGGGCTTTACACGATGACGACAGCGCTGGGATTTTGAAGCAGATTTTGTAGCCTACATTACAAAGATGGACGCCGCCGTCGAACATCACTCGTTCGAATCAGCTATCGCGTCTGTTTTAAGCGATTTGAACGTTACCTTTTTGTTAAAAACCGAGCAAAGAACAACACTCGGAGATGTTTCTCCGCCGCTCTGCATACGTCATCTCCTTCATCGCTCTGATTGGTTTTAGGTCTATCCGTGACGCCCCTCTGGAAATGATTTGTCTATGACGCTTTGCCAGACCATAACTCAGTTACAACTGAGAATGGTGTGGTTTTAACCAGGCTATTAAAACAGGGCTTTAAGTGTAAAATAGAGTGCGAGCAATAAGTTGCTGACTGCAGTTCACTTAACGGCCAGCGGTGTCGCCAATAGCAAGGGTTTCTCAGTTCTACATCCCCTTTTAGCTTAGAAACCCTCTGTTTAAAATCAAGTTTTAATGTTGATTATATGTATATGTGGTGTTTTTAATATGCTTTAAGACAAACCATGTGTAAATTCATAAGTCGACAGCATTGCTGAGTATTTCACAGTGAACTAAAGACAGTCTAAAAAACACGCTTTGAAATCGCTGGTGATTCTGACGTCACACACTACCTTGTAACCAATCAGATCAACGTGTGATCGTCAACCAGTGGATCTCTGAGCTGAGTGAGTGGAGGCGGGGCTCATTTGCATATTCATAGAATCGAGCATACTAAATGAGGTGAGGGTGTCGTTACATTCAAAGGGATAGAATTATTAACTACATGGGGACTACTAACATTTTTTAATTAATGAGCCAAAACCAAAAAGTGTTACCATTATACCTGGTCTATATCCTGCATTCAACCAGGAAAAAAAAATTGCAGACACGCTATACTCACTCTTTTCTGACTCTAGAGCACATGCTCAGGAGATGATGTGGTTTCTTTGACAGCAGACAAATAGTTCCTCTTTTTCTCCTCATCCCTGTCTCCTTGGAAACAAAGAAAATGTGTTTTCTCAGCTCAAATATGCAGCGAGAAAGCAGCAGGGCAATGCTGAGAAAACACAACCGTTTCCACAGTGAATAATCAGAGGCGAGACTTCCTCCCTAACACAGCAATTCATTATGGCCTCTTTTTTAATTGGGGGGGGGGGGGGGGACTTGATGTCATTATTCTGCCGTAATACAGATATTTTTCCTGCCTCACACTTCCAGAGAGACATTAAGCAGGAATGTTGGCATGTCTTTGAAGTGAAGTAAAAGCAGTACCAGTACACACAGGTTATTTTATTCCTTCCCATAATTGTGCTTGGAGAACACTAGCAATAATTTCCTGAGCCAAACTTTATCATTTTGATTTCATGAGATCTTAAAAGTCCATTCTTTCAGTGGACTCTTGAGAGTTTATTGGCTAATCTAAGGTCATGTGATCTCTCTTTGGTGGATTTACAATAGTTTAGAATCCCAAATAGATGCAATAGTATTGATTCAAGCACCACTATAGAACACAATCTGCACACTCAACGGCATTAAATAGCTTCTAAATAACTAAAATTTTACCAAAGAAATGGCTTATTTACTGGAACACACAGAAAAAAGAAAAAAAAAACATGTGTTTTCCATATATGAACACACACCTTTATTATCTGTATTCCCTGTGGACTTGGGAGCTGGTGTGAGTGTGTGTTGGGGGCGGGGTGGTGACAGCACCAATGAGGACATGGTTTGTTAAGCATGTGATGAAAAGCTCATTTCGGAGAGACTGCAGACAGATGAAGGATACATGCTTTTTAGAACAACAGGGGAAAAGAAATTGACGAATACTGAAGAACAAACACCCAACGAGTAATTATCTTCATCACATGGCTTAATTGTTTACCCTGAGCTTAAAATGTGAATATATATTTTTAAATAATACTATAAGATCACTTATTATAGGACTATAAAGTTAAGAGAGGCATTACTGAGGTGCAACTTTTTTACTGTAAGTGAATTTTTGTACTTTTAGAGTCGACCAAGCCCTGAAATTTCAACATAAAAGGCTCAAATTAATGCTTATTTTTCCATGCAGTCTAATCCATCAGACAGTATACTAAAACATATTCACATCCTCTTTCACATGCGAAATACGCAAACTGTAGATACAAAAATGTCCTTCATCCGACTAACAGATGTCGTTCAATAGTGAAAACTTGTATAGTTTTATTTATCTATTACTCACATTTGCTGTGTGAGTAATAGAATTACTGAAAGGTTTCAGACAAACTGTCTTTGGTTTAATTAACATTTGCTCTGTTTGTAATGTCTGCGGATCATTTGTTCACACCTCACTCTCTCAGTTATGCAATTTAGCAAAGAAAATTTTAACTGAGGTTTTTCTAAGATGAGAAGGAAGGAAGGAAGGAAGCAAGAAAGCAAGAAAGAAAGAAAGAAAGAAAGAAAGAAAGAAATAAAGGAAGGAAGGAAGGAAGGAAGGAAGGAAGGAAGAAAGGAAGAAAGAAAGAAAGAAAGAAAGAAAGAAAGAAAGAAAGAAAGAAAGAAAGAAAGAAAGAAAGGAAGGAAGGAAGGAAGGAAGGAAGGAAGGAAGGAAGGAAGGAAGGAAGAAAGAAAGAAATCACAAAATGAAAAGTAAACTCAAGATGGTTAAACATAATTGAAGATGAAATGAAGGGAAAGCAGAAAATAAAAAGGAAGAAGAAATGGAAAGGGAAGTTGAGGAGAAAACAAATCGCAAAGTCAAAAAAGAATGGGAATGGGATGAAGAAGCGGAATGAGGAAAGAGAAGGGGAACTAGAAAAAGATGGTAAAAGTGAAAGGGGACTCAGAAAGGAAGAGGGAAAAAAAGAGAATGGGGAAGCAAAATGGGAAAGGGAATGGGGCGGGAAAGGGAAGGTAACAAGAAAACAGAATAGAAAGGCAAACAAGAACGGGAAGAAGGAGCAGAATGGTGAAAGAGAAGGGGAACCAGAAAGAAAGAGAAAAGTGAGGGTGAAATGAATGGTAAGGAATATTGGAAATGAAATCAGAATAAGATTGTGAAAGGGAAGGTAAAGAGAAAACAGAATGCCAAGGATAACAAGAACAGGAAGGAGCAGAATGGTGAAACCAGAGAGGAAGAGTAAGTGAAGGTGAAACAAAGGGGAAGCTACATCAGAAAGGCAATGGGAACAAGAAAGAGAAAGGAAGGTAAAGAGCAGTGTTGTAGTAGAGACCAGCTCACTCTAGTCCGAGTCGAGACCGAGACCAAAGACAGTCGAGACTGAGACCATAGACAGTCGAGTCCGAGTTGAGACCGAGACCAAAGAGAGTCGAGTCCGAGTCGAAACCGAGACCAAAGACAGTCGAGTCCAAGTTGAGACCGAGTCAAGACCGAGACCAAAGAGAGTCGAGTCCGAGTCGAGACCGAGACCAAAGACAGTCGAGTCCGAGTCGAGACCGAGACCAAAGAGAGTCGAGTCCGAGTCGAGACCGAGACCAAAGACAGTCGAGTCCGAGTCGAGACCGAGACCAAAGAGAGTCGAGTCCGAGTTGAGACCGAGAAGAGAGTCGAGTCCAAGTCGAGACCGAGACCATAGACAGTCCGAGTCGAGACCGAGACTAAAGAGAGTCGAGTCCGATTCGAGACCGAGACCTAGAGTCGAGTCCGAGTCGAGACCGAGACTAAAGAGTGTCGAGTCCGAGTCGAGACTGAGACTAAAGAGTGTCGAGTCCAAGTCGAGACCGAGACCAAAGACAGAGACAGTCGAGTCCAAGTCGAGACCGAGACCAAAGACAGTCGAATCTGAGTCGAGACCGAGACTAAAGAGTGTCGAATCCAAGTCGAGACCGAGACCAAAGAGAGTCGAGTCCAAGACCAAAGACAGTCGAGTCCGAGTCGAGACCGAGACCAAAGAGAGTCGAATCCGAGTCGAGACCGAGACCAAAGAGAGTCGAGTCCAAATTGAGACTGAGACTAAAGAGAGTCGAGTCCAATTCGGGACCGAGACCAAAGACAGTCGAATCCGAGTCGAGACCGAGACCAAAGACAGTCGAATCCGAGTCGAGACCGAGACTAAAGAGTGTTGAGTCAAAGTCGAGACCGAGACTAAAGAGAGTCGAGTCCGATTCGGGACCGAGACCAAAGACAGTCGAATCCGAGTCGAGACCGAGACCAAAGACAGTCGAGTCTGAGACTAAAGAGTGTTGAGTCAAAGTCGAGACCGAGACTAAAGAGAGTCGAGTCCGAGTCCAGACCGAGACCAAAGAGAGTCGAGTCCGAGACCAAAGACAGTCAAGTCCGAGTCGAAGTTGATCTATCAGCTTGGTCATTTAGTGGTGGTGCTGACAGGGTCACCTGTCATTATTGCTTTGGGAGCTGATGTTCCAAATATGTCAAGGGGCATGTCCTTTCCATCACACGCTTAAGGTTTTTGGGCCAATCACAATGCACTGGATCGCTGGCCAATCAGTGCACACTGCTCTTTTTAAACAATGAGCTTTTCAGAAAGGTGGGGCATAGAGGGGCAACAATAATGTACAGTATGTGTAAAATAATGATTTTTTTTTTAAATTAAAACCACGTAAACACATTGCATTACACCAAATACACAAAATAATGGTCTTTTAAGAACCATTATGACCACTTTAACTCTCATCCTGTGTTATAACAGCAACAGAGAACAGGTCTAAATCTTGTGTGATATTGCCTTGTGTTGCCTGGATTTCATCAGCAGACTTGATGCTGAACAGCACTCTCGACAGCTCTGCTGATAGATAACTATATAAATAGAGCTCCACATGGACCAGTCAGTGTGTTCACAGCAGCTGCTGTTAGTGAGAACATTTGAGGTTTGGTAGGAGTGTTTGCAACACATTCTGGGGTATTGAATCCAAGAAGTGCTTTAGGTGTGTGTAGGGTAGTGGTTGGATCTTTGGGCTGGAAGGCCCACTGCACCAAAGAGTTTAGCGGAAACCCTGATTAAAGTCACCTTCCAGTACTTTTGTATTAACTCTGAAGACCTTAATACGCTTGCTCAGGTGTCTGTGATTGGGGTGGAGCTCAACTCCAAGGGCACCGGACCTCCAGGGTCAGATTTGAGGAAACCTGGTGTAGTTGCTGGCTTCAACTTCTACTTCAAATGGGATGGTTGTTAAAGTTTCCTTGTAGTACGGGATGTCAAGTCTTGAGGGCCAACATCCTGCAGAGCTTAAGCTGGATACACGCTGTGCGATTTTGGTCACGATATGGCCTTCTGAGATAAATTTGGCTAATCCTAAAAGATTCCTCTGATCCTAGAATAAAAACTGAAGTCTTTGATTGTTAGTTCACCGACATGTTCACCGACAGCCGATTATTGACCATTGCTAACAAATTTGACCTCCAACGAAATCCTGGCAGAGACAGAAGATTTTCCTCTCAGTCCTTCAGTGTGACAGTGCAGTTCTCCCACGATGACCTCTCAAATTGTCTTAGTTTTTCAAGACAAGACATGACCAAAAATAACATTCGAGATTTCTGTGTAGCCACCATTTCAATCCCGCAGGTAATGCAGCTCACGGTCACCGAAAGTGTCATTGATTGATATAAAGCTCCAAGTTTTCTTGCGTGCGTTCATTTTTCAAGCGTTTCTTGACTGCCGTATAGTCTGAGATCAATGACAACTGAGATCTTACAGTGTGACATGACTTACAGCGATGATGATCATGATCATGTCTGACAAGCAACAATCGTAAGGACTATTATAAATTGCACATGTGCACCCGGCTTTCCCAACAAATTTACCTGGAAGTTTCAAGTAATTATTAGCTGGTTCATGTGTGTTTATTTAAAGTCCCCCTATGGTGAAAATTGAGTATTTTCTCATATTCACTGAACCGCCTAAATGAGGCAAGGGTGTAGATTTACATTTCATATGTGGCACTAGTGTAAATTAAAACAGAAACAGTTAAAACAGAAACAGAAGACCCCCCACACCTTAAAATTTGAGACTATTACACTTTATGTTCTGACTCAGAGTAATCTAATGTTGGTGGTTGGTGACGTTGATAGATATCTGCAAGAATGATATGTACTCATAAGTATACCGGGGTACAAATTAATCCAACCACTAGAGGGAGCTCTTTTCAAGGTCTGCTCAGAAATGCGCGTTAATGCATAGACGAGCTAACACACCGAACTGAGATGCTCCACGAATGATTGATGATTGTATACTGTTATATCTGTCTTGCAGGTAAGATTGCTTGTGTCTATTGTGGGTCGGGGTGGTCCATGAGCAGTTATGTTTAGTGTTTGGGTATTTAGGATTTGTGTTGGGTAGGTTTTGAGCACGAAAACTATTCTTATCACCCGTGGAGCGTGATCAGAAACGACGGTAATAAAAGCTCGTGTGTGAAACGATAAATGGTATTGTGCAATACAGATGGAAAGACAGTATGCACATGTAATGTTATTTAGCGGTTGTGTGATATCGAAGGGTAAAATAATACTTTAAGTGACGCGAGTTCAGTTGCGCACGTGGAGTTCGCGGGTGTCCGCCATTTTGCGCAAATTGTTTGCAGCGGGGACATTTGAGTTTGGGGAAACTCGAACGAAGTGATTTGCTTATTAATAGTAATAAAGAGTCGTGAAATGTGACATAAGAGAACATTAAAGTGTATTGTGTTATTTAGAGTAACAAGTCATGCTGGGAAAGAGAATGCATATATACTTTGGAAAGTGTTTAACAGACAAAGGGAAATGTATAGGTTCAAATTAAGTTTAACAAGGGTTATTTGTGATTTTTGATATGGGGCAAGATAGACTGTACGTTCACATGTTTGATTTTTGTAAACTGTATGTTCAAGTGAATGTTAATTTAGGTTAGTGAGCAACAGGTAATGTTATAAAAAGCAATTAGAAAATGTCATACTGGATTTGAGAATGTGTAAAATTCGTATATTTTTGCCGTGCTATCAAGACGCATAATCGCTTTTCAGCGTGTTTATGAACGCTGTTGACTTAAATATATGACTTACTTCAACCCCATCCCTAAACTTAACGGTCACTGGGGTTAATGGCATTTATGACTGGACATTTGACGGCGTGTACGGACACGCGGAATGACGCGAACGTTAATGGCGTAGACATACACGCAGATAGCTCAAAATGCGTAGAGATAACACGCCACTTGACTCCAAAGTGGCGTGTATGTTTACGCAAAAGTCATGATGTCATGTTGAATATAGCAGTTAATGCAGAGACGAGCAGATAACACACCGAATTGAGATGCTCCACGAATGATTGATTGTATACTGTTATATCTGTCTTGCAGGATTGCATGCAAAGCCCCAAATATTAAATGTGTTGCATCAGAAATGACGTCTGCTCCTTTCAAAATGTGTAACACATAAATAGTTTGTTTTAAGGAAAAAAAACATAAACCTTTGAGCCAAATTGCATCGCCTTCTCTACTTAGGTTCTATACCTTCTTATATGGCATAATGTTGCTTATTTTTAGAACAGACTTTGGACCTAAAGCCCATGGTGCTTTAAAATCATATAGGTCTTGGATCATAGTGGAAGTGTTTTAATTGAACTGTTGACTTCAGCTGTGAGACCATCAACTAATATGGACTAAAAAAGTAAAGTAAAACGTCCATCCTAGATGCTAAGCAAGATGGATACAAGCAACACACAGTTACGCCATCATTATTTCTGTGGACTTTTCATTTCGATTCAGTCCCAAGGCTTTTCATCTCTTCGTGTTTTTTTTTCTCTCTCCCTGGTCTCATCTAAATAACATTTTAATCAAAGGCTATGTTCGAGAGAGAGAGAGAGAGAGAGAGAGAGAGAGAGAGAGAGCGCAGTTGGATTGGATTCATTAAAATCTAAGCCCCGTCTCTCTCTCAGACTCATGCACATACATGCACAGATCCCATCTGCTGAGGGTCAGCTCTGAATAGCAGAGTCGGTCCCCGGGGACGTGTTGGCCCTTCTCAGTGTGTGCTTAAGCAGATTTGGCTCCTGCTCTCTCCCTCTCCTGTCTTTCTCTAGAAGTCTCCCTCTCCTCTTAATCACTGTCAGAGAGAGAGAGGTGAGAGGCCTTGAGTCACACCTGAGACCCAGACCACAGGAAGAATACAACAAAGGAGATCTCTCAGTTGTTTTCAGACAGCAATGCAATCAAATGAAGAGCGAATTTCCGATATCTTCTGATTCTCTGTTTATTCTCCTGAGAAAGACACCACTATTCTTTTTGTTTCTCTCATTTAAGTTGAGCAGTCTCCACCTTAAAATCTAGAGCAGACAGCCTTTTTAGGCACTGTATTTACATAATATTAAGGACGTAATTAGGGCTGATTTTGATTTCATGGTGACTCCTAACTGCGCATTTCTAGACATTTCTCTCTCCAGGATGGAGGAAGAATGCTAAATAATCCACTGCTGGTCTCTACAGAGCAAATCTGGCAACTTGAGCCAATGCAGATCTCTTTTCAGGGAGAAAAAATACTGTCAGTTCCCACGGCATCAGCGAGATCGGACTATTTTAAGATGGTGCGAAGAACAGGGCGGTGGAAGGGGGAGGGGACGATTCTCGAGCAGAGAAAAAGTGTTGATAAGTGATGAAATATTCATAGTTTTGTGTCTATATGTTTGCCGTTGAGGCACACTACCATCGTTTTTTTTTTTTTTTTTTTTTTTGGACCTTTCACCTGCAAACCCGTCAGGTTTCAAACACAGAGATGTCAACCAGCATTTGTGTAATTCGCACAGACTGAACTTCTATTCCCTGTGCATGGGGAGAGTAATTTTAAAACCTAATTACATGAATGAATGCCTCAGGGCATCAATAGTTCATAAACATGACGGAGAAACAACTGGCCAACATATTCATAAGTCACCGGTCTCTTTTCCCCTAGGAGCTTCCTTTGTAATTTAGCACAACCTATGTTGATCAGTTCGATTGAAACTTGAAACTTGATTTTCACATTTTGTGAAGAAAAATTCATCTCTGTAATATTACAGGTTTCCATGTAGTTGTTGACACAATTCTGGATGTTTTGGTCGGTTACTAAAGCATTCACTCTTAGAAGAAAAGGTTCTATATAGAACCTTAAAAGGTTCTATCAGCGCTACGTATTTGGAACCCCTAAAAGGTTCTATGCGCTCTTAAAAAAGGGTTCCTCTGGGTTCTATATAGAACCCTGGGGTTCCATACTTGGCCAATAGAACCTTTTACCAGAGTTCCATTTATGAAGCGGGGGATGGAACCATTTCTGGTTCTAAATAGAACCATTTCTTCTAAGAGTGTTGATTGGTGGTTGCTAGGGTGTTCTGAGTGTTTTTAACTATTTTGCTAGGATTTGTGGTTATTTGCTAGGTCGGATTGTGGGTGGTCGGCAGTGTTCTTAAAGGCACAATATATAATAATCCAATATATGATATCCAAAAAACAATAGCACATTGTTATAGATTTAGTTGAATTATGTACTTAAATGATACCAAATGTTTCCAACAATTTTTAAATCCAGAGAAATTTGTTATTTTAACCAAATTTAACCATTGCGTCACTTGCCAATGGCATCATGTCCCCGTTTTCCTCGATTTTACAGCTATATAAACCATGGCAACAGTGAAAAAATTGGAAAGTAGTAGTTGTAGCGTCAAACACGCTACTGTTGTTGTTTCGCATAGTCGCCATGGATCACAATGTTCATTATTGTTTGTAGCAGGTTCTGTCGCCAAATATAGCTCCAAGAGCTGTAGAGCTCTCAAATGACCCAAGATGAGTTTTTGACAAGAGGAGAAATAAAACGAGGATCAGTATCGGAGTGGCATATCCTAACACTGTGTAACAAGTCTGGTGACCAAGTCTATGACCGTGAAATTAAATAGCACAAATAGTAAGTCAGCCTTTTTGCAAGTGCTGTGGGCACGTATGATTGTTTTGAACGCGCAAACTGCGCTGCGTTACCCCACCATTTAATTCAACAAATTCAGTGACATGTATGAGTAGTAATTTAGCATTAAACATGTGGCTAATTCATTAAAAAATGTTATCAAACATGACGATTGTAAAATTGTATTTCATTACCTCATCCATGAACATGGAGGTGAAGACGACAGCTCCCATCATCCTACGCTCCTTCCCAGCTACACCTTTGTTATTGTTTTGAATATGCGACCTGTAGTGGCAAAAATTTCACACTGTGCCTGTAAGTGATCTGTAGGGTTTTATAGGTGGTGGCAAGAGCGATTTTATACGATTTCGATGGAGTTCAGAGGGGAGGTTGGTGTGTTATGTGATTGCTAGGGTATCATGGTTTGTTGCTAGTGTAAGGGAGGCCAGCTATCAAGTGCTGTGCAGGTAAACTTCCCTCTCTTGCCCTTAAGAAGCACACAGAGCATTTCTATTGATCAAACAATAGAGCGTGGTACATGGTTTGTCCATGACCTTGGCATTTCGAGGGAATATGTATAGCCGCTGCACTGGACTACTATGAGTCAGCAGCAGAAGTGTTGGAGGCTGGTATGTGTGGCTTTATTCTGTGCTGTCGTCTCCGCCGGCCTCAAGACATCTCTATACTAGGCTATTTTAATTTTCTGCTTTACCGGCACTTGCAATTATACAACCTTCAGTGACTTTCAGCATGTTTCTTGTATAACAACGTCTGACGTGTACATTTTTATGTGGCGTGAGAAAGTCACATTAACCACGCAAAAAACAAATTTCCAGAAATCCGATTTGAATAGGATTTCAAACCACAAATTAATTTTGATTTGGATCACAATCACATATGATTTTTTTGCCGTTCACATTTGCATTTGCTGGTCCTGACCAGCCCAGAGCCTTCCCCACTGGTCCAGATCAGCCCAGAGCCTTCCCCGCGAGTCCTGACCATCCCAGAGCCTTCTCCACTGGTCCAGATCAGCCCAGAGCCTTCCCCACTGGTCCCGATCAGCCCAGAGCCTTCCCCACTGGTCCAGATCAGCCCAGAGCCTTCCCCACTGGTCCAGATCAGCCCAGAGCCTTCCCCACTGGTCCCGATCAGCCCAGAGCCTTCCCCACTGGTCCAGATCAGCCCAGAGCCTTCCCCGCTAGTCCTGACCAGCCCAGAGCCTTCCCCACTGGTCCAGATCAGCCCAGAGCCTTCCCCACTGGTCCCGATCAGCCCAGAGCCTTCCCCACTGGTCCAGACCAGCCCAGAGCCTTCCCCGCTGGTCCCGACCAGCCCAGAGCCTTCACCGCTAGTCCTGACCAGCCCAGAGCCTTCCCCACTGGTCCCGATCAGCCCAGAGCCTTCCCCGCTAGTCCCGACCAGCCCAGAGCCTTCCCCACTGGTCCTGACCAGCCCAGAGCCTTCCCCACTGGTCCAGATCAGCCCAGAGCCTTCCCCACTGGTCCTGACCAGCCCAGAGCCTTCCCCACTGGTCCCGATCAGCCCAGAGCCTTCACCGCTGGTCCTGACCAGCCCAGAGCCTTCCCCACTGGTCCCGATCAGCCCAGAGCCTTCCCCACTGGTCCAGATCAGCCCAGAGCCTTCCCCACTGGTCCAGATCAGCCCAGAGCCTTCCCCACTGGTCCAGATCAGCACAGAGCCTTCCCCACTGGTCCCGATCAGCCCAGAGCCTTCCCCACTGGTCCAGATCAGCCCAGAGCCTTCCCCACTGGTCCAGATCAGCCCAGAGCCTTCCCCGCTGGTCCCGACCAGCCCAGAGCCTTCCCCACTGGTCCTGACCAGCCCAGAGCCTTCCCCACTGGTCCAGATCAGCACAGAGCCTTCCCCACTGGTCCCGATCAGCCCAGAGCCTTCCCCGCTGGTCCCGACCAGCCCAGAGCCTTCCCCACTGGTCCAGATCAGCCCAGAGCCTTCACCGCTAGTCCTGACCAGCCCAGAGCCTTCCCCACTGGTCCCGATCAGCCCAGAGCCTTCCCCGCTGGTCCTGACCAGCCCAGAGCCTTCCCCACTGGTCCCGATCAGCCCAGAGCCTTCCCCACTGGTCCCGATCAGCCCAGAGCCTTCCCCGCTGGTCCCGACCAGCCCAGAGGCTAAACCGCTAGTCCCGACCAGCCCAGAGCCTTCCCCGCTGGTCCCGACCAGCCCAGAGGCTAAACCGCTAGTCCAGACCAGCCCAGAGCCTTCCCCGCTGGTTCTGTCCAGCCCTGCCGAGCCTGCGCTCCATTCAGCCACACCAAGCCTGAGCTTCATTCCAGCCCCGAGCCTTCTCCAGTGGTCCCCTCCAGCCCAGAGCCTGTCCCGGTCCCTGAGCCTGTCACTCCCCCCAATAAAATTTTGTGGGAATATAGGCCACCCAAAGGGGCGTCTTCGCCACTCTAGTATTCATTGTATATGAATAAACAATGGTATCATATCGTCTATACTGCTGTAGTTACTGCTGTAGCCACAGCTGCTGCTAAAACATGTGGGATAAAAAATGTTGGGTCCTGCAGCATATCTGGCAACCTCGAGTCAGGGGGAGGGGGAGGGGATACGCTCTACAGTAATTTGAAACTGATTGCAGTACCAGTTTTGGCCACAATCTTACATACTGCTCCTTTAATACAGGTGACCCCCAACATATAAAATATGTTGGGATGAGTTTTGCATTGAAGGTTTATATTTAAGATTATGGGGTTGTTCAAGTAACTAACTTAATACTATTGATGCTTGCCTTAGCAAAGAAAATAAGTGAGAAAAATAATTATTAAAAGAGAACGTTAGGACATAAGAGCCCAGTTTGAGTCACCATTGACTCATTCCTGTTTAGTCATACGTGACAGCAGGTTTAGAGAACATCATATTAATGTACAGACTGCTTGAGAAAACCTTACTTCGCCTCTCTGCATGACCGAGTCTATCTGATGAAACACCCCCTTTGCAATAACTGTTTATGGAGAGTTAAGTTGGGTTGGGTTGGGAGGGGTTCACATAAATAATTGTGTTTGGATCCTGGTGTCCCATGAGCCCTACAGAGGTTTGGTCATTACATACTCATTCTGGATGCTGATTAGAGCCCCATGGCCCCTAGAGAGGCTGGGATACCCTTCAACACCTGCTGCCCCGAGCACAGCACTGGATCAAACTCATTTATTACACACACACACGCACGCACACACATCCATTACTCTTTGTTTGGTCAAAAACAGAATAGTGTTTTGAAAACTGACTAAGTTTAGCCTATTCCTATCAGTATACACCATCAATAATGTATTCATACTGCTGCAGTTTGGGTGGGGGTTAAGATGATGGGTATCGCGCGGGTGGGTTTGTCACGGAGGCAATTGGCGTGACGCGTGTCACCAGTGGGCTGTGGGAAAACACGTTCCGGTCGGCTGGTGACAGCAGTGTGTGTCCTGTCACATTAACGCATGCCACAGAGGAAGCCAGCCCAGGTCATTACAGTGAGACGGCTCATCTTTCCTTTCAACAGAGCATACCGTTGCCCAGTCAAGACAGCAGGGTTGAAACATAAAGGGAGAATTTAAAGATATATATGCTGACTGACTAACAAATGAATTTAGCCTATTCAAGTTGAAAGACTAAAAGAAACATTCTTCAAAATCAAACAACTGATTGAGGTCTTTATTGTTCTGGGGTTTGTGGTGTCTGCCTGGTCTAGGTTTTTGTATTTGGGAGTCTGGCACTGGACTAGGTTTTAGTTTTTGGGAGTCTGCGGCACTGGTCTAGGTTTTAGTTTTTGGAAAACTGGCACTGGTCTTGGTGTTAATTTTTGGGAGTCTGGCACTGGTCTAGGTTTTAGTTTTTGGGAGTCTGGTCTAGGTTTTAGTTTTTGGGAGTCTGGCACTGGTCTAGGTTTTAGTTTTTGGGAGTCTGGAACTGGTCTAGGTTTTAGTATTTGGGAGTCTGCAGCACTGATCTATGTTTTAGTTTTTGGGAGTCTGACACTGGTCTAGGTTTTAGTATTTGGGAGTCTGGCACTGGTCTAGGTTTTAGTATTTGGGAGTCTGGCACTGGACTAGGTTTTAGTTTTTGTGAGTCTGCGGCACTGGTCTAGGTTTTAGTTAAAAAATCTAAAACCTAGTACTAAATGTACTAAAACCCTGCTATGTAGTAAATGTACCTGCTATGTACTAGCTATGTACTAAAACCCAAAAACTAAATCCTAGACCAGTACCAGACTCCCAAATACTAAAACCCAGACCAGCCAGACACCACAAACCCCAGAACAATAAAGACCTCAATCAGTTGTTTGATTTTTTTGTTTTAGTATTTGGGAGTCTGGCACTGGACTAGGTTTTAGTTTTGGGGAGTCTGGCACTGGGTTTTAGTATTTGGGAGTCTGGCACTGGTCTAGGTTTTAGTGTTGGGGAGTCTGGCACTGGTCTAGGTTTTAGTTTTGGGGAGTCTGGCACTGGGTTTTAGTATTTGGGAGTCTGGCACTGGTCTAGGTTTTAGTTTTGGGGAGTCTGGCACTGGGTTTTAGTATTTGGGAGTCTGGCACTGGGTTTTAGTATTTGGGAGTCTGGCACTGGTCTAGGATTTAGTTATTGGGAGTCTGGCACTGGTCTAGGTTTTAGTTTTTGGGAGTCTGCAGCACTGATTTTAGTTTTTGGGAGTCTGACACTGGTCTAGGTTTTAGTTTTTTGGGAGTCTGACACTGGTCTAGGTTTTAGTTTTTGGGAGTCTGACACTGGTCTAAGTTTTAGTTTTTGGGAGTCTGGTCGAGGTTTTAGTTTTTGGGAGTCTGACACTGGTCTAGGCTGTTTTTGGGAGTCTGGCACTGGTCTAGGTTTTAGTTTTGGGGAGTCTGGCACTGGGTTTTAGTATTTGGGAGTCTGGCACTGGTCTAGGTTTTAGTTTTGGGGAGTCTGGCACTGGGTTTTAGTATTTGGGAGTCTGGCACTGGTCTAGGTTTTAGTATTTGGGAGTCTGGCACTGGTCTAGGATTTAGTTATTGGGAGTCTGGCACTGGTCTAGGTTTTAGTTTTTGGGAGTCTGCAGCACTGATTTTAGTTTTTGGAAGTCTGACACTGGTCTAGGTTTTAGTTTTTGGGAGTCTGACACTGGTCTAAGTTTTAGTTTTTGGGAGTCTAGTCTAGGTTTTAGTTTTTGGGAGTCTGACACTGGTCTAGGCTGTTTTTGGGAGTCTGGCACTGGTCTAGGTTTTAGTGTTTGGTAGTCTGTGGTACTGGTCCAGGTTTTAGTGTTTGGGAGTCTGGTTCTGGTCTAGGTTTTAGTTTTGGGAGTCTGTGGTACTGGTCCAGGTTTTAGTGTTTGGGAGTCTGGTACTGGTCTAGGTTTTATATTTGGGAGTCTGGTACTGGTCTAGGTTTCAGAAGGCCTGGGTTTTTGAAGGTTTGGTATGGTCTAGGTTTTGAGTGGTCTGGTATTGGCCTTGGTCTTTAATTCTGTTCTATACTCTTATGTCTAATAACAAATAAAAGACCAGCACTCTCAGCGGTCTGTCGTAGGGCTGTTAAGTGATATTGATTAGAGATTTGTTTCCATCTAATTGCTGGTGGTAATCTGTCCTTTGTTGGTCATGCACCTAAATCAGATCCGACCATGGTGTAATGAGTCAAATCCATCGACTCTGGCTACAAAAGGTTTACACACTAATGCTTGACTGATTTTTTTGATGGACATTAAATATATTTTGAGTATGTACATTGCAGGAAGCATGGAGCATCGCTTACACAAGCCCTTGTGAACAAACCCCAACACAATAGTATACTTAAAAAAACGTATTTTTTATGGAAATAATATTTTAAGGAGTACTGAAAAGCATTAATGTAATTTCTATTAAACATATTTCATTTATTTAACTATTTTGGAATATTTGAAATATATTAACTTTAAAGGTAATATCGTTTAATACACTACAGAACTACAAGTACTTTTCGTTTGCTTAAAAATGTTGGTCAACGCATCCACATAATTGCACTTTAAAGCATGACAAAAGATTATTAAAACAATGATTTAAAATACACTTTAAAATAAAACTAAAAATATATATAATAATAAGTGCACTTTTTAAAAAGTATACTGAGAATCAATCATGAAAGTGCCCTCTCCTTAAGAACACTCAAGCTGTCTTTTGTTTGATTAATATTATATACATTTATAAATAGTCAAGTCACCTTAATTTATATAGCACTTTTGACAAAATAGATTGTTTCAAACCAGCTTTAGTGATAATATGAAATTAAAATAACTGCTTAAATATAGTTTTAAGATTTTAAGTGCACTGCAAATGCACATTCAATACTATTAAGCACACTTCTTTTTCACAAGGGCTACATGATCCTCACTGAAATCAATGCGGTAAACTGGCTTTAACTCCAGGCGCTGAAGAACTTTAATAACACATCATAAAAAGGTGAGATCCACTGAACTTTATCAAGCTGACGTTTGTAAAATAGAAACTCGGTTGCAGAAAAGTCTGTAAAATCAAAGAGAGACACAACAAATCAATGCCCAGGATGATTTTAATGACCATATCATGCAAAAATAATCATCATACTCTATAAAGAACATCAACTCTTATCTTTTCAAAACCAGAAAAACGCCTTTAAATTTTGGTCCACCGATCACAAAAATCAAAGGAAAGACGTCATAATGTCTTCATCTGAACGATTGTATATAAAAATCACACTTAGTGAGCAGTTCATACAGTTTAACACTTTTTGACATCAACAAATCGCTCTGTTTGACACAACAACAAAATATAACAATCACTTGTGCACTTCAGTCTCAGGCAAGAGGCCATGAAAAGAGCTTTAGGTTTGTGATAGAGTTATCACACAACACACAAATCTAGAAAACATTTAGCTGAGTTTCAGAACAACTTAAAGCATGGCTCAGATTCCAACCTCTGAAAATGTCCACGTATCTTCTGGTTTCGATAAGACTTTCGCAACCATTCCAATGACTCTGTAAACTAGACACAATCCAGATTTGTAGATGGTGAACATTACAAGATTGCTGATGTTATTGGTAAATTATTGCAGTACATGTTCTTAATAGTTGTGTTTGTTGATTTATTTAGTATTATTTTTTGATCAAGGAACAGCATAAGACCTTAATGACACATTACTACATTACATGTGTAATGACGCATTACTGCTGGTTAAAAACACACTGGTTTGTGTCATGAATGGAGCGTCAGAGTGAATCTTACAAAACATGTGCAAGTTGCCAAAGAAAATAGGACTTTAAGATTATTTTTTGGATTTTCGTGAAAATAAGCACCACCCAGGTTACTTATTTTTATAATAAATAATTTTAATAATAAGACTATGAAATACTTTACTATTTAATAATAAAAAAAATATTATAATGTTATATTTTTAAATTATTTGGGGGAAATGTGCTTAATTGGCAGAACTGTCAAAAAACAGGTCCTACAAACTTACTTGATTTTCTTAATGCAAAATACCTATTTTTTAAGGGATTACTTCTAAAAATTATTACTAAATTTCTCACCCTCATGTCGTTCCAAACTCGTAAGACTTTTGTTCATCTTCGGAACACAAATGAAGATCTTTTTGATGAAATCTGAGAGCTTTCTGTCCTTCCATTGACAGCTCTGCAACTACCAATTTGATGCATCAAAACTAGGGCTGTCAAACGATTAACTATTAATCGTTAACTAACTATTAAACGATTAACTATTAATCTATTAATATATATATAAATTAAACACAGTGCACCCACATAGTATTCAAACACAAACTTTTATTTTGGATGCGATAAATCGCGATTAATCGTTTGACAGCCCTAAACGTTCATAAAAAGATCGTAAAACTAATCCGTTTGAATTAAGTGGTTTAGTCAAACTATCCTCGAACGCTATATATGATGATTAAATTGAATTTTAGGCTTTTAATCGCATATATTCATAAGCTCAAACATGATTGCTTGACATGCAAGAACCAATGATGTCCATTCTGGTGTTACGCAGCACATTTAAAAAGAACCAATGAGGTATAAACCAACTTCTGTTTATATTCGCTGATGATGTGATGTGAATAAAAGACTAAATTAAACCTGTTCATCATATAAAGCTATGGAAGCTTGTTTCCGCCACTGAATAAAAAAATAACATGAATAATTGCGACTTTTTATCTCACAATTCTGACTCTTTTTCTCACAATTGCGAGTTTACTTCTCACAATTGTGACACTTTTTCTCAGAATTGTGAGATATAAAGTCAGAATTGCGTGATAAAAAGTCGCAATTGCGTGATATAAAGTCAGAATTGCGAGATATAAAGTCAGAATTGTGAGATATAAAGTCACAATTGTGAGATATAAAGTCGCAATTGGGTGATATAAAGTCAGAATTGTGAGTTATAAAGTCAGAATTGTGAGATATAAAGTCAGAATTGTGAGTTATAAAGTCAAAAATGCATGATATAAAGTCAGAATTGAGAGAAATAAAGTCAGACTTGGGTGATATAAAGTCGTAATTCTGAGAAAAAACGACAGAAGTGCGACTTTTTATCTCGCAATTCTGACTTTATAACACATAATTGTGAGTTTATATGTCGAAATTCTGACATCTTTTCTCAGAATTGTGAGATATAAACTCACAATTGCGACTTATCAGGCCAATTCTAAGGGGAAAAAAATACTAGTTTAAATCTCACAATTCTGACTTTATAACTCACAATTCTGACTTTTATAACTCGCAATTCTGACTTTATAACCCGCAATTCTGACTTTATAACTCTCAATTCTGACTTTATAACACGCAATTGCGACTTTATATCTCACAATTCTGACTTTATAACACAATTCTGACTTTTTATCTCGCAATTCTGTCTTTATTTCTCTCATTTCTTTTATTTCTATAAACTCTCAATTGTGAGAAAAAAAGTCAGAATTGTGAGATAAAAAGTCGCAATTATTTATGGTATTTTTTTATTCAGTGGCGGAAACAAGCTTCCATATAAAGCGACTTCTGACATTTTGAACTAAACCACTTGATTCACATGGATTAGTTGAACTTTCTGAAGCATCAAAGTGGTAGTTGCAGTACTGTCAATGGGGACAGAAATCTCTCCTATTTTATGTAAATGATCTTCATTTGTGTTTCGAAGATGAGGGACAGCATGAGGGTGAGCGATTAATGACCATTTGTTATTTTTCAATAAGCACAAACTAACTGAAATAGGTGAAATAAGACCTGTGGACTCGTCCCAGACAGGTTTCGTGAGATTAACTCACATCAGCTTTGGCGAATATACGTTTTCTGCTCCTTTTTTCAGGATTCGGCCATACAAGGCTCTCAGTTGCATCACAATACACATCCCACATGAACCGCCTCACTCTTATGACAGTTTATATGATAAATATGGCCCAATAAACAGTAAGCACAGATATCACTGACCCAGCTTCACAACAGTCTCACAGAAACAGTAAATCCATGTCCAAACACATACTTGAGAGAGAAATTACTTTTTTTTCTTTTCAAATAACAACATGTCAGTGCATTCAAAGTATCAAAATGTCTGGTTTGTCATTATATGGTGGTTAAAATGAAACATTTTAAATGAAGACTAGCTTAATTACCACTTAAAATACAGGACTGTATTGCCAAGCACACACTTGAATGTATCGTTGATGAAAAGTAGCTGAACAATTTGTACAGGATTGCACTTTAAAAATTTCTCAAGTGTAAGTTTCAAACATTTAAAGGTTTTTCAATATATTTCACACTTATTTTAATACACATGAGTATCGGATATATTTGCAAATTTGTGCTCTTTCTGCACCAAGCGGTTGTCTATTTTTGCTCTACCTTCTAGGTTTATGTCCCAATTAAAGGGACCAGTTTTATAATGTGTAATACAGTACATGAACATAATGATAAACAGCATTCTTTGTAGGTTTAGGTTATATAATATAGTCAAAGAACCCAAATTTTGCATATTTTCTGTAAGGTCAATGGCAAGAGCTCTTTAAACCAGAGTAAACACTTGTTTCTTTTGAACAAAACTACATGTTAATCTACTCTACTCTGATTGGTCCTCAACTACTCATCTATTAAAGTTACAGACACAAAACTAAAACAAAACCTTTAAAAAAAACAAAAACAGCCAAGACCTGTGCTTTGATTACAGATGTCTGTGCTATTAAATATTGTCAGTTGATTAAATGTTGTAAACCACAGTAATAATTGAACATCTGTACTTTTAAAAGAAACATTTACACTGTCTTTAAACTGATTTAGCCATATAAATCCTTTATATAATCCTAAATATGATATTTTCTATCTAATTAGCTGTATATTCTCATTTATATATCTCAATACATTATTCTTTCTTAAATATTTTCTTTATATATTCACTTCAGATTGGACAAAGACTCTTTTTAAAAGATGTCTCTGACTCCTACAGCTATGCTTGTTGAGGACTGCGTCTATAATCACTTATACCTCTCTTTATTTGTCTTATTTCACAAGATTTGTTATGTTTTGACTCATCTACGAGTACCCGTCTCCTCTATACGTCTGCTCGGCGTCCTCCTGGATGTATTCCTCGGATTTCTCCCAGCTTTTCGCCCATCCCCCATTGAGCTGTGTTGTGGCCCCATATGTTTTGGCGGGGCCTCCAAGACCGGCCTGGCCTCCGAAAGGAGCGCTGCTCAGCGTGATGTCACCGGTCTCCTCCGCCAACTCGTCTTCATCGATGAAGCCACACTTCTCCTCGCTGGTCTCCTCTGGATCTGCCCACGGCTGCTTCTCTCCGGACGCGAAGATCCCGTAGAACACGACGCCACCGTAATGCACCAGTGAGGCGATCAGGAACACGTTCTGCCATTCCTCTCGAGTCTGGAGGACAAGAAACGGGCAATTTAGGGCCGGATTTACTAACAGCTTGCACCAGCGCAAACCCTCTTTTGGAGTTAAAAAGATACTGTCGTGATTAACTTAAGACACGGAGTGTAAAATTAGCGTTGAAAAGTCGTGGACGTGGTTATACGGCTGGGCTGATCGCAAATGCATTAGTAAGAGTTTCGCTTTCAGAATCAACATCTATAGGAGGAGTGTATTTAAATGAATCACGATAGGGGATTTACTACTCAATTTACTGGTATTTGCACCATTATTTAATGCTAAAAAAAGCTTGTCTTAAACCAGATGCTGAGTCGCGCTGCTCTTGGAAGATAACGCAATCTTTGACTTTTTGTAATTCAGAAAACAACAATGAAATTGTTGGAAAAAATGATGTTATATTTGGCTAGATTTAGAATTTAATGCTGGTCTGTTGATCACAAACTGCGACATTATGCAAAAATAAACATGTTAGGTTTTGTATGCTAGATCAGGGGTTCTCAACTCCAGTCCTCGCGACCCACTGCTCTGCATATTGTGCGTCTCCCTTATTTAACACACCTGATTCAGATCCTCAGCTCGTTAGGATAGACTCTATAGCCGCGTTTCCACCGCAGGAACTTTCCCCAGGAACTAGGAACTTTGGGGTGGTACTCGGTGTGTTTACACCGCAGGAACCAGGGTCTAAATGAAGTTCTGGGTAAAAATTTCCCCCCCAGAAAGTCCCTGCTGGCGAGGTAGTACTTTTTCAGAGTTCAGGAACTGTCAGGATGGGACTTGTGCGCTGAACGTTCTGATTGGTTCTTACCGCGCTATTCTTTCTGCCCGATGGCGCGCGTTTGTCCCATTCCTCTCACGGTCAAAGTCTGCTGATAAAAAAACGTCTACTTTTATATCTAGAGCCGCGTTTCCACCGCAGGAACTTTCCTCAGGAACTAGGAACTTTGGGGTGGTATTTGCTGTGTTTACACCGCAGGAACCAGGGTCTAAATGAAGTTCCGGGTAAAAATTTACACCCCAGAAAGTCCCTGCTGGCGAGGTAATACTTTTTCAGAGTTCAGGAACTTTCGCGGTGGGACTTGTGCGCTGAACTTTCTGATTGGTTCTTACCGCGCTATTCTTTCTGCCCGATGGCGTGCGTTCGTCCCATACATCTCACGGTCAAAGTCCGCTGATAAAAACGTCTACTTTTATATCTAGAGCCGCGTTTCCACCGCAGGAACTTTCCCCAGGAACTAGGAACTTTGGGGTGGTACTCGGTGTGTTTACACCGCAAGAACCAGGGTCTAAATGAAGTTCTGGGTAAAAATTTCCCCCCCCCAGAAAGTCCCTGCTGGCGAGGTAGTACTTTTTCAGAGTTCAGGAACTTTCGCGGTGGGACTTGTTCACTGAACTTTCTGATTGGTTCTTACCGCGCTATTCTTTCTGCCCGATGGCGTGCGTTCGTCCCATACATCTCACGGTCAAAGTCCGCTGATAAAAAAACGTCTACTTTTATATCTAGAGCCGCGTTTCCACCGCAGGAACTTTCCCCAGGAACTAGGAACTTTGGGGCGGTACTCGGTGTGTTTACACCGCAGGAACCAGGGTCTAAATGAAGTTCCGGGTAAAAAATTACCCCCCAGAAAGTCCCTGCTGGCGAGGTAGTACTTTTTCAGAGTTCAGGAACTTTCAGGGTGGGACTTGTGCGCTGAACATTCTGATTGGTTCTTACCGCGCTATTCTTTCTGCCCGATGGCACGCGTTCGTCCCATTCATCTCACGGTCATTGTCCGCTGATAACAAACGTTAACTTTTATATCTAGCATTACGAGCTTTCTGAATACTCGTTGGGTGCTTGTCTCTTTTCTGCCGTTTTGTTAATTACCTCGTTAGTAAACCAATCGCACACAAAAAAGCAGCAAAGCTTGAATCTCCTCCATACAAAACCCAAAACAAACGCGCAGGCTAGAAGAGCAGTCGCACGCAGTTCAACATCATCTTCCCGCCCCGGACCGGTACTTTAGTATGCGGTGTAAACGCAGTAAGCAAGCGGTCTGGGGAAAAAAAAAAGTTCCTGTGAAAAAAGTTCCTGGGACAAATAGTTCCTGGTAATTGCGGTGGAAACGCGGCTTAGCATTACGAGCTTTCTGAATACGCTTTGGGTGCTCGTCTCTTTTCTGCCGTTTTGTTATTTACCTCGTTAGTAAACCAATCGCACACAAAAAAGCAGCAAAGCTTGAATCTCCTTCATACAAAACTCAAAACAAATACGCAGGTTAGAAGAGCATTCGCACGCAGTTCAACGTCATCTTCCCGCCCCGCACCGGTACTTTAGTACGTGGTGTAAACGCAGTAAGCAAGCGGTCTGGGGAAAAAAAGTTCCTGTGAAAAAAGTTCCTGGGACAAATAGTTCCTGGTAATTGTGGTGGAAACGCGGCTTATGTTGAGAGTTGAGAACCCCTGTCCTAGATTATTGTCCCTATCATGATTCCTGTCTTGTGTGGACTTTTGTTGTTTCCTGTTCTGTGGCATGTTTTGTAGTCCTTTGTAGTTTTTTATGTTGATTAGTCTCTAGGCCGAGTCCACTCGAGTCCCATTCAAAATATGTCATGATTATTGCTGTTGTTAATACTTCTATAAATTGTTTGATTGAAACGTCCAGTCCAGGCCAGAAGAAGTTTAGCCACAGATGTCTCTCCATGGCCGCCATAGAGCGGCCAGTGGCACGGGCTGTCTCTCTCGTGGCCCGGAGAGACAGATCCGTGGCTTTCCTCAGCTCTGAAATATTCTCTGGAGTAGGTCCCTCTCCCTAGTCCAAATCTTTCAGGAGGTTCGGCCTGGTATGCCTGCAAGATCGCCATAGAGTGCAGACATGACCCAGCCCGACCTGACGCCATGTAAGCCCTGCCCACTAAAGTAGATGTTTCCCTGCAGGGCTTACTAGGCAACACCGGGGCTTTTAGGGAAGACGCCGATTCGGGAGAGAGATAGCTCGCTAAAGACTCCTCCACCTTCGGCATCTTCCCATATCCCATGTCTCAAGCCCCAATAACGTTGCTGTAATCAATTACGCTGGGACTCGAAACACGGGACGAATGCGGTCTTCCCCACGATCTCGTGATCTCTTTATGAAGATCAGGGAAAAACTGCAAGCCCCGGCGGTGAGGCTGTGACCTGCGCTGCAGGTAACACTCGTCAAGCTTGCTTGTGACTTGCGTTTCCTGCTCATGTTGTGGCCAGCTGATGTTTAGTCTGGCCACAGCGCGAGTCACAACCTCCAGCAGCTCCTCATAATTCAGGCCAAATGATGGCGTGCTGAGATCATGGTCGTCCGCATCAATGCTGAGCACGTCCACTTCCTCAGAAGCAGACAGCTCAAGCATCGGGACCTGATCGCGGGTAGGAGAAACCGAACGGGCTTCCGCACCACTCTCAGAGGCCACGGGATCCGCCGATGGAGAGCGAGAAAATGCCTCAGCATTCTCACTCTCCTCCGCCAGATCCCGCTGCGAACCCGAGGATTTCATTCGCCGCATCGCCTCAACGAATGCGGGACCGGAACCCTGGAAGCACGAGCCTGACCATGCTCGTCAAAGCACGCCAGCCGGGAGCGCAGCACTCTCATACGCAGAGCCTCACAGTGATCACAGGCAGCCCCCGCGAGAGCTGCCTGTGCGTGCTGCACTCCCAAACAACTCGCACATAGAGTGTGCGTGTCCCCGCCCGTGATATATAACGAGGGCAGGGATGCACACACTTCTTGAATTGCTCACTGGCCATATTTTTCTTTTCTATATAAAGACAGAAAACACCAAATAAACAGACAGTTTCAACATAGAGCGCTTGCTGAAGAGCGAAAGCTAGTGTGTGTTGTGACAGCGTCACTTTTATACTACCGGGTATGCCGTCACATGTTACGTCACGACGCAACACCAATCGGGATTGGATTAGTTTCATTCATACTTCAGAGGCGCACGCTTAGGGAGCGTCCCCAAAGAGTCGATTTTATCGACGCAGTGTGGAGTTCCCTCGATAGGGAACATGATTAAATGAATAAAGAACGTGAATAATTTCAGGATTTCTCACCTTATTTTTGGTCATAGCTCCAACAATGAGAGGGCAGACCATACCAGAAAGTGTGCCCACTCCATTAGAAATGCCCATCAGGATGCTGGCATACCTTGGCGCAATGTCCAAGTGGTTGACATTAAAACCTTAGAGAGAAGCCGGATTGAAAAAAAAGAATTTCAGAACTATTGGGAGATGTTTATTTTATATATTTTTTTTAAATCAAAATGGGATTTCAAAACTGTTTATGCCTATAACATGTTATAAAGCGTCTCACCTGATATAGCAAATCCGCTAAAACCAACGGCTAGCACCAGGAATGAGATGGCCACACCTTTACTGTGAGAGAAACCAACCACTAACAGCAGCGTGGCCTCCATTCCAAAGCCTACAGTCACATGGGTGGGTCAAACGTCATACCAACAAATATTTTTTATTCATTTCATAAAAGATACAAATAATGTAATCAAATACGGTCGCTCTCACCTCCGCAGTTCATGATCTTCCTGACGGTGGTGGTGGATAAGATGTTTTTTCTGCGCAGATAGTCAGCCAGTTGGCCGCCAATTGGCACGATGATGGTCATAACCAGGTGGGGTAAAGCAGAGAGCATACCGACCTGACAACAGCCAAAGAAAACTTCACAATGAGGAAAACAATGAGAAAAAAATAACCGGCATTTACTAAATATACTCGTTCCAAACCCATGTGATTCTTGATGAATCCCTTAACAGTCAAGTTGCTGTTTGTTTGAAATAACAAACCTGTTCACCCGAAGAAACACTCGACGAAGTGCTAATCCTGTCACAGCTTTTTGGTACATAACGTCTACCGTAGATGCAACGTGCATTTGAAAAAGCAAGAGAGCACAATTCGTTTAAATCACCGCTAGACGGGAGAAATTCCTACACATTGTCGCTTTAAATAAAATATCACAATTTGTAGTGGACATTGAGATTTGTAATCTTGCAGATCTTTTTTATGCTCAAACAGCAACATTACATTACACACTAACTAAAGTTGAAAAAGTGAACCAGCACAATCGGACCCCTTAAGTCCATTGGTTCATTGTCTGGTTTCGCTGAGTTTGCACCCGTTTCGCTTTATTTAATAAACTACGCAACTATATAGCCTATCTTCGTCTATATTAGACTAAAAACATTGCAAAATGTGTAATTACAGATATTTTTGAATACACAACATACACGTTTCAAATATAAGTATATTTTAGTTTACGATTAATGCTTGTCAGGACATTCGGCAGTACACTTTAACCATATTTCAAAGACAATTAAGAAATTACATTAATATGTAGTGGGTCGAAAAACACTCTTAATTTCAGCGAATATCATTTCATATTAATTTACACTATAATACATTTTAATTTTATTCTGAATGACTGTGTCCAAAAACATTCAGTTCACATGACTTAAGTACTGTATATTATTTTAAAGTAGATTATTTCCAGTATACCCTTTTAAAACGTATGCTAAAAGGGTTGCGCAGAGTAAACGTGCATGTGTAATGACAAAGTTTTAGACATTTTAGAGCTTATTTGCACATATTTCTCACACAAATTCAGTGTATGGCTAGAGCCAGACCGATATATCGGCCGACCGATATTATCGCCGATATTAGGCATTTTCCAAAATATCGGTATCGGCAGTTATAATGGCCGATAAATGAATATTTAAAAAAATAAAATAAAAACGGACGAAATACGCTTCAATCATCTCTCCTTGGCCTGTTATATTGAAAATGTATTACAATTTGCATTATGATGTTATCTATTGCTAAATTATGGCTCATCGTAGACTAGCTAACCACAAAGCTAGCTAATGCCTCTATCATCAGTGGAAGACCGCTAACGTTAACATTAATGAGCTTGAAAAACCACAATGAACTTTTTCTGCCTAAATAAAGTAATGATTACTGTATTTATAACTTAGATTTTTTTTCTAGTTACAGTCCCTGCATTGTAAATTGTAAGTTATACTTGCGAGGAGTGAACATTTAGACATAGAGAAAAAGTATCAAACGTATCTTGTGCAGAAAAGTTAGTTTTTCTTTTACACGTGTGTGAAATCCAACAATATTTAATAATAAAAAAATAAAAAAATCGGCCGATATATCGGAATATCGGATTTTAAAACCCAAAAAATATTTGTATCGGTATCGGCCTTCAAAATCCTTTATCGGTCGGGCTCTAGCTGTAAGTCATATGAACAACTTGTAAGATACTTGCATAACAACAGCTGCGATATTATGCAAATGTTCTTTAGTTTTCCACAGAAGAACAAACTCATCTGGGTTTAGATGTTAGCATCCTAAATAACCAAATGTGGCTTAAAAATATCACTAAAATGGAAATCCTAAACAAACCCTGGCTGATAAAAAAACCCCAAAACAACTTGTAAGTCCAATCTCCCATACTGCACCTATGAGAGCGTTTGACCAGCAGAATTAAAGCAGCGGTTCAATTACTCCTGTCAGGCTTGCAGGATTTATCTCACTCTCTCAGCTCAGGAGCCCAAGATCAATAACAATGTCAGCTTTCATTTATGTACGCCACTATGAACTCACATTTCTGAATGCCCACCGTCTCAAATACAATCCAATACGGCGGCGACTCAGTGAATGAGGGGTCAGACACAACAGATAGTAATGATTCAAGCCTGGCCAGAAAGGATTGCATATGAGGACAATTCATACAGCAAACACACAAGCGCATGCGTAAGCCTTACGAGCTGTCAAATATTGAGACTTGATTAATGCAAAAACTCTCTCACCTTACTGATTTCAAAGCCAAACACTTCTTCAAAGTACGCCGGCTGACTGATGAGCAACAGATAGAAGGTCCAGCTCCGGCAGAAGTTGGCCACAATGATTGCATAGACCGGCATGGAGGTGAAGAACTTCCTCCAGGGTGTCTTGAATTTCTGTAGAAACAAAGAAACATGTTAATAAATCTATAGAAAGACTGGTAACACTACAATACGGGTGCACTAATATGCATTATTTCCTGCTTAACTAATGCACAGATAATCATGAGTTAGAACATGAAGAACTAAACCATTAATTAATGATTACTGCATCAGCAACTAATAAAGAGTCTATATGATTAATAGATTAAGTAATACATGAATTGCCATTAACTCAATGTGTCATTGTGTATTAATTCCTTAATAACATATTTTATTAACTAATGGTGTAAATTAATGTGTTAATCACCACAAATAGTCAAAGCTATGCACTTCAACTTTCAGTTGTCTGCTTTAATTAATCATTAGCTAATGATTTGCAAAGGTATCATTATGCTATGACTTTACTTGTTGGGGCACATCATTATTTACTAGTCATTTAGTAATTTGCACATGAATTTGCACTAACAATGAAGTAATTAATAATTTATTAATGCATTTTAGTGTACCTGTCATATTATCTGGAAGTTGAAATACAAGGCTTTGGCTCATTCTGGTAATTAACATATTAATTAACACTATTAGTTAAAAAAAAGAGTTATTATGGAATTAATCCACAATTACATATTTACTTAAAGCTGCAAGCAGCATTTATCGGTGTTCAAGCAGTTCAGACCTTTAAGGCCTTTAAGCACAAAGGCATCAAAAGACATTAAGTTGTATGTAGCAAGCATGACTTATCATGATATACTACATTTCAGTGTGATATGACCTAATTAACCATGTTCCAATATGATTTATCATAATTTACCATGTTAAAATATGATTTACTACAGTTTAGTTAACACACTCATTTTCAACTTCAGGATCATAGTCATTTTTTACTAAATGTGATTGTAAATGTTAAAAAAATTTAATTGATAAAGTTATACTATGAATTATAATTTAGTATTGTGAAAAAAATAATTTAAACAGCAGCGGGTAGTAAAACACCACTCATTGGCCGCCTATAATCCAATTCTCACGAAACTTTGTGGAGAAACTTATGATCCGATCCTATGATCCGATCCTCACGAAACTTAGCATGCTTCCTAACCATGTTAGGACACATATGCCCATCGATTTTTGTGAAGTTGTGACTTTTTGGGGGGGATTTAGGGGCTTTTGACCGAATTTTTCCACAGACCATGATTCCAGCTCAAACGGTCTAGGAGTTATGGGCAATTTAGTACTTTTGGTTGCTGTAGCGCCAACTATGGGCCAATCGGACTCATACTCTGAAAGGTTCTCCACAATTTGAGGCCCTACCATCTGACAAAGTTTCAGAGCTCCAGCCCTTACGGTTTGGGCTGCACGATGCGTTTTAGGGGATTTTTTTAGCAAATACAATAGGTTTTCAGCACTTCGTGCTTGAACACCTAATTAATAACAATTCATGTATGAACTAAAACATTAACTTTACAGACTCTTAATTAGTTCATAATGTGGTAATCATTAATTAATAACTTATCATTAGTTACACATTAATTCAGTATTATCTGTGCATTAGTTAAGCATGAATTAATGCTTATTAGTGCACCCGTATTGTAAAGTGTTACCGAAAGACTTGTAGCATGACGATTTTAAGCAATCAGAACAGTTTAACGCATGATTTTTTTTAACTACAACTTTCTAGTCCGTCTCAAGTTGAATGAATTCTGATGACAAAAAATATTTTGAAAGAAACAAAGAAATGAAAATAAGATAAAATTATAGACAGTTTTTGACCAATTTGTCACGAAACGTGGTGTTTTCAGTTTTATTTTCAATGACTTTAAAGGAGAAGTCTCGACAAGTCGAACCACGAACGCGTTCATACAGTTCAGCTCACTCTAGTCGAGACTGTTTTCCAAAGATGGCTCCTGTCTGTATACGCGAAGTGAACTCTCTTCATAAAGTATCTTATTATTAAACTGTCTGTACACTTACAAAGTTCTCAATGCTTCGTTTTGCATGTAGGGACCCTCATTATGTTACGGAGTTAGTGTGGGGATATTTTGAGCCTTGTAAGTGGTATAAACTAGCGATTTCTTTTTACTTAGTAAATGCCCCCATTACTAGCGTATACGCTAAACAGTTTTTAGCGATAAAACTCTTTATATTCGATTATCATGAAAACAAATCTCAGAGAACGGTTGACTAGGTACCGATGTTTCATTTTGGGCCGGAGTTCTCCTTTAAGTCAATTACACGACTAATCATGGAGAACGGAAAACTTTGTATGCATTTTGGCCGTTCATCTACATTACCACAGTGTTTTGGGGGCCTGAAAACAAACTTTAGAAAATGGGTTTCAAAGTGCAAGTTTTGTCAAAACAATACCGTTTTTTTATCTCCATTTAAACTACAAACACTTGATTTTGTGAAAATGGTGACGTCATACGCATGCATATTACGTGTTCAGTCTATAGAAACCTAGTGTTTCTTTACAAAGTAACATCGCCAACTACTGGCCTGGCAGCAGAATGCAGCGTTTTTAATCGATTTCACTGATCCGTGCAAACGGGAATCGTTGACAACGTTGTTGTCTGTACTTAAAACACGCAAAGGAAAAACTTTTTCATTTTTAGTGCCTAGTTGCTGTGTAAATGTAGTGGAAAACTTTAGTTTGTCTTCATTATTTCCTGTTAACTTTCTGTTGTCATGGTTTCTAGCACATTTATCATTAGTTGTCATGGTTACTTATTAATTCATTGACTTCACACAACTGTTCCATGTTGTGCTCCTTAGTTAGTTGTGTATATAATGCCCTCATTTTCATTTACTCATTATCGGGTGATGGATGTGTTTATGAACACCGTTTCTTTGATTCTTCGTGTTGGATTGTTCTCTTTTGGTTTGTTTAATACAGTTATGCTGTCGTTTAGATCCGCTACACCTTGCCTCATCTTCTTCCTCAGCCTGAACGTTACACAGTTCCTCTATATAGTTATTTACACATAACAGCATGTAATGGATTTATATTCTCAATCTGCACAACTGCCATTGACAAGAAACGGAATCTAAAAGATTCTCAAGCTCTCGAGGGCAGACGCTCTTAAAACACAGACAACTTGAGAAAAAAAATTTAAAAAAAACATGATTTGCTTCAGCAAATCCTACCTTAAAGCTAATAGATATGGACTAATACCCATATAGAAACCACGCAAGAAAACGTACCTCAGACGGCCCAAGTAGATTGGCACTTTCTCCAATACTCTCCTCTATGTAAGTTCTCTCTTCATCTGTGATGGTGGGATGATCTGCTGGGCTCTCATATGAAACCAGAATCCAAAACATGTACCAGAAAATCCCCAAACACCCTGTAGCCCAATGGAGAGAAAATCATGGAGAACAAGTACACACAAAAAAGAACATTCTGTTATCTTTTCAGTCAAGATTATAAACCTACCATAGATATAGAAGACAGAAGACCAGCCCGAGTACTGGACTAATATTCCTGCCAGCGGCATGGCGATCACAGCACCCGCGTACGAACCTGAAACAGGGCGTTTGTAAAGGTCTTATTTTGGGTATTGTGTGTTGTGTATGCTTTTAAAAAGGCAAACTGTATTTACCACAAAAAGAGGTGGTTGCTAGGCGACTTCTCTCAAGGGGTGGAGCCCACTTGCTCCAAATTCCATGGCATGCTGGGTAGGTCACACCCTGGACACAATATTTGATATGTATTACAATATGTATACATAAAAAAGATACCTAGATATAGGGTTGTGCATCGTTTGAATTTGAACGATTCTGATTCCGATTCCTTGTTTCGATTTCAGTTCCCAACGATTCTCGATTCCGATTCTTTTAAGAGGCAGGGTCAAAAAAGTTTAGCTAACCTTGCTAACCAACGGTCTTTCTGAAGGAAATGCTCCTTTCTAAAGGGAAATACTCTGCATTTTGCCGAGATTTTGTTATTTTTAGAAAAGTGAAGCCACACTTTGGACCGCCGACGTAAGCTACTCATGTTCGACTCGCGCGGTTATGCCAACACTTCCGGCAGACGCTTCTTCGTTGGTGTTGTTCAGCGGTTTCTTCTTCCGCTCGGCGGACTGTGAATATCAAAACTAGGGATTGAAATTTTAACTTTTGAACGATTCCGGGAAAAACGAAAAGTTAGTCCCGGTTCCAATCGATACTCGATTCTCGATACCCAACCCTACCTAGATATGATACATGCATATATACGGTATATAAAATAAAGGTTTGAAATATTTTCATCACATAATGTAGACACGGTCAATACAAATCTGCTGAAGTTCAAACTGAGCATCAGAATGGGGAAGAAGGGTGATTTAAGTGACTAGACCCTGGTGCCAGACTGCCAGTCAGGGGTGCGTTTCCCGAAAGCCAACTATTGTCATAAGTTCCGTCGTTATCTGCATAGTTAAACGAGTCGGTGTTTCCCGAAACCATCGTTCCAACGAACATTCGCAAACAGCATCGCAAAGTTGTGTGGTTTGAACGACAGCTCTCGACCTGTGGTTAGAGGCAGAGTTTCTATATTGCATCACATTTGGACGTAATAAATCCTTATCTTGAGCAAAATAAGCAACTGACATTCAGTACAACCGGTGCCTTTTATTTCGAAAACATACAAATGTAATTTACGTCTTTAAGTTTTCAAAAGACTTGAAGTAACGTGTTTGAAGAGTGCGCATGTGCGAACATGCTCTACTATGTAAAAACGAGCCAAATATTGAGTCTGGTAACAAAGCAAAATAACTGAGAACAATTCGAAATAGTCCTCAGATGACATGTCTGTAATTTATATTAACAAATCTAGCGGTAATTGGATCGCAAACAGTTTCATTAAAAGTAGTTATTACTCCACCACGTGCGAAACCAACGTGGCTGAACGATACTTTGCGACAGTGGGTTTCGGGAAACAGTCGCGACTAGCTAGTTGATTTGCTATGCTAGCGAAGCAGCGAACTACACAGTTGTACGGGAAACACACCCGAGACTGGTTGAGATAATAGAAAGGGAACAGTAACTCAAATAAACACTCGTCACAGCCGAGGTCTGCAGAAGAGCATCTCAGAACGAACAACACGTCCAACCTCCTGTCAGCCGAGAACTGAAATTGAGGCTACAACTCATACGGGTTCAACGAAATCAAACAATAGAGTATTGCCTGGTCTGACAAGTGTCGATCATAGCTGTCAACATTGAACAGTGAAATAAGGGAGTGTAGCAAGGTTCAGGGAAGAAGGAGGCAGGAACTAACCTGACTCCGCCAGATGGATTTGCTCCGCACATCCATCTGGAAACCTTCCGTTGAAGTAGTTTTGGTAAGGGGCGAAAATACTGGTTAGCTGATTGGCCTATGTTGGTGATAGACGGGCCAAATCAACCAATCAGATCAACGAAGCATATGACGTACTAACAGAGCGACGACTGAAACACAACCACAAGCCAGGCTTCTCTTGCTGCTGCAGGTAAAGGCTTGTTAGCTCAGCAAATAAGCAACATGTCGGCAAAGGATATTTGCCGTTTATGTAACTACAATTTGCGAGTAAAGATCTTTAGAATCTTTAGACTGAACTGTCGCGCTTCTCGTTGCGTAACACCTCAACCCGCCTCAAAGCCAACGCTGATTGGACGTTCGTTTGGTGAACTGCTCCCAAATTTTCTTTAACGGAAAGTATCCAGACTGATCTGCGAGTGAAACCTTGAAAGCTCGCGAGATCAGGATGGTCTCACGAGGCTAGGCAGGAACCGGATGACAATCAAAAATAAAACTTTATTTAAAGGAAATAAACAAATTACCTGCCAGCAGTTCCACATGGAGCTTTGACAAACGCGACAGCGACTACAAACATCTTGATAAAAGAAAACTGTTATGGAGTGGTATTGCAGAGCAAATCGGCGCCATCTAATGTCAGGGAACGAATTTGCATTTTCACTCGGCTCATCGTCAGCGAAAATCGCTTGGGTGTGAACACAAAAAACACTGACGAATAACGCGCGTTGATATTCGTCCCGGTGTGTACGGGAACAGAACCAACATGAATGTATTGCAGATATCATTAAATCAAGATTTTAAGTACATAATTTGTGAATTTTAGTCTGATTGAGGGGAATCAGAATGGCTTCCTGGGGTGCGTTTCCCGAAAGCATCGTTAGCCAATTATGGTCGCAAGTTCCGCCGTTATCTGCATAGTTCAACGAGTCGGTGTTTCCCGAAACCATCGTTCCAACGAACATTCGTAAACAACATCGCAAAGTTGTGTGGTTTGAACGGCAGCTCTCGACCTGTGGTTAGAGGAATCGTTTCTATATTGAACACATTTGGACGTAATAAATCCTTATCTTGAGCAAAATAAGCAAGCTGACATTCAGTACAACCGGTGCCTTTTATTTAGAATGCATACAAATGTAATTTACGTCTTTTAATTTGTCAAAAGACTTGAAGTAACGTGTTTGAAGAGTATGCATGTGCGAACTAGCCTCGCGAGACCATCCTGATCTCGCGAGCTTTCAAGGTTTTACTCGCAGATCTGTCTGGATACTTTTTTCGTTAAAGAAAATTTGGGAGCAGTTCACCAAACGAACGTCCAATCAGCGTTGGCTTTGAGGCGGGTTGAGGTGTGACGCAACGAAAAGCGCGACAGTTCAGTCTAAATAACATGACGGCTTCAGCGGATGAAACTAGCATCAGCGTGGCTATCGAGCAAGTTTTATCGGAATTACAGAGTATTTCTTCACTGAAAGAAGAGCAAAACACTGCTCTGGAGGCTTTTCTCAGAGGAAAAGATGTATTTTGCTCTTCTCCCGACTGGTTTCGGCAAGAGTTACGGTACGTCATATGCTTCGTTGATCTGATTGGTTGATTTAGCCCGTCTATCACCAACATAGGCCAATCAGCTAACCAGTATTTTCGCCCCTTACCAAAATTACTTCAACGATATGCGGAGCAAATCCATCTGGCGGAGTCAGGTTATGTGCGAACATGCTCTACTATGTAAAAACAAGCCAAATATTGAGTCTGGTAATAAAGCAAAACAACAGAGAACAATTAGAAATAGTCCTCAGATGACATGTCTGTAACAAATCTAGCGTTAATTGGATCTCAAACAGTTTCATTAAAAGTAGTTATTACTCCACTACGTGCGAAACCAACGTGGTTGAACGATACTTTGCGACAGTGGGTTTCGGGAAACAGTCATGACTAGCTAGTTGATTTCTAATGATGCATCGTACTATGGTAGTGAATCGGTGAGCTACGTCGTTGTACGGGAAACGCACCCCTGACTGGCGAGAGGAGGATCTGGGGATGGAGGAGGGAAATGTGAACACGACAGCTGCTGATAATACTGAAGGAGATTACACATGTACACAGTGATAGGAGCAGTTTTGCCAAGTCCGCTTATTCTAAGCGACTTTGGGCTTGTTTTTCTGTAAAGTCGCTTGCAAATAATGGGAGTCGCAGGTCGTGTTTTTTTTGGGCTTGTTTCTAAAGTGTAGTTGCTTATTTGGGCTTGTTCCCAGCTCGTTGCCAAGCAGATATTTTCTAAACGTAGGAGTTTGTCTTGCCTGTTCCCTCTCGCCCTTTCCCCATTCAAAGAGTTTTTTTCCCTCCCACATCCTGCTTCTAATTGGCTCTGACCCAGATGGCAACGAGTACTAGCCAATCAGAGGCAGAGCTGGGCAATCTCGTTGTTTTTTTTTTTTTTTTTTTTTTTTTTCTGGTTAGGAAAACGTCAGTAAGTGACGTTAAAATGAAAATACATGCGAGTCTGGACCATCGCGACTGATGCTGACTGGACTGTAGGAGAGATTTATATATTAATTATGTGTTTGATATTTTAGATATTATAATTTAATATCGTTTAACCCTTTAACTGTCACTCCCCCTTTTTTCATGAAAATCACTATCCAATGGTTGTAATTCAAGAATGCTTTGGAATATAAACCTATTTGGTCTTGTTTTAAAGAAGACATTTGCCAAATTATTTTTGAAGTGAAGTATTATAAAATTAAGAAAATGAAACAGAAAAAAAGTTATAAGTTTGAGTTTATGAAAATGAACAATGTAAAAATATAATTATTTCTATTTTATATAATATATATATATATATATATATATATATATATATATATATATATATTACAAATTATATTTACTCTAAAACTGTAAGAAAATGTAAGCCAAAAATCTGAAGAAGTTCCAAATTTTAGGTTGATATCTCAAAAATGAGCTTTCAGTCAGATTTTATTTGGGCGCAGTACCAACACTAGATGAACAGCCAAGCTTTATTACAGAAGAAAAATAAACTGTACCTCCGTAGAAAAAGCGCTTTTACTGTCTATGAGCAAAAGTCGCTTGTTTTGGGCTTGTTTTCACCGGCTTGGTTGCTTATTTGTCTCGCGAGATCTGGCAACACTGGATAGGAGGCGTCGTGTTCCTATGGATCTGCTGACGCGAGCTTGACTAACGTGACCTGCTGGAACTGACGCTACGCTTATGCAATAAAACTATTTAAAAGCTCTAGAACAAAAGTTCTTAAGAAATACCTTACAAGGGGTCATAAAAAACAGAGATAAATATAACCCTGAACAAATGAACAGTAACACAATTCAAATAAGGATTAATGATCCATGCAGACTTGCGCAAACGCAAGCAGATCAGATCTGATTCACCACAAACACACTAATGCTGCCCATTAAATCTTCATTAGCAGCTAATTGTCACAGAATCAGTCACTGATAGACACAAATTGCTGCAGCCAGCAAAGGAGAGCACATCCGCAGAGCTAATGTCAATACACACAACACAAGCTAGTGTGGTTACAATAACCTCAAATGGGTTTTAATTCATGTACAGTCAGCACTCGTCGTACACTGAACAATAGTGTCGAATAGCAGGCGACCGCGAACAGACAAAGCCAGCAAGCAGCTGCTGATACTCTTTCAGTGTTCGTCTTTTGAGTTTTGTTTGAATAAGAGATGACATCATAAGTCAGTAAACTCTCCTTTTCAAGCGTTTCATAATTTGTTTGTTCACTCCTGTGCTTTCGGTGTGTCTGCTGATATACAGTGATGCAACTATTTTTGGTTCCCCAAAGAACTTTTCAGGGAACAGTTCTTAACAGAACCATTTTTTTTATTAGTGAAGAACATTTTCTTAATAATCTAAAGAACCATTTTCCAGTTGTTCAAAGGATTTTAGAGGTTCTGTGTGAAACCATCGATGCCTATAAAGAACCTGGGACGTCCTATAACCTTTTTCAAGGATCAAGGAATTACACTGGTTATACACTCTGGAAAAAAAGGTACAAAAGCTGTCACTGGGGCTGTTTCTAAAGGTACACTTTTGTACCCAAAGGAGGTATATATTTGTACCTTAGTGGTACATATCAGCCGCTTCCTGACCGGGGGGACTTTTGCAGTTCCTAGAACCTAACGTTCCTATAACCCTTTTTTTCTCGTGTTCCGACCGGACTAAATTGGGAATTTTTAAGTTCCTCAGACCGTAGTTCCTATAACTCTTTCAGTACCTAAACGCTGCCGTTCGGTCTCCTTTATTAAGGTCCCGACAAGGCAGGTTTGTTGTTGTTGTATGTGGCCGCACTACGTCTAGTGATGATGACGCTATAAAAAACGTCGCAGTGCTTGCGTTACCCCTCCTACCAGTTGCTACCAGCAGCAAAACCGAGTTTGGGGGAGAGTAGTTAGAACTGTTTAGAAGTGGTCAGTTCCTATAACTAAGTTCCTGTACCTACTTGATCGGAAAGCGGCTATTAGCACCTAAAATGTACATATTAGCACCTGAAATGTACATATTTTCACCTAAAATGTACATATTAGTACCTAAAATGTACATATTAACACCTAAAAGGTACATATTAGCATCTAAAATGTACAAATTAGCTCCTAAAATGTACATATTAGCACCTAAAATGTACATTAGCACCTGGAATCTCCATATTAACACCTAAAATGTACAAATTAGCACCTAAAATGTACATATTGGCACCTAAAATGTACATATTAGCACCTAAATGTACATATTAGCCCCTAAAATGTACATATTAGCACCTAAGATTTACATATTAACACCTAAAATGTACAAATTAACACCTAAAATGTACATATTAGCACCTACAATGTACATATTAACACCTAAAATGTACAAATTAGCACCTAAAATTTACATATTAGCACCTAAAATGTACAAATTAGCACCTAAAATTTACATATTAACACCTAAAATGTACAAATTAGCACCTAAAATTTACATATTAACACCTAAAATGTACATATTAACACCTAAGATGTACAAATTAGCACCTAAAATTTACATAATAGCACCTAAAATTTACATATTAGCACCTAAAATGTACATATTAACACCTAAAATGTACAAATTAGCACCTAAAATTTACATATTAGCACCTAAAATGTACATATTAACACCTAAAATGTACAAATTAGCACCTAAAATTTACATATTAACACCTAAAATGTACATATTAACACCAAAAATGTACAAATTAGCACCTAAAATTTACATATTAGCACCTAAAATTTACATATTAGCACCTAAAATGTACATATCAACACCTAAAATGTACATATTAACACCTAAAATGAACAAAAGTTTACCTTTTAAAAAAAGGTACAGCCCCAGTGACAGCTTTTGTACTTTTTTTCTGAGAGTGGAGAGACAACACACAAATCTACCACACTACACAAAACCGGTGTTCTGTGTGTTGGTGTAGAATACATGGTTCAAAACCATCTTACTTTTATGAATTATTTTTATGAATTCTGTTCAGGTAGATTTCAATATAATTTTGAAATACAAAATTCTTCTAAGTGAAAGTTCATCCTGAAAAGAAAAACAAAAAAAGTATTTTTCACCTTAATGACTTGATTTCTTCATAAAAAAGAGATCTTTTGAAGATATGTGTGAAGTCAATGGGGTCCAAAATATTTCTTTTGTGTTTCAGATTTAAAAAAGGTAGTGAGGACAGACATTTTAGGTGAACTATCTCTCCAAGCACTCCCCAAGATTTAAAACTTTGAGCTTTATTATTTAAGGAAATCCATGTTGAACTGTTAAAAATGTATTGATATGCATATTAAATTCTTTACAAATGGAACCTTATTGTAAAGTGTTACTGAGTGTTATACAAGGATAGTAATCGATTGAATTCATGTTAACTGTCGATTTTATATTTATTTAATGTAAATTTAAAGGAGGAGTTCACTTTTGAAAAAACGTTTGCTGATAATTGACTCACCCCCATGTCATCCAAGATGTCCACGTCATTCTCTCTTCAGTCGAAGAGAAATGAAGGTTTTTGAAGAAAACATTCCAGGATTTTCTCCATATAATGGACTTCAATGGGAACCAAACGGTTCAAGGTCCAAAAGACAGTTTCAGTGCGAACTGTTCATATTGCTCGTATTTGCTCTGTTCTGTGATGCACGTTTGTGACTCTCCAGTTCAAATTCGTTCATCAAAACGAACAAATCTTTTTCCAAGTCAATTTGTTCGTTTCGTTCGTTGAATGAACCAAATGACTCGGAAAAAGATTTGTTCAAACGAGTTCGAACAGGAGAGTCACGAACGCTCATCGCAGAACAGAGCAAGGCGAGCATTTGAGCTTATAAAACTTAAACTTTTGTATTTATTTATTAAATCGTTTCGCTTGATAAGACCCTTATTCATCGTCTGGAATCGTTTAAAGCCCTTTGAACAGTTTGCACTGAAACTGTCTTTTGGACCTTGAACCGTTTGGTTCCCATTGAAGTCCATTATATGGAGAAAATCCTGGAATGTTTTCATCAAAAACCTTCATTTCTTTTCGACTGAAGAAAGAAAGACATGGACATCTTGGATGACACGGGGGTGAGTCAATTATCAGCAAAAGTTTTTTTTAAAAGTGAACTACTCCTTTAAGTGCATTACTGTAAACACAATTTTGATTTGTTCTGAACAGAGAGATGAGTAGAAATGATTTCCAGTTTGTTTGTCCAGTTAAACTTGAACCCAATTGCTATGGGGGGCTGAAACTGTTATATGTTTAATGTAAATGTTCTGTTAAATAATTAAACAGTGATTTGATAAGCATACGGATTAAAAGAACGACTCTTACTTCCACCAGGCCCTGCAGGATCCTGACGAACATGACACAGCCGTAGTGCACTCGTGCAGCCGACGGGATGAACATGTTGAGTGTGGCCGTCAGCAGGATAGCAGCACCAAACACCCTGAACCACAGCGGGCAGAAACACAAGGTGATGTGGGTAATGATAATGGGCACCAGTCGAACTGTAAACTGCACCAGAACGTGCAGATGCAAGAAACCGAGCAGGGAATACATGCCAGGAGCCGATAGAACATTTACTCAGTTTAACCCGAAGGCATCAGTGTCTCTCTAGTAGAGAAATCACTTGAACACTCAAAGGCAGGAAAACATGTTTTATTAATTGTGTGTGGAATCTAATTTACAGAGATGCAGCCATCTGGGTTAATGTGTGAAATCAAAATTACGTTCGTGAAATTGAAATCTTGAAATTCTAAAGCCAAGATGCAAGGACAATGAAATCAAAAATCTACGTTTAACATGTCTTCTGGACTTGTTCCAAATGCAGGCTCGCAATGCGCACTTGCTTAAAGGGATAGTTCACTTGGAATTGAATTTTTGGCATGTTTTATCTTACCTCAAGGGCATCCAAATATGTAGGTGTCTTTGTTTCCGCAGTATTTTCAATTTTTATATTTTTAGGTCAAACCGTTTGTGTCTATCAGTCATATAATGGAGGTCTATGGTCACCACCTCAAAGAGCATGCACAGAGAAGTCCAGATTAAACATGATTTAATGACTCGTAATTGTAAGTACACATTGATGGCCTAAGACACGAAACGAGCGGTTTGTGTGAGAAAATGAACAGAATTTATATCGTTTTTACCTGTTGTAACCACAGCCACGTCCAAGTGATCTGATTTGTGGCTGTGGCTAGAAGAGGTAAAAACGATATAAATACAGTTCGTTTTCTCACACAAACCGCTCGTTTCGTGTCTTAGGCCATCAATGTGTACTTACATTTACGAGTCATTAAATCATGTTTAATTTGGACTTCTCTGTGCATGCTCTTTGAGGTGGTGACCATAGACCTCCATTATATGACTGACAGACAAGAACGGTTTGACCTAAAAATATCAAAATTGAAAATACTGCGGAAACAAAGACACCTACATCTTGGATGCCCTTGAGGTGAGCTAAAAACATCAAAAAATAATTTCAAACTTAACTATCCCTTTAATTTAATTCAATATTTAAAAAAGACAATCTACAAAACATATAAAGCATTATATATATATATATATATATATATATATATATATATATATATATATATATATATATATATATATATATGTGCTATTTAAACAGGTCCAATGTAAAAAAAAATGAATCTATATCAGTCAAAGGGGGCTCTTTTGTGCCTCGGGAGCGCGCACACACGTGATCCTGTCTGCTGGTTAATGAGGTCTCCAGAGGAAAGCGTGTCTCTGCATTCAGGGTTCATGGCAATCAAATAAAGCACAGACAGGGAAGGATACGGCCTTTCAACCTAATATAAACACCTACATAAATGTCTAGGCTATTTGTAAAAATAAAAATGGTCAAAATTAAACGTATAGCCTATTTAGTTTCTAAATGCGTGTGGTGAGTTACCTGTTGGCAGCCAGTCGTGAGGATATATATCCACCTGGGATCTGTGTCACTATATAGCCCCAGAAAAACGAGCCGTGGATCATTCCCACCGTCTCCGGATCCCAGTTAAACTTAGCTTTCTAATGGGGGAAATAAATATAATAATAACGCACGGTTAATTTCGCTGTCATTTTATGAACACGTGTGACTTAAGCTTTCAGTGGAACATTTTCCATTAGTGTTTCCTCGTAAAATGTAGATGTTTTTGAATCAGTGGAGGTGTTTCTTCACATGAGGATGCTCTGAGTGACTCGTCATCACCAGGCTCACCTCTGTGATGATGATCTTGCCGTCTTTGTGAATGGTGCTATTGTTGACCATGCCGACGATCGCGACTCCGAGGTTACAGCGGATCCCGAACGAGATGCAGAAACCGAGGCCGCTCATGATGGCGATGATGTAGCGGCGCGGGAGCCCGAAGCACGTGCAGTCGCACAGAGGCGCTTTCTTCTCTTTCATTTGCGCGGGACGCCCATCTTCCGTCAGCTCGATCACCTCACCCGTCTTCTGCTTCTTCTCCATCACCCTGTGAAGAGACAGCATTACTCACTTTCTACACACACTCACACAAAACTATAATTTTGTGTGTTTGTTCGTGTGTTGAGTGTTCTTGGAACGTTAGCAAACAAATTTAGGTTCTGGGAACGTTAGTTTTTGGTTCCCAGAACGTTCCTAGAACTTTCCCTGAAGGTTAAGGGAACGTTCTTTGAACATTCTCCTTACGTTATAGAAATGGAACGTAAAAATAACCTACATGGAACGTTCTTATAACGTTCTTGTTTGGTTCCCCAAAAAAATACCCTCATGGGACCATTCGGGGACGTTAGGGGAACGTTCTGTGGTTGCTATATAGCCTACTGAATAAATAAAAGATAAAAGGCGGGAACTAACCATAAGGAGAACTGGCCCCGACTGAGCCTGGGTTCTCCCGAGGTTTTTTTTCTCCATCCAATCTGATGGAGTTTTGGTTCCTTGCCAGTGCCGCCTTGCTTTTGGCTTGCTTAATCGGGGTTATTTAATATTTAACAATAGGCTATTATCGATCTGTGTTGTACTATACAATCTGTATTGTGAAAAGCGCTATATAAATAAATGTGACTTGACCTGACTTGACATAAGGTTATAAACCATAATTAGCCTACAACATTCGAATATTCGATCATCTCACAAAAACGTCACTGTAAAGGTTGTAACCCGAAACATTCCCGGGGGAAAAAAAGGAACGTTATGGCTTGTCGAACGTTATTCTGTTTGCTAGACAGCCTACAAAATGCATAACCTCTCTGTGTTAATAACAGATAGGCCTACAAATATATATGCCTATATTCATTAAATTATTTTTATTCCTCCAGTTTTTGGATACGATGTTATGTTTGTTTATTTTATTTATTAATTAAATCCATCAACCATTCAGCAAAAAGACAGAGATAGTCTTTATTTCTCTGTCTGGTCACGATTTGGCAAACTGAGTTATTTGCACCGCATTGCAGCATTTTTATCTCTTACATCCTTATAAAAATTCATATATATACAGCTTTAAATGCAGACTTGACTATATTTAGCTTTTTTTATTTTCAACGCATTTTTCGGCTGCTTCAACACTTAAATAAAAGGGGGAAAACATTTGCCTATAACAAACGAAATAGCCAACAAGAAATATCGTTCTATACTATAATGTTGTGTTAGCCTATATTAGATTGAACGTTGTGTATCAAATCATAGTGAATTTTTTTTTTCTGTGATGGAAACCATTCACTGATTCGTTCCGACTCTGAGCGTTTCATAACCACTGGCCTACAATGAAATATACAACATACAAAAACGCTCTATTTTTTTTTCATCGCACTGTTTCCATAAAGTAGCCTACAAATAATTTACACGATTTTAACAAAGTAAAACGGACAAAGAAGTGATTCTATTCTGCAATTTATTTATACTAAAATAAATAGACTTGCTTACATTTTGTGTGCGTTTTTTAACGTTTAAAACGAACGAATAATAACGATAGTAATTTAATTAAAGGGATTTATGAGCTCGTCATGTCACGACTTTCTTTCATGAATTATTAATTGATTCAGGAGCGCTGTGGGCAGAGGAACGATCCTCGGAGGAATCTCTAGATCTAAACACGATCGAATCACGATCTTTAATGCACACATCATTTCTGTCGTATTTTCTCCTAACGAAAATCACGAAAAACGAGCCACACTTCACATTGGTTAATCGCTATAAATTATGCGTTATTTAGCCATTTCTGAGTGGCTATGGGAGGGAAAATAGGATATTTGAATTTCTGTAGACATGAATATTGTACTATAACATCGAGATAATAGCCTACATTTTTATTTATTTATTTATTTTGTAATCATCTGTTGGCTACGTTTTTCCTATCTTCATTTTTTCAATGAAAGGGGCTGATACCTGTGCATGTGTCCCAGGGTTTTCCCGGCCAGATTCTTCAATCTCTCCTTACCGGGAGCCAAAACTCGTTCCTTCACCGTATCCATCTCCAAAAATAATATTCCACTCGATATGAATAAGAGATTTTAATTCGAATTGGCTGTAAGATATTTCAGCATATTCCTTGAGTGTGGAAACCTGAGCAGTATTTTTTGACCCAGTAGAAAAATAAAATGCGTTTTTATTCCGTGTAGACGACTTACAAAACACCAAGATCAATCAATCAATTAAAATCTTGTTCCACAGTCACTGAAATGTCCTTATAAACTCCCTTTCCGACTTCTGTTATTCCTCGCTTTTCCATTTTTGTCGATAGCCTTGCCTATATTTGAAATCACAAACGAGAATAATCCATCAGAATTCACCTTTTAAAACGACAGAAAGAGAAAAATGAAAAAGACAGAAGAAGAAAAATAAACGTGAAGCGGTGAAAGCCAGCACTAGGTGCGGGAGCGCGTTCGGGACCGTGGACAGGGAAAGCGCGCGTCCGTCCAGCTGTGCATGAACCCGCAGACAGCGAGTGAGCTGCGCGCTCCACACCTGCGCGCTCCCCTCGTGCACTGCTTAAAAGAAATCTATTGAAATCTAGCAATTAGCAGATCCTTTGGCAAACATATTTATTAGTCATGTTATAGTATTATTATAGGGCGCATTGAGTGGTTTTATGGCCACAAAAATGCCATTCATCAGTTTTGACTGGCATTATGTGCACTTTTGGGACGAGACAAATGAGTAGGTTATTGATGGAGTCAGAACTAATTATTTGTATTAATTTAGGAATATTCATGATAGATTATTCCAACAATACCAACAATAATTTAGAAAACAGGGTTGGGCACGAAAAAATACTTCGAATAATGACCACAAGAGGGCGCTAGACTCGGTGTCGTTCTGTTTGCCCTGATATAAGCAGTGCAACTCATAAACAAAATCACGATTTTGTGTGAATACTCTTCGAGACTCTTATTTGAGACTCTTATATTTTTTCAGTTACTGAAAAAATATGAAAGGAGAGTAAATTAATAGTAAATTTAAATGAGTAAATTAAGTAAATTTTATTTAATAGTAAATGTAAGTAATAAATTAAGAGTAAATCCAAGTAAATTTATTAGGATTATTGTGTGGGACATAAATGTGTAAAGGTACATTTGGAAAAACAGCCATTTTTTTCTCATATAATGTTTATGTTTTGGTTCAAAACTTTAATTTTGATTTTTATATTATTCAAATACATTAATTTTCACAAAGACAAAAAAAATATTCATACAAAGTAAAAAGATTTGGTAACAGTTTTCAATAATGTTCATTAGTCAACATTAATTAATGTAGCCTATTAACTAACATGAACAATTTGTTTCTGTATTTTTAAATCTTAACGTTAGTTAACTATAAAAATGTTTTTTTTTAATTAAAACTAAAAATACAGCTGTTCATTTGGTTAGTTCACAGTGTATTAACTAATGTATTATTATAAATTATTATTAAATGTTGAAATTAACATTGAAATTAACATTAACAACAATTCATAAATGCTGTATAGGCCTACGTGTAGTTCATTATTACTTCATGCATTCAGCTAAAGATTGACCGAGGCTAATCAATTGTTGTTTATTTGAGATTTAGCAAACTGGCAGCTTAGTAGCCTAATGGAAAGATTAATATTGAACTCTGCCATGGAAACTATCAGGTATAAACCGGAGTTAAACATTTTAATAATAAAGTAAAAAGGAATTTAAACCTGCATGATATTACGCTGGACCGGCAGTTGGGAAATGGATGGATGTTTCAGCTGCGGCGCTATCTTGTGGTCAGACGCGGGATTGCATTCATGCTTTATGGGTATTCTCCAGCCGTTGAACGTATATTACGGTTGTTGTAGACTTGTTTTTGGGATTAAATCAGCACACAGGATAATGTGCTATGGTTTTGGACACACCTACAAATGGCTTTCCCCTCAAATAGTACCCTTTTTAAGGTTATATAGAGAGTGATTTTAGACACAGGCTTCGAAAGACTGTAATGTTTAATTCTGTATTGTTAAAATAGCCTATGCATCATCTTTTCTTCTGGATTAAAATAGGCCAAATAAATAAAAAAAATCACGAAGTCCAGATTAATTTCTGTGTCAGTAAAGCGTATACAGCATGTGTTTTGCATTTCAACTGGTGTTGTAATGCTTTTCAAGGACTTTTACTTTGTTATCATATTTCCAGATTAATTGTTTCATTGATTACTTAAACATATTTCATGTTAAGTTTTATTATCTTGTAAGGCCTTCAGTTCTCAGTGTTTGACTTTATTTAAGTTCTCAGTAAGCAATAGCCGTCATTTCAACGTCTCGGTTAAATATAGTCCTAATATAGTCCGGCTATGTGTAGCCCACCTCTAGCCTAAATAACATTAAATCTGGTTACATGTCTTTTTTTTTTTATTTGTCATTTTTTTTTTATTTTTTGCCAAAAATATTTATTTGCCATGTTATATATGTAGATGGCAATATGTAGCTAGTCTACTTTTAGCCAACACTTTTGCATTTTGTCACATATCGCTGTCACATAACATTCAAAGTTATATAGAATTCGACGATAATATTGTATTATCTTTTATTGTAAGTTCTGTGAAAAATTCAATTTAAATTCCCAACCGCTAGATGGCACAAGCGCTACCGAGATTGGTGACGCGCGATCTCGCGATAAGCAATTCTGCCATTTTTCAAATTCACGAGACAGCATTAATTAACATTATGATTAACACCAGAGAGCAAAGTGAGAGAAAACCTCAACATTTCTACTGCAAACGTGTAAGTATGTGTGTACGTTTTTACATGTTCATTATTTAAATCTGCTACATTATTTGTTATAATGTGTCGTTACAGTGACATTTTAGCGTTAACATGAGATTATTTTTCTGTCCAAGTTACCGAACTTACATGTGTAAAGTTACTGCAACTGTGTGCCCTTAGAATTTATCTTTGTAATTCATGTGGCCATGGAACTATGAAACTTAGTATTATGATTATAAAAGATACAAATATATTTTGGTTTTTAGATAAATATATGAAATATGAGTTTTTGATTTAAGGTTAGTTTTCAAAATGCTTTTAATCTTGATTTAAAAGAATTAAGAGATGCAGCATACCTGCAGTATTATGTGAATTTGTTCCAAATATGTGGTGCATAAAAACTGAATGTTGCTTCAAGTTTAGTTTTGACTATGGGGACAGAAAAGTAGCTGGCTACTGTCCCAGATGACCCGAGAGGTCTGTTCTGGATGGTTCATAATGCATCAGAAAATTGTTAATTTACTTTAGCCATAAAACATTCAATGCTTTAAAAACCAGCCGTCGTATTTTGAAGTCAATTCTTTGGCAAACTTATCGGCAGTGTAAAAACCTCTGAACTTTCGTGATGTGATCCACTTTATTGGATTTAAAGACACTAGGTTTATTGCAAATTATCTGGCACAGTAATAAATATACAGAACAGAACTCTTTGTCAGTGATGAATATTAAATGTCTTGTTACCAAAAAAAAAAAAAAATGTTTGTATTCATCAGAATAAAGAAACCCGTACAGGTTTGGAACCACGTGAAGGTGAGTAAATGATTTCAAGATTTCTTTCTTTAGGGAACTACCTCTTTAAAGGGATAGTTCACTTTGAAATTAATTTTTGATATGTTTTAGCTTGCCTCAAGGGCATCCAAGATGTAGGTGTCTTTGTTTCCACAGCATTTTCAATTTTGATATTTTTAGGTCAAACCGTTCTTGTCTGTCAGTCATATAATGGAGGTCTATGGTCACCACCTCAATGAGCATGCACAGAGAAGTCCAGATTTAAAGGGGGGGTTGACTGCGATTTCACTTTTTTCATTTTAAATAGTGTGTAATGTTGCTGTTGGTGCATGAACAGTATCTGCAAAGTTGCAGCGCTGAAAGTTCAGTGTAAGCAGAGATATCGTCTTTTAAAAATCAGGAAGTATAATTGCCTACAAAAAGGACTGGATTGGGACTACAGCTGGGTTATGGTATGTCACTGACCTACACATTTGCATCAACCCCAATATGCAGAAAATGGCATGTGCATATTTCTGAGGCACGTCGACTCGTCGAGTGTGTTGTTCACCCAGCTGTCAGATCTTCTGTGTTTCGAGGTTCCCACGGATGCTATACTTCATCAACAATGCATATAATTTATGTTTGATTATGTTCCTGAAAGTGACGATCGTAATCTAGCTCTCTGTGCTGCGCATTTTACGGAAGACAGCATCCAGAATCTCCACGAGTTCAACACCGGATTCAACAAGAAACTGTTACTAAAACATGAAGCAGTTCCGACTTTAAAACAAGAGGCAGCAGTTGTTGGGCCACAACCTGTAAGTAGGCTAAGACTTCATCATTTTAAATGTATTTGCATGTATAATTCCAGACGTAGCCTTGTGTTTTATTTTTTTCAAATGCCAGCGTTGGCTTTATAGCCATTACTTGTTAGCGTATGCTATTTTGTGTCTACGACAAACGTGTACAAACATTATGGACCTGAATTTTCTATAAGTACTAATGTTTTAAACATATTTTTCATGTATATATGCTTTATGATGTTATTTTCGATTTGATCAAGAACGTAAACATGCCAACGCTGTTTGAGTATGACATCGTTGACATAGTTGAGGCCATTTATCTTGCTAATGAGGATTCTAGCCAGTTTTCACCTTTGGCAGTCAGAGCTCATTCTACAAGGAGTATGGCGGCCTCCGAAGCCTTACTTTCGGGTGTGTCTCTTCAAGATGTTTGTGTTGCGGTGGGCTGGTCTTCTCCGCTCACAATCGTAAGGTTCTCCAACCTGGTTCCCAGGTGCTCATGTCCTCGTTGTGCTCGCAGTATTCACACAAACAGGAACTTGTAAGCATGGTTATTGTCATTCCCAAAGGGTCCTTGACATAGCACGAGTTCCCTAGAAAGGGAACGTCTCAGGTTACGACTGCAACCCTTGTCCCCTAAGAAGAGAACAAGACATTCCGTCACTCTGTCATACTTCATTCCTGTGATCGATTTGCTTTGAATAATTGAAGCTAACGGCGGACATTGCAGATGTGCCTTTATGCTTTACTGGTCATGACGTCACCCGCTTGTGATGTACGTATACTGTCTCGCCATTGGACAGATTTTACAGACACACCTATGCTTCAGACGCAATCACACAGCGGTGCGTTTCCCGTAGAACTATTTAGTTCTCCTGCTTCACTACCATAGTACGATGCATCGCTGGAGAAATCAACTAGCTAGTCACAACTGTTTCCCGAAACCCACTGTCGCAAAGTATCGTTCAACCATGTTGGTCTTGCACGGTGGAGTAATAACTACTTTTAATGAAACTGTTTGAGATCCAATTAATGCTAGATTTTTTATATATAAATAGTTGTTTCCTGTCTGCTATTATTGGCCAAACTTGATTAATTTAGGTGTGTCTGATTATTGTTGCCATGACTATTGAGGTCAGGCACACCTGAATCAATCAATTTGACCAATAATGGCAGACAGGAAACAAGGAGCTGGCTTAAGTTCAGGAAGTAGTGCAGCTGTGCATAAGGCCAATTATCCACCTGTTCGTCGTCTTCTTCATCAGTGTCCCCTGTGATCACCTTGTTATGTTTGATTTTGTATCTGTATGGGCTGTATGCATGGCGGTATTTCCGGTGAAGGTCTTAGGATACTCGATAACTTCTGTTGATAGTAGAGTCCAATAAAGTAACGAGAATTTATATTGAATTTTATACTCTATGGCTATACTAAACAAACGTCTCAGGTTACGTATGTAACCCTGGTTCCCTGAGAGGGAACGAGAGCTGCGTTGTCAAACGCGATGGGAACCCCATACCCACTATGCCATGCTGAGAAATGCCCGTTCTGTGTGAAGTCGAATGTGCACACTAAGAAGCAAGCAACCTAGCCCCGGGAGTGGAGAGGTCTAGGTCATAAAACCTGACAAAACGTATGCGGTGAGGACCACCCTGCCACATTACAAACGTCATGAAGGGAAACACCCGAAATTAAAGCCTTAGAGGCAGCCATATTCCTAGTAGAATGGGTGCGGACTTCCATAGGTGAGGGACGTCCGACCGCATTATAAGCAATAGGGATAGCCTTAACTATCCACTTGCTCATTACTTGTCTCGATGCTGGGCAACCTTTCTTAGTCGAACCAAAGCAGACGAATAATTGTTCTGACTTATAATTAATTGTTCGGACAGAAGGACTGCAGCACAATAGGACCCATCACATTAGTAGGGACCTTAGGAATATAACCCGGCCTAGGTTATAGAAATGCTTTAACAATACCAGGTGCGAATTCCAAACATGAGGGAGCAACAGAAAGAGCTTGCAGATCTCCAATTCTCTTAATAGAAGAAATAGCGAGAAGAAACAAAGCTTTTAAAGTGAGGAATTTTTCTGAAACCTCTTCGATAGGTTCGAAGGGAGCTAAAGCCAGACCCTCAAGTACAATGACCAGGTCCCAAGCCGGTGCTCTGGAGAGCAAGGCAGGCCTCAGCCTCAATGTTCCACGGAAAAAACGAGTTATTAGAGGATCTCTCCCCAGAGAAGAAGCCCCCGCAGGGGATCTAAAGGCAGATATAGCCGCAACATACACCTTCAAGGTGGAGGGAGTTAGTCCAGCAGAGAAACGGTCTTGCAGGAAATCGAGAACTGTACCAACTAGGCAGTCAACAAGATTAAAAACACGTTCTCCGCACCATGTAGAGAACAACTTCCATTTGAAATGATACAGTTTTCTCATGGAGGGAGCTCTGGATTGAAGAATGGTCTCCACGACGTCAGTCGAGAGACCAGTACTTATGAACTGGGCCCCCTCAGAGGCCAAGCCCATAGCTTCCACAACTTGGGGCGAGGGTGATATTTTGCCCCCCGCCTGTGAAAGCAGGTCCCTCCTTACCGGAATCTCCATCGGAGAGCCGTCCAAGAGGGACATTAGGTCCGCAAACCATATTCTGATCGGCCAGTGCGGGGCTATTAACAACAGATGAGCCCCTTCCTGGCGAACTCTTTCCAGAACTCCTGGGAGCATTGATATCGGGGCAATTGCATACAGGTGTAGCCTGCACCATCGCATCCAGTCCGAGAGGAGCTGGCTGCGTAAGCGAGAACTATAATGGACAGTGAGTTGTCTCCTGAGTTGCAAATAGATCGACCTGAGCTTGACCAAAGTTCTCCCATAGGAGCTCCACCACCTCGGGGTGGAGTCTCCACTCCCCGGGCCTCAGCCCCTGCCTTGACAGAATGTCGCCCCCACATTCAGATACCCTGGAATATATATTGCCCTCACAGCAATTTCCCCGGGGTTCATAGGAGGATCTGCAGAGCCAACTTGTATAAAGCTCTGGACCTCAAATCCCCCTGGTGGTTGATGTCGGAGACCACCGACGTGGTGGCCCCTCAGGTCTGGCAGGAAGTATTTGAGAGCCCGAAACACTGCCATCATTTCTAGTCGGCACTGGATCCAGCAAGTAAGGGCTGAGATAGGACGGGGCCCGTCTCAAGCTCTGCTACCAGATCCAATTGCGAACCCCAAGATGCAAGTCGACGCTGTGCCTCGGCGACAGCGGGACCCGCACCCCGGGGAACGCGAACCGAACCGTCCTTCTCAAAGAACGCCCGGCGGGAGCGGAGCGTTCTCATAGAAAGCTTCACGCAATGCTCGCAGTCAGCTCCCTCGAGAACTGACTGGGCATGCTCCACTCCCAGACAAGATACACACGGCTGATGTGCGTCCCCACCCGTGATGAAACGAGGGCAAGGAACAACACAACGTCCCGTGTCCCGTTGTAAGGGCTTGAGACGACATGAGGATGATCATTTTTGGGTGAACTAACCCTTTAAAGACCACTGGAAAATGTTTAATATAGTTACGGGTTTGAATTAGATGTTATATTTTGTTATATTATATTAAAATAAAAAATATTGTCATATAGAGCATTTGTGAAGAAAATTACAATTGGTCAAAATAAAAAAAAAGGTTGCTTTGCCATGTTTCCAGACATTAAATAGTGAAAAGGAGAAAAAAAGTGTATTAATTTTTAGAACAACACAATGGGCTCTATGCACGGCGGTATTTCCGGTGAAGGTGTAAGGACTCTTCCATAATCCCGTTTTCCTCCGCTTTAATCTCCACAACGGAAATGGACGAGCATCCTTGCAACATGCAGTGTCTGCAGGGGTGGGCTGATCTTTTGGTACTGTCGTTTTATATTTTGTTCCAATCAGCTTCACAACAAATGTCTTAAAACTCACAAGCTACATTTTGACTTTAAATTCATTCTATATGTGACTGTAAAAATCTGAATCTCCTCTCTAATCTTATAAACCAGATTAAACACTTTCGTCCTATATTATTACTTTGGTCCGCCCATAAGCCCTTAGAAAGCAGGCTCCCGCCCCATGCGTCTGCCACCTTCACATATGGCTGTGGAATTATCAAACCCAGATTGTAGAGTTGAAGCTTTGGGAAATAGGCAGCTATGTTTCTGTCCCGCTGCCACACCCAGACAGAACTCCATGTGTAATTGCTAGAATGAAGGGCCGCGGTGACCACTTGAAGGGTGGCCCCGGCCAGAAGAGTCTATATTGGGCTACACAGGCTCCTTTAGTTACACTCCTGGTGGGGCTGGTACAAGCCAGCAAGATGAGGAGGATTCTTAGGAAACAGCCTTTTCTCGTTCTGTTCTGTATGGGGAAATGTGTGTGTGTGTGTGATATTATCATTTTTAAAAGCTTCAGACATTGTAATGATGATTCTGATTATAACCAATAGTCATTTTGCGATAACTGACATCATCCAACAATAAAACGTATTAGGCTGATCGACTGATCTGGACTCCAAAATCTATTGACAACTTTGTTGATGTTGACGCACATTGTCTGTTGTCATCATTTTTAAATATATTTTGTGTACATTTTGTGGGGGGAAAACTTGTGTTCAAGCAATGTCTTAATTTTTTATTGTTTGTATGTGTATTACCGACATTTTATCTGTGACAGAAAACACATACTAGCGTTCAATGCTGAGATAATTTTAGAGAATGTTAATGTGTTGCCTTACTGAGTTGTTCCTAATGGCAAATTGTATTTTTGTTGCTCAATCGTTCTGAAATGTCTGAGAATTTATAATTGGCAGATTCCATTTTTGCGTCCTTGAAAGGGTGGGAAGCGAACGCTTATCGCTGGGTCATCTCAAGCTTAATTCCTTCATGAAGAGTCTCCGTCTGTTGTTATCAGAGGGAATGTGCAATAGAAAGTGCAAGCAACTTCGCTGTTTATGATCACATGACGCGATTCATTTGATTTACTGAAATTAAATCGGCTTAAAACCCAACAGGAAAAAATCCTTACGCATTTGTGTTTGTGTTTTTCAAATGCCACACCAAGAGACTATCATGCTGAAATAACTTTAAATTAAAGACAATCTTATCAGCTATAAACATGCATTTTACTGTGTTATCCAGATAACATTGATATTCAGACAACATTCAACGTGAACATGTGAGCATTTGAAACAATAATATCCTGCTCTTTTTTTCTTTGCCCATCCCAGTGAGTATACTGTTTGTGTGTGTGTGTGTCTCTGACTGAGGACACTTTGAAGTCCCAGTACTGAATTTTTTTATTTTTGTTAAACGGGTGAGGAACTTAGAAATCAAATTTTCCTTGAGCTTTGACATCTAAGAGGTCATCACTCTATAAGAATATCCTATAAGTTTCAGAACTGAAAACATCCTTGTTAGTCCAATTAAGGCTTTTATTGACATCAGCCTCTGCAAACGACTCGTTTTTCAAAGTGGGGAACTATGAGGTCAAAGAGGATAAAACACCACCCCTGCAGAAAAAGATCAACACCTACTTCAACACCCCCAGTTTAGCCCCGCCCACTGATTCGCGCAGTACACGCATAGCTAAATAACATAGATGCCTACATCGTGGTGACAAACCAGATCGAGCTACCGAGCAATAAATATGCACTGTTGAGTGAAACTTATTATAATATGCAAAACTGTTATCCACTCACAGCGATGGCCATTTACTTCCAAGTCTTCAATGCGAGACGCCCATAAAAACCGAGCATTTTTGAGCTAGGCTAAAAACCAGGGTAGAAAATAACCTATTACTTATTAATTTTGATGTTTTTTAATGTAAAAACCAAGCGAACATTATAAGTTGACCTCAGACAACAATATACAAAATTTTAATGACCCCTTTAACATTTGTCATCTCATGCTTCATCAATATAAACATAATCTTGTTTCCCGCCAAACATAAAGGCGGGAACTGCCGAGCGTTTAACAGTTTAATAAATCAAAATAAACAAACACAAAGCGAAAGTAAAAACATAAATAAAACATAGCGTAAATAGTCCAGGCCTGGTCGTCTCTCGTCCTTCACTGTTCTCGCTCCTCCTTTTATGCTTCCGCTCCTCCGTGAGAGATACGAGACCGGTCCAGCACACAGATAATGAGGCTCACGATCATGATTTGTCTGCGCTGTTCTCACGGCTCTCGGCCCCGCCCTGCTTGTCGCAAGGTCGAAACACCGTTTCTGCTCATGTCCCACATCTGTGGTCTCAATGCTAAATAAAATTAGCTAGTTCTTTTACAATATTGACCTGTTTTCCGATTTATATAAATAATACTTAATACACCATTTTACACCACCAGTTCTTTTTGTGTTTACTGATCATTTATATTACCCCCCCCCCCCCCCCATCTAAATACACCTGTCCCTCAAAACACATGTTATTGGACAGGTCAGCCAGGAGACAATCCCTCCAATGTGTCCTAGGTCTTCCCAAGGGTCTCCTCCCAGTGGGACGTGCCTGGAACACCTTCCCGGGGAGGCGTCCAGGTGGCATCCGGAACAGATGCCCGAGCCACCTCAGCTCACCCCTCTCGATGTGGAGGAGCAGCGGCTCTACTCTGAGCTCCTCCCGAGTCACCGAGCTCCTCACCCTATCTCTAAGGGATCGCCCAGCCACCCTGCGGAGATAGCTCATTTCGGCCGCCTGTATCCGGGATCTTGTCCTTTCGAACTTGACCCAAAGCTCATGACCATAGGTGAGAGTAGGAACTAGGATCGACCATTAAATCGAGAGCTTCAACAGACTGGTAAATCGACCACATTACTGCAGAAGCTGCACCGATCCGTCTGTCAATCTCCCATTCCATCCTTCCCTCATTCGTGAACAAGATCCCAAGATACTTGAATTCCTCCACTTGAGGCAGGAACTCTCCACCAAAAATAAGGGGGCAAACCACCCCTTTCCGACTGAGAACCGTGACCTTAGCCTTGGAGGTGCTGATTCTCATCCTAGCCGCTTCACACTCAGCTACAAACCATCCCAGTGCATGCTGAAGGTACTTATAAGCATAGGCTATTTACGTCCATCCATCCCCCTGTAGTTGGAGACACTCTCCGGTTCCCCTTCTTGGAAAGAGGGACCACCTCCCCTGTCTGCAAGTCCAGAGGTACTATCCCCAACCTCCACGCGATGTTGCAGGGCGGATCTTAACTTCTTGACTACCTCGATGACTTCAGCTTGGGTGATGGACGAGTCCACCTCCGGGCCCTTAGCCTCCGCTTCCTCAATGGATGATGTGTCAGTGGGATTGATGAGATCCTCAACGTATTCCTTCCACCACCCCACGATATCCCCAGTGTAGGTCAACAGCCGCCCACCTCCACTGTAATCAGTGTTCTTGATAAGGCACTGCCTCCCCCTCCTGAGGCGCCGCGAAGTTTGCCAGAATCACTTCGAGGCCAGCCGATAGTCCTTCACCATGGCTTCACTGAACTCCTACTTGGAGCAAATATCCCAGGACAACTCTCACGGCTAACCCCAACTCACGCAATTGACCCAACTCTCACGGCTAACCCCAACTCACGCAATTGACCCAACTCTCATGGCTAACCCCAACCTCAACTCACGCAATTGACCCAACTCTCATGCCTAACCCCAACTCACGCAATTGACCCAACTCTCACGGCTAACCCCCAACCCCAACTCACGCAATTGATCCAACTCTCACGGCTAACCCCTAACCCCAACTCACGCAATTGACCCGACTCTCACAATTAACCCCAACCCCAACTCACGCAATTGATCCAACTCTCACGCCTAACCCCTAACCCCAACTCACGCAATTGATCCAACTCTCACAATTAACCCCAACCCCAACTCACGCAATTGATCCAACTCTCACAATTAACCCCTAACCCCAACTCACGCAATTGATCCAACTCTTACGGCTAACCCCGAACCCCAACTCACGCAATTGACCCAACTCTCATGCCCTCACGCCACACCCCTGATTCCTCACGCTGAAGTGTCAACCCAGTCGGCCAGATGCCTGAAAGATGAATTTATCTATATTTCTGTTGAGCCACTCGTGATCGACGAGTTATAACGCAAATTAGTTGAAATATCCTGTAATCTAGAGCGAGCCGGCATGAGACAAATATTGTGCTTCAAACAGCGCATGCGCACATTAGAAAGGTAAGCGAGCGAGAGACCTTGCGTGTGCAGTATTATATATAAAAATAAAGTCATGTAATATATAATAACAATATAAAAAGTGCTACGCAAATCTACTCTTGCAATCCATATCAATTGTACTTTGTAAACAAAATGTCATTCCCACCACATGCTGTCATTTCACAGAGGGCATGTGGTGGAAATGACATCGTCTTATTCATCATCTGGTGTCTTTTAAATCCCTTTGAAGCTGCACTGAAACTTTCTTTTGACGCTTGAACCGTTTGGTTCCCATTGAAGTCCATTATATGGAGAAAATCCTGGAAATGTTTCATCAAAAACCTTCATTTCTTTTCGTCTGAAGAAAGAAAGACATGGACATCTTGGATGACATGGGGGTGAGTATATTATCAGCATTTTTTTTAAAGTGAACTAATCGGTTAATTATTTTACTAGTGCCTAATTTAGGTATAATAACCAAATAAGCCATATTTTTAAACTGTAATTTTCATTGTTGAAGTTAAATAGTCCGGGTGTGCGACAAAGAGAAAACCGTGATTTTGACATCAGGAGGTTGACAAGTATGAAAAAAATCATAAAGGTAGCAAAAAGTTTTTAAGGTGGTATAATTGTTAGTTTGACAAAGAAAGAGGAATTTGTCCAAAATTATACATATTTTTTAAAATATGACCAAAGTACATAAAAGTGCCTAGAATCACTGAAAAGGTATAACATATTTCTGAAGTTGTTTCACTAGTAGAGATGCTGACTACGGTCGACTTCTGATTTAGAACGTGCAGAAATCCGAAAGAAATTTCATGCTGTAAAAAAATAAATAAATAATATTGTTGGTTTAACTTAAAAAAATAAGTAACCTGGTTGCCTTAAAGGGACACTAGACGACAATGCTGTCAAACAGCGACCCCTAGAGTAACTGTGGAGTACTTGTTTTTAACATTACTGTTGTAAATACCACTCACGGAGGGCATGACGTGTTACATAGTATACTACATTGTGTTTATTTTGTTGTTTAATGAGATCTAATATATGTTGTTAGTGGTGAGAATTTTCACCTGATTAAATACATATCCCCATGAACTTTAGTGGTCCAGAGGATGCTTTTTTCTAATTCTTACTAATAGTATAGTTTATTTTCCTCATCAACACCGATTATATATTAGTGGCTGTATTTCAAGTAGGGACATGTTTTTTGTGCATTGGGTTTTGTGATTTCACCGTAATGAGTCTCTCAGTCCCCGCAATGGATTGAGCAATGAGCGCGCGTCCGTTTGAATATCACAACAGATCACTGAATCCACTGAAACTGATCGCAGCGGCAACGATCACTTGGATCACTTTGGTTACTTGAATTCAAAAACAACACATTTCAGATCGCCTCTTATTTAACAAACGAAATAAATGAATCTACTAGAGTAACCTGGAGATGTTTTATTTGTTTGTATTGGTACATCCGTGCTGCGAGATGTTTCAATGGGGACATATCACATGCGCATTGCGGCTATTCTCGCGTTTGACTCCTCGCTCGGTCAGTCTGCTTTTTCCTCTTTCTCTGTTCCACCGACAATGCTTTCCTAGCTTTCTATATCTTATATGCCGGCTCTGCCATGACGATAGTGTGACAAACTCCATCCTTGTAGACCTTGTTCCTGGATATGTGCGGTGTTGTCGCAAGACTCGCAAAGGAATATGTTACATCGCGAGAGCTGATATCACGCGATACTTCAGTGCGGCGAGCCGCCGGCCAGAAACTGCAAGTGAGATTTTTCCGCTCACAGGCACCAGGGGGGGTCGAGACACCCACCATTCAACCCGAAAGAAGTCATATAACCATTTCAATAACTCTGAAGCTGTTAAATTAAGCTAAAATAACTGCCTTGTGTCCCTTTAAAATTTAAAGTTCATTGAAATGGAAAAAGTGAGTTAATACAATGAAGGAGATTGCTTTAATCATCAGAAACTCAAAATAATGTTATCTGAAGTAAATAAATTATATAAGTTGATTTAACAAAAAGAAAGAATGTTGTGATAACAAATTATATATATATATATATAGGCTATATATATATATATATATATATATATATATATATATATATATACATACAGTAAGTCAATAGATCTTGAGTCGAGGTTCAGGCTTCTCAAGCCAACATCGAACTTCACAAACTTTTGCCCGGCAGCAAATATTTTATTGATGAAATTATACCTGCATTATAATATTCCACTGAATTTCTTTGAAGACCATGAATTCATAATTCAAGCTAAATACATTTCCCAGAAAGGCTGTTTTTTTTTATTCTAGGGTTAAGAATTATGGACACATATTTGTAGTGTGTCGACAAAATTGCGGTCATTTGCTCTTACTCCCCTTTAAATCAAGAAGTGAGCGCTCGAGAGTGAGCGAATGTCAACTATGTGGAAGGTTTAACTCATGCATTTTAAAAAAACCCAATGACGTGGCTCTGCAGCGTATCCAATGCAAAGACCTGTCCTTGAATATGCATGAGTCCATGCCAACGTTGTTAGTTAACCCTCCAATAGTGAAGAAATTGCTCATGTATATTAAGAGAGGGGCTCTTGCCATAGTAGGAATCGTAATTTCGCCGACTGAGTCCCAAGACAAACCCGAGTGGGCAAATCTGATCCGCTGAGCGTGAAGTGAACGGTCATTCCTCGGGCAGATCACGGGCGTGGGCTCACACACACGGAGCCCTGGCGGAAAGATCTGTCATTTATATCAGACTCACATTTACAATCCTTCAGGACACTTAATGAAAATGAATCGCGGACCGGGAAAGTCGAGTGATGAGACGCTTATAGAAATGAGCCGAACTGCTTGGTCCAGCGGCGGTAAGTGTCCGGAACACGCCTTTACTCTCTCACACATAGGAATATTTTAAAAGAAGAATAAAAACATACAGTTTGTGCTTTATTCTGAAGTTAGCTACCACTTGTTGTTTATTTATCTTATTCAAATAGTTTATTTTTAGAGTTAATGCCCTGAAGAGTGGGCTATTTTATAAATGCGCACATCCGTTCCGTCAAAATTGTGCGCGACAGTAAGATGAGTCAACAGCTCTAGCTTACCTATTAATCATTTTATAAGTTTAGTTTAAAATAAAGTAAAAATAAAAATCTGGATGTGTTTATAGCCTAAAGGTAGTCACATTTACATTGCATTTTCCTATAGTCAATGAATTAGGGCGAAGAGTTTTAAAAAATAAAAAAAATTCTTGCACTGTTCTCGTAAACTCCAGAAAAGTTTAAAGCCTACATGGTGATAGGCTACAGTTGTAGTCTCTAACATAGTAAGATGAAAAGTATCCTGTGGGTGTGTGTGCACGCAATGACAGGGATACTCTTAGTTGTGACTATATAAAACAGAATTGGCTGAGATACTCACGAACGTCCCCTTTAAAATCCTTGATTGTGTTTTTACCTTAAAATGGTCATGTACTTTCCCTTCTCTTTGTCATCAGTGTAGTCCACATGCCAACAGCCAAAGCAGTTTCTATTTAACTGTTAACAGACACACTGAACTGTACATTCAATCTGGTCTATAGTCATAGGGTATAGTATGGAAGCTTGTTTTCGCCACTGAATAATAAATAAATAAATAATTGCGACTTTTTATCTCACAGTTGCGAGAAATGAAGTCAGAATCGTGAGAAATAAAGTCGCAATTGCGAGATACACTCAGAAAAAAAGTACAAAAGCTGTCACTGGGGCTGTACCTTTTCAAAAGGTAAACTTTTGTCCATTTCTGGCGTTAATATGTCCACTTTAGGTGGTAATATGTCCACTTTAGGTGGTAATTTGTCCACTTTAGGTGGTAATATGTCCACTTTAGGTGGTAATATGTACATTTTAGGTGGTAATATGGACATTTTAGGTGGTAATATGTCCACTTTAGGTGCTGATATGTCCATTTTAGGTCCACTTTAGGTGGTAATATGTCCATTTTAGGTGGTAATATGTCCACTTTAGGTGGTAATATGTACAGTTTAGGTGGTAATATGTCCACTTTAGGTGGTAATATGGACATTTTAGGTGGTAATATGTCCATTTTAGGTGGTAATATGTCCACTTTAGGTGGTAATATGTACATATTAGGTGGTAATGTGTCCACTTTTGGTGGTAATATGGACATTTTAGGTGGTAATATGTCCACTTTAGGTGGTAATATGGACATTTTAGATCCACTTTAGGTGGTAATATGTCCATTTTAGGTGGTAATATGTCCACTTTAGGTGGTAATATGTCCATTTTAGGTGGTAATATGTCCACTTTAGGTGGTAATATGGACATTTTAGGTGGTAATGTGTCCACTTTAGGTGCTGATATGTCCATTTTAGGTCCACTTTAGGTGGTAAAATGTGCATTTTAGGTGGTAATATGTCCACTTTAGGTGGTAATATGTACATTTTAGGTGGTAATATGGACATTTTAGGTGGTAATGTGTCCACTTTAGGTGGCAATATGTCCATTTTAGGTCCACTTTAGGTGGTAATATGTCCATTTTAGGTGGTAATATGCCCATTTTAGGTACTACTATGTCCATTTCATGAGCTAAAATGTCAATTTTAGGTGGTAATTTGTACATTTTAGGTGATAAATGTACATTTTAGGTGCTAATATGTCCATTTCATGAGCTAATATGTACATTTCAGGTGCTAATATGTACATTTTAGGTGCTAATATGTACCACTAAGGTACCAATATGTAGCCTTTGAATACAAAAGTTTACCTTTTGAAAAGGGACAGCCCCAGTGACAGCTTTTGTACCTTTTTTCTGAGAGTGTATAAAGTTAGAATTGCATGATACAAAGTCGCAATTGCATGTTATAAAGTCAGAATTGCGAGATATAAAGTCAGAATCGTTAGAAAAAAAAGTCAGAATTGTAAGATAAAAAGTCGCAATTACTTTTTTATTTTTTATTCTATGGCGGAAACAAGCTTCCATAGGTATAGAGTACCATATAAAATAGTGTAAAATAGTTTATTTTAAGTAAATTGATGATGACTTTGAACATTTTTAGTGTTTGTAAAAAAAATAATCATAGATCAATTGACAGTTAATCTAAATGACTTCTCATTTGCTAATGCAACCATTTGATATGAATCAAGGCTGCCTTTGTCAGACTCGTTTGATTGTTGCTGACTTCAGTTTGTCTCCACTTGTCCCTGCATGATGTGCAGCATTAGAGGAGTTCCCTGATAAGCCGATAAGGCCTCTATAAACTCATCTGCAACATTTATGCTTTCAACTTTGTCTTGAGTAACACACACACTAATTCACTGCCACTTAAACCGTAAAAGAATTCCACTCAAAATAACTGTTACTACTAATACCATTTTGACATCATGGTTTTATGCTGCTATGAATGTCAACTAACCACAAGATATATCTCACATGCTTTGTTTATTTCCCCGAGTTAGCATAGCAACCATTCTCACTTCCAGTTTCACACCAGGTTGCGTTGCTTTCTTACAGCGGTCGAGTGTTCATGAAGATCGTTTCTATTGGTTCAGGTTTGATTAGGATGATAGATCTCTAGAAACAGAACAGAGCAGTCTTTGTCCTATGCTATATATTATCCTGTTGCTCAAACTATAAAGAATGTTAGCAAAACTAAAGTCATACAGTACATGCAGGGTGTATATTATACCTTCAATGTACGTTTCTTTAAGTAAATGTGAAATAATTGTGAATGTCAATCAAAAGTCAGAAATAAATATTAGTTGAATCCTTTTTAAATGAACCCCGGCTTAAGTGAAAGACCACTGTCACGTGGATAGGCTACACACACACTATAAAATGTTATCTTTATAACATCAAAGATTGTTCATCTGAAATTCATTGGTTTGATAACACACTATTGCGTGATTTTATGGGTTTTGTCGAAGCTGCCTTTCTGAGAGAAACATTGGACAGGAGAGGAGTTCACACAATCACGACGATTCTCCCATCATTCACTCACCCTCGTGTCTTTAGTGTCTGAGATTCATTTGAGAAGGGAAATATGAAATGAACGGTGTCATATTTGATATCAACATTTATAAATTATCAACAGGGATGAAACTGTTGAACACAATAATCCACTAAGTTTGATAGTTTTTAGCCTATACTTTTTTTTTTTAGAAAGAAAAAACGTCTCTTTTTTACGTCTGCTTTTTTTTAGCTGTAAAAAAGATTATTTAAATAAAGACAACATAAGGATAACATTGAGTATTATTTTAAGATGACCATTTACTTGACTGAAGCAACTTAGGTTTATATGGAAGCTTGTTTCCGCCACTGAATAAAAAAATGAAATAAATAATTGTGACTTTTTATCTCACAATTCTGACTTTTTTTCTCACAATTCTGACTTTATTTCACGGAATTGCGAGATAAAAAGTCAGAATTCTGAGAAAAAAAGACAGAAGTGTGAGTTTTAATCTCACAATTCTGACTTTTTTCTCACAACAGCGAGTTTACATCACCCAATTCTGACTTTATAACTCATAATTCTGACTTTATATCTCGCAATTCTGACTTTATATCTCATAATTCTGACTTTATATCTCGCAATTCTGACTTTATATCTCATAATTCTGACTTTATAACTCGCAATTCTGACTTTATATCTCATAATTCTGACTTTATATCTCGCAATTCTGACTTTATATCTCATAATTCCGACTTTATATCTCGTAATTCTGACTTTATATCTCGCAATTCTGACTTTATATCTTGCAATTCTGACTTTATATCTCGTAATTCTGACTTTATATCTCGCAATTCTGACTTTATATCTCGCAATTCTGACTTTATATCTCATAATTCCGACTTTATATCTCGTAATTCTGACTTTATATCTCGCAATTCTGACTTTATATCTTGCAATTCTGACTTTATATCTCGTAATTCTGACTTTATATCTCGCAATTCTGACTTTATATCTCGTAATTCTGACTTTATATCTCGCAATTCTGACTTTATATCTCATAATTCTGACTTTATATCTCGCAATTCTGACTTTATATCTCATAATTCCGACTTTATATCTCGTAATTCTGACTTTATATCTCGCAATTCTGACTTTATATCTTGCAATTCTGACTTTATATCTCGTAATTCTGACTTTATATCTCGCAATTCTGACTTTATATCTCGTAATTCTGACTTTATATCTCGCAATTCTGACTTTATATCTTGCAATTCTGACTTTATATCTCGCAATTCTGACTTTATAACTTGCAATTGCGACTTTATATCACGGAATTCTGACTTTATATCACGCAATTCTGAGAAAAAAAGTCTGAGAAAATTGTGAGATAAAAAGTTGCAATTATCTTTTATGTTTTTCATTCTATGGCGGAAACAAGCTTCCATAAGTTAACTTGCTTATCCATACCTATTTTTATTTTTTTATTTTAGAAAATACATGTCAAAATTGGATCCATCAGGCCTTTGAATAATGTCTCTAACCCATCACTGCTTTCCATTGCAATTTTTTGCCCTCCAAAATATAAATGACAGCACTTAAATAATAATAATAAAAAAACTAAGCATTTAAATATCATTTAACAGAGACAACACAACGGCACTGACATTTTAAGATATGCCAGTGAAAGTTGCTTTCAGTTAAAACAGCTCAAACGTGCATTTTTAGCCAGTGACTAGAGTCTCGACCTTAAAGGGATACTCCACTTTTTTTGGAAATAGGCTAATTTTACAATCCCCCAGAGTTAAACAGTTGAGTTTTACCGTTTTTGAATCCATTCAGTCGATTTTAAGATATTTAGAAGAATATCGGTAACCAGACCGTTTCTAGTCTCATTGACTTCCATAGTAAGAAAAAATATATATACTATGGAAGTCAATGAGACCAGAAACTGTCTGGTTATTGATATTCTTCTAAATATCAGAAAACCGGCTGAATGTATTCAAAAACGGTAAAACCCAACTGTTTAACTCCGGAGGAGTGCTAAAATTAGCCTATTTCCAAAAAAGTGGAGTATCCCTTTAAAGGAGTAGTTCAGTTTAAAAAAAAAACTTTTGCTGATAATTGACTCACCGCCGAGTCATCCAAGATGTCCATATCTTTCTTTCTTCAGTCGAAAAGAAATGAAGGTTTTTGATGAAAACATTCCAGGATTTTCTCCATATAATGGACTTCATTGGGAACCAAACGGTTTAAGTTTTAAGTTTTATAAGCTCAAATGCTCATCTTGCTCTGTTCTGTGATGAGCGTTCGTAACTCTCCTGTTCGAACTCGTTCATAAAAATGAACAAATCTTTTTTTGAGTCATGACTTGAACGGTCCTTGATAAGACCCTTATTCATCATCTGATGTCTTTTAAAGCCTTTTAGTAAAGGTCTTTTGGACCTTAAACCGTTTGGTCCCCATTGAAGTCCATTATATGGAGAAAAATGCTGGAATGTTTTCATCAAAAACCTTCATTTCTTTTCGACTGAAGAAAGAAAAACATGGACATCTTGGATGACATGGAGTGAGTCAATTATCAGCAAATGTTTTTTTTTTTTTTTTAAAGTGAACTATTCCTTTAAGAAGATTCTTCAACATAGAAAAGATGTCTACTCAGATGTCTATGTGTAGAAAATGCTACATATTTCCCTTCCCTTCCAGTCTTGGTTATTTCCCTTCTTTTGGAGAAGTAGGCCTAAACAGAATTTGTATTTGTGTCTGGAATTACAAAAAAAAAAAAAAAAAAATGTCCGCACCTTAGTATGGTTCATTGGTTCAATGTGAGCAGCATCAAAACAAGGGTTTCTTGTATTAGATAGTTCAGACCATAAAAGACCTTCACCTCATTTTTATCCCCTAAAGTTTAACAATGTTACAAATTGTTTCATCAGAAGGAATTTACATTGCAGCTCATTTTTGGAGGAACAACTAGAAAAGGGAAGATTTTCGGAAAAAGGGAAGTCATTCGAACATCTATTAACATCCCTTATTTTGTCTTTTCTTTCTCTCCAGAAGAAAACAATGGCTTCCACACCAGTTCGGATAAGGAGTCGTTTCAACTTGAAAATGCTGCGGTAAAAATTCTCACACATTCACACACCATAAGTCCTCCTGGTCTTCAGTTTCTACGTCAGATCATTTGATAGTGTTGACATAGCCACAAACCTGTTGTGAAGATCTGCGTAGACCAGAATGAATTTCCATGCTGGTCCAGGTGGATTTACGCTGGTTTAGTGCTGGGCTAGTTTGTGGTTGCTATTTACCGTAATAATCTGGTCTTGGTCTTTATTGGTCTTAAGTTGGATGAGCAAAGACATATTGCTGGTTAAGCTTAACAGCATCTATAACTCAACAGATACTGATGTTTTCACAGGGAAATCCTTCAAGGCTTTATGGTGTAAGCGTATCTCACTAGCAGGAAAATAAATGTCATATCTTGACCCCTTAACTGTCACTTGCCAGTATACGGGCAATCTAACTTTACTTCACTATATTACTATTAAATCCCAATCTAGTCATGACAAACTATATATCATTGGAAAGGTCTAAGACTTCTAAATAGATATTTTAGGTCTGTTTTTTTCTTACAAATTATGAATGAACAGTAATATATGAATTTATGACAAGAGTGCGCCCCAAAAAAATCTGCGTCATTACAGGAGTTTTTGACCTTTGTCACAAAAAGTCGACGCACACACTTTTAATAATTGAAACTTTGGTTTTTAGTGTGAAAAGTTCATAATAAAATATAATTATTATTTGTCAATAAAAAACAATATAAAATTATGTTTTAAAATGTAAGGTAAGAAGTCCTCTAAAAAGTACAGTATATTATATATATATAGAAATATAATTTTTTTATTATTATTATATCACATATTTTAGTAGTTATCATAAATTAGGTATCATTTGAAAGCTTACGAACTCAGAATTCATCCTGTGAAAACCGATTTGAAATTGGACGTTGCGTTACCATAGAAACGGTATTTTTTAATTAGGCCCCTCCCCTTTTGGACATTATCTTTCATAATTTATTACGAAAACCTTTTCTAATCTCGACAAAATACATATTGTCTGAAAGCTCTCAGTCTCAAGGTTCCATATTTAGTGACAGAAGTGATATTTGGATAGAAATTTATTAATTTTTTATGGCTAAATACATACAATTCAATTCAATAGAATTCAATGGCACCCGGTGGCTATTTTTGGTACTACGCCTAAACAAAATCTCACGGGAACTTCAATTTTTGTGATATCAACTTCAAATTTGGAACACAACTTGGTTAGATATATAGCTTTCATTTTATAGTAATTTCACAATAAAACATATTTTGTAAAATATTTGTCATATTAAAAATATATATTCATAAAGTATATTTGATTTACTGTAAATTAGAACTTCCGTAACTTTTTCCATACTTTCATTTTTTGAAGTGCTTTCACTTTAGTAATAATCTGCTGATTGTTTTCTCCAAAACAAGACCAAACTTAGGTCTATATTCCAACGCATTCTTGAATTACAACCATTTAAGTTTGTACAGTGCATTTTAATGTCAATTATCAAAAAGGCGAGTGACAGGTAAAGGGTTAAAGAGATACTTGAGATTTTGTCCAATAAGGAACGCGGATAGCAACTAGCTAACATCCCTCGGCAACCACCCAAAAACACAGATTGTTTATTTTAATCGTTTTTATAGGGTTTTCACTTTCAGCGCATTCATTGTTCAAGCCAACTCTATAGAAATCAGAAGCAGGAGTCAAATAGCAGGTTATTGCAGTAGTTAGTCATGCGTTATTAAAATAAAATATTAATAAAACAACATCCTTTGTTGAGATAAAGAAATAGACATGCTGGGACTCAACAGATTCAAAGAAATGCTTTAATAAAGAGATGTTTATGTTCATTAAGAACACAATGCTGGGGAACACATATCCACATATGATGCATTAGCTCATATTAATGCTCAATGGTCAGCTTGTGTTTGCCTAGACAGGTGTCCTTGCTTCCATCATGACACATTCATTCAAATTCACCTCTGCACATGCACACCCATTAAGTTTGCATATGAAAAATAACTTGCTCCAGAACAACCTCCAGTGTGTTAGCAGTTTTCTTAGTCTTTGTTTCGAGCTTCGGAATTGTTCATTGTGCCGCCGTTTCACCTGTAAAACAAGTTTGTTTTGAGAAACTCTATTGTGGACTTGAGAAACAGATTAGAGTTACACGATTACAGATAAATGGAGAATCACGATTGAAGAAGAAAAAAATAGAGATCATGATTCTACCTTAATTCTGAATAGACAACTAAACAAAATGACTTGTAAATTACTAATTTCTTACAAAATAGTAATTGTTGCAGTCTATATACAATATTTAAATGAGTAGTTCACTTAAAAAAAATAAATAAAACGTTTGCTGATAATTGACTCACCCCCTTGTCATCCAAGATGTCCATGTCTTTCTTTCTTCAGTCGAAAAGAAATGAAGGTTTTTGATGAAAACATTCCACACTGATAAAAATGATTTTGTGGTGAAGTAAATACTACAGAAAAAAAACAATTTAATTTACATGAAAAAGGTTAGTTCAGGCAACAATTTAAAAAAAAAAAAAGTAAATTGTATAGTAGAACTCAATTAAATCGTGTAGAAATGAAAGCGTAAATATTAACATGATAAAATTAAGTAAAAATGACTCAACTTTTCTGATACTGGGGTTCCCATCATGCACTGGGCCATGAATAATTAATGAGGTTGATTTTTCACTGTTTTCCAGCTGTATTTACACTGTTTTATCATTTCTTTTGTTGTCAGGATTAGTAATTTGCCATTTTGTGACATTCGGAGTTCATTTCATACTTAAAATGACACATTCAAACACAAAACGATCTATCACATGTTACCGTCATTGTGTATCGTCTACCAAGTTTTGAGATCTGCGTTCACACATGCTGAATCAAAAGTGAAGACAAGTACACTCTAAAAAATGCTGGGTTGTTTTAACCCAACTTTGGGTCAAATATGGACTAACCCAGCCGTTGGGTTAAATTTTTACATTACATTTTTAACCCAACATTTCAGGTTTGTCCATATTTGACCCAAAATTGGGTTAAAACAACCCAGCATTTTTTAGAGTGTATGAGACGCGCTGCAAGTAATGATTATTTAAACAGTGTGGTCTAACTCAATGTTATATTGTATGAGTGAAATGTCGAATTAAGAAAAAAAAATAAATAGAAGATATTACTTAATCTTTAATTAGCTAAATAAAAACTACTTATATTCTTATGTTATTTTCACTTAACTTAGTGAAGTATAGTTTCCTTAATTATATGTGTGAAATATACTCAAAAAATATTGCCTTGAAAAAATTAAGTAAATTTTACTTGTTTTTTTTACAGTGCAGGATTTTCTCCATATAATGGACTTCAATGGGAACCAAACGGTTCAAGGTCCAAAAGACAGTTTCAGTGCAAACTGTTCAAAGGGCTTTAAACGATTCCAGACGATGAATAAGGGTCTAATCAAGAGAAACGATCGCTCATTTAATAAATAAATAACAAATTTTAAGTTTTATAAGCACAAATGCTCGCCTTGCTCTGTTCTGAGCGTTCGTGACTCTCCTGTTCAAACTCGTTTATCAAAATTAACGAATCTTTTTCCGAGTCATTTGGTTCATTCAACAAACTAAATGAACGAGTTGACTCTGTAAAAGATTCGTTCGTTTTGATGAACGAGTTCGAACAGGAGAGTCACGAACGCTCATCACAGAACAGAGCAAGGCGAGAGTTTGTGCTTATAAAACTTAAACTTTGTTATTTATTTACTAAAAGCTTGTAAGCTTTCAAAATTAGGTATCATTTGAAAGCTTACGAGCTCAGAATTCATCCTGTGAAAACCATTTTGAAATCGGACGTTGCGTTACCATAAAAACGGTATTTTTTTTTAGGCCCCTCCCCTTTTGGGCATCATCATTCATAATTTATTATCAAAACCTTTTCTAATCTTGACAAAACACATATTGTCAGAAAGGTCTGAGTCTCAATGTTCCTTATTTAGTGACAGAAGTGATATTTGGATAGAAATTTATTAATTTGTTGAGGCAGAATGCATACAATTAAATTCAATGCAATTCAATGGTCAAACCGTTCTTGTCTGTCAGTCATATAATGGAGGTCTATGGTCACCACCTCAAAGAGCATGCACAGAGAAGTCCAAATTAAACACAATTTAATGACTCGTAAATGTAAGCACACATTGATGGCCTAAGACACGAAACGAGCGGTTTGTGTGAGAAAACCAACAGTATTTATATCGTTTATTATCATTTTGAGATTTTCAAAAGGAGATTTTCATTGTATTAACATGAATAAATATTTAAATTTTAGTCAGTTTCCTCACAAAGTTATCTTAAACTTAAGAAGACTTGGAATATTAGTCAAATAGACATTGTTGCTGATATATTTATAATGCTTTCAAATCCAAAACAAAAATGGAGTTTAACCGACTCTTAGTTTCTATTCACTTTTATTGCAAGTTGAGAGAACAAATTTCTTCATTTGTGTTTTTTCATGAAAGCACACAGGTTTTGAACAACATTAGGATGTGTAAATAACAAAATTGTCAATTTTGGTTAAACTATTTATCGTTCCCTTTCTCGTTTCCCCTCAGACTCTGATGAAATACTTTGAGTTTTGCTGATGTCATCCAAATAAATACTGAATCTCACTGTATCTTCGCTGTTATCTGTCCACCACCCTTCTCTGTATTTTCTTGTCTTTTTATGGTTTTCTTTTTCTTACACTGAATCAAGATAAGCACACACACATGTGACTGCCGCCCTTTCTCTCCTCTCTGTTCTGATTCTCTTCCTGTGTGTAGTCCATGGCCAGTGTTGTCTCTGAATGCACACGCACTGTGTCTGTTTGCTCAAGTCATTCTTCAGTGGTTGAATGTGAACAGTGTGAGCGAGAGCACACTGAACCACAGCAGCACCTCTCCAGCTTTAAGGGGGTAAGAAGGGAGTGTGTTTGTGTTGTGTGTGAGCTTGAAGTGTGACTTAAAGGGGCCATCGTCATTTTTTATCACATAGTTAAACATCAAATATGTCATAATAGGCTATCAAGTCATCACAATAACTTATAAATGAATAACACTGAAAAACTATGGCAAGCCGTTTTAACTTTTAATCATTCGCAGGATATGAATTCTTGATATCAACAACTGTATTTTCACTAGTGAAATGTCCCCATAGGCTGCCATTCAAAACCAATTGTTGATATCAAGAATTGATTTCTTACTAGTTGAAATTCCAATTTCACATATCAGAAATACAATTATTACTAGTAAAAACTTTTATTTTTGATATCAAGAATTCAATTGTTACTAGTTGAAATGTCTATTCTTAATATCCACAATTGAATTGCTACTAGTAACAGTGTTAATTTTTGATATCAATAATTACATTTTTACTAGTGCAATTTTAATTTCTGATATCATGAATGTAATTGTTACTAGTAAGAAAGACATTTTAGATATCTGAAATAATATTGATATCAGAAATACATTATCAGATATCAAAAATAGTCATTTTTACTAGTAACAATTGATTTCGTTAAAATCAAGAATAGGCATTAGTGACAATTTAATTATTGATATCAGGAATTCACATTTTTACTAGTAACAATGTAATTATTGATATCAAAAATTGTAATTCTGTTAGTAAAAAATCAATTCTTGATATCAACAATTCACTTTGAATGGCAGCATATGCCGTTTTAGCTTTTATTCATTTCCAGGATATGAATTCTTGATATCAACAATGTCATTTTTTGATATCAACAACTCAATTGTTGATATCAATGGATTGATGGCATTTTTGATATCAACAATTCAATTCTTATCAACAATTGAATTGCTGATATCTGTAATTGTATTTTCACTAGTGAAATGTCACGATAGGCTGCCATTCAAAATGAATTGTTGATATCAAGAATTGATTTTTTACTAGTAGAAATATCATTTTTGATATCAATAATTACATTGTTACTAGTAAAAATGTGAATTCCTGATATCAATAATTAAATTGTCACTAGTTGAAACGCCTATTCTTGATATCAACAATTCAATTGTTACTAGTAAAAATGACCATTTTTGATATCTGATAATGTATTTCTGATATCAATATTATTTCAGATATCTAAAATGTCTTTCTTACTAGTAACAATTACATTCATGATATCAGAAATTTAAATTGCACTAGTAAATATTTAATTATTGATATCAAAAATTAACATTGTTACTAGTAGCAATTCAATTGTGGATATCAAGAATAGACATTTCAACTAGTAACAATTGAATTCTTGATATCAAAAATAAAGGTTTTTACTAGTAATAATTGTATTTCTGATATGTGAAATTGGAATTTCAACTAGTAAGAAATCAATTCTTGATATCAACAATTGGTTTTGAATGGCAACCTACACTCTCAGAAAAAAAGGTACAAAAGCTGTCTCTGGGGCTGTACCTTTTCAAAAGGTACACTTTTGTACCCAAAGGCTGCATATTGATACCTTAGTGGTACAAATTAGCACATAAAATGTACATATTTCCACCTAAAATGGACATATTAGCTCATGAAATTGACATAATAGCACCTAAAATGTACATATTACCACTTAAAATGGACATATTAGCTCCTGAAATGGACATATTAGCACTTAAAATGTACATGTTAGCACTTAAAATGTACATATTAGCAACCAAAATGTACATATTAACACCCAAAATGTACTTATTAGCTCATGAAATTTACATATTAGCTCCTGAAATGGACATATCAGCACTAAAAATGTACATATTAACACTTAAAATGTACATATTAGCACTTAAAATGTACATATTAGCAACCAAAATGTACATATTAACACCCAAAATGTACATATTAGCTCCTGAAATGGACATATCAGCACTAAAAATGGACATATTAACACTTAAAATGTACTTATTAGCTCATGAAATGGACAAAAGTGTACCTTTTGAAAAGGTACAGCCCCAGTGACAACTTTTGTACCTTTTTTCTGAGAGTGTATGGGGACATTTCACTAGTGAAAAAACAATTGTTGATATCAAGAATTCATATCCTGCGAATGATTAAAAGTTAAAACGGCTTGCCATAGTGATAGTTGTGTGTTCAAGGATAAGAGAACACATTTTCCACTATAATGTAATGTACATGTATCAGTGGAGGAATTATCCATTCTGCACTCTCAGAAAAAAGGTACAAAAACTGTCACTGGGGCTGTACCTTTTCAAAAGGTAAACTTTTGTCCATTTCATGAGCTAATAAGTACATTTTAAGTGTTAATATGTACACAATATGTACATTTTAGGTGCTAAAATGTACGTTCTAATTGTTAAGATGTACATTTTAGATGCTGAGATGTACATTTTAGGTGCTAATATGTACATTTTATGTGTTAATATGTACCACTAAGGTACCAATATGCAGCCTTTGGGTACAAAAGTGTACCTTTTGAAAAGGTACAGCCCCAGTGACAGCTTTTGTACCTTTTTTTTCCTGAGAGTGTGCAGGGCTTTTCTCATCAAGTGCTGATAAATTCATTTAATTGCATGCAATTAATCAGAATATGATACCATTCATTTGCGCAGTCTTTGGGCCAGATTCACTAAACAGGGCAAGTTAGCACGAGAACGCAATCCCAAAGAAGCGCAAATGGGAGTGGAAAGTTCTGAAAATTAAATTTATCCAGATTGATGAACACAGACGCAGCCGAATCATTTCCATAATGACCAACACAATCTACCAAGAGCTGCGCACATCAGCGTCTGGTTTAAAATAATTGCGCTAACACCAGTAAATTGACTCACGCAGACATTAGTAAATCACCTTGCGTGATTCATTTTAATATTCTTCTCCTATTTAAATAATCAGACCCACATTCATAGCAAAGAAAGCCACTTAAAGGAGTAGTTCACTTTAAAATAAAACTTTTGCTGATAATTGACTCACCCCCGTGTCATCCAAGATGTCCACGTCTTTCTTTCTTCAGTCGAAAAGAAATGAAGGTTTTTGATGAAAACATTCCAGGATTTTTCTCCATATAATGGACTTCCAGTGTTGGGGAGTAGTTAACTACAAGTAGCGGCGCTACTAACTTAACTACATTTTTCAGTAGCTTGGCAGTAGCTCAGTTGCTTTTTAAACAGTGTAGCTTTTCCAGTAGCTAACTACTTTTTGCAGCAAGTAGCGGTGTAGCGCGAGCAAAAGCTACATTGCGTTTGTCGAGCCTGCGCGAATCAGCGTCATGCAAGGATATTCTTCTTCTTGTTAGATTACAAACTCATTTTTTGCCATTACCGCCACCTGTTGTTTAATCACGCATCTTGCGGCTAACGGTTCACTGACGTAAAGAAGTGCGTTGACACACCCATATTATGATTATCCATGATGGAGCAAGACGTGACGGCAGATTTGGAGAAACAACTAACGTCAATTATCCGTGGCCTTATTTGTCCAAGCTAAATCGGTATTTTTGAGAAAATGTTCTAAATGCAATTTATGTTGAATGTATATTTTGTTCTTGCAATGTTGTAGGCTATTTGTTGCAATTTTGCACTTTTGAAAAACAGTCTGAGATATTTGAGTGTTGTGTGTAAAAAAACAATACTCTATGAAATCATAATTGTATTGCATTGTTTTAAACACTAAATATTTTAATTAAAACATTCATCAGACACTTATTCAGTTATTTATAATATATAATTTATAACATGTTATAATAATAATAATAATAATATGTAATATAATAGCCTATTTATAATATGTTGTTCAAAAAGCAAAAGTAGTTTCAATGTAGCTAACTACTTTTTGATAGTAACTTGTAGTGTAGCTAACTACTTTTCCAAAAGAGTAGCTTGACTGTAGTTAAACTACTTTAACGTACGAGTAGCTTGTAGCTTGTCAAACTACAGTTTCAGAGTAGCTTCCCCAACACTGTGGACTTCAATGGGAACCAAACGGTTCAAGGTCCAAAAGACAGTTTCAGTGCAAACTGTTCAAAGGGCTTTAAACGACTCCAGACGATGAATAAGGGTCTTATCAAGCGAAACGAACATTCATTTAAACAATAAATAACAAAGTTTAAGTTTTATAAGCTCAAATGCTTAAAATAAAAATAAAGCTTGCTCTGTTCTGTGATGCGCGTTCGTGACTCTCCTGTTCGAACTCATTCATCAAAATGAACAAATCTTTTTCCGAGTCATTTGGTTCATTCAACAAACTAAATGAACGAGTTGACTCTGTAAAAGATTCGTTCATTTTGATGAACGAGTTCGAACAGGAGAGTCACGAACGCGCATCGCAGAACAGAGCAAGGCGAGCATTTGAGCTTATAAAACTTAAACTTTGTTATTTATTTATTAAGTGAGCGATCGTTTCGCTTGATAAGACCCTTATTCATCGTCTGGAATCGTTTAAAGCCCTTTGAAGAGTTTGTAGTTTGCACTGAAACTCTCATTTGGACCTTGAACCGTTTGGTTCCCATTGAAGTCCATTATATGGAGAAAATCCTGGAATGTTTTCATCAAAAACCTTCATTTCTTCTCGACTGAAGAAAGAAAGACATGGACATCTTGGATGACACGGGGGTGAGGAAATTATCAGCTACTCCTTTAAGCCTCTTGCATATTTCCTTTTTGCATTTATTAATATTATAGTATTCTCTACTCTCACCCAGAGTGTGTGCATGTCCTCATAGCGATGGCCGTTCACCGAAGGCAATTATGAGAACCTTTGTCCTTGAAACTTAATTCACATAATCTGAGTTATATTACTATATTGCTGTCGATAACATGTTTTATATTATTTTTTATTTTAGACTTCATTAATTACAATAAAGCTTGATATAAATGAGTAACAGATGAACTTTCGCCCGGATGGTTTATCGTGTAGTGTGAACATGCAGGCGTTGACGTGTGCGTTTGTGTGCTTTATCTTTGTTACTGTGTGTATTCTAGTGTCATTAACCTCCCAACACACTCAATTCATCCACAGATCTGGAGAAAGAGAGCTTTATTTCTGAAGTATCGCTCCAGGGTACGCCACGGTAAAGAGGGCTGAACTGTGTGTGTGTGTGTTTGCTTTAAGTGAGCATCTTGCATTTTGATCATATTAGACTCTATTATTATTGTGTTGTGAAGAACATCATGAAATGCATGGCCAAGTTCCTATAAAGTGACTTATGGTTGTGTAAAACTTAATATTCAGTGGAAATAATATTAGGGATTGGATTGTGAAAAGACAATTTAGTGGATTGTTTGAATGACTTAGCTTGAGTATTGAATGGCAGTGTTGCCATGATTTTTCTAACAGTGTGTGTCTTGTGGATGATGAAATATTCTTGAAGGAGGGGTTCAAGCCATATCTAGGGACACAAGCTAAACCTATACACTTGTAACAGTGACTCAAGACAAACACACGACAGAGAAAACGAAGTAAGCTTTAATAATCCACAAGGCAAATTCCAACTTGGATAAGCAGTCCAACACAACACTAAAACTCAAGTACTGAACCTAAGAAGTGGAGATAACGAGACACAATCCTGAACATAATTATTATGAGGTCAGATTAATAGCCATGACAACTACACAACACAAACAAAGTCCACGTGGCGTGACGACAGTATATCATACACTGGCTCGTAAGTTGACTTGATCATGTCAGCTGAAGTAGTTTCATAGGCATTATGTAGTCAAATTTTATAAAATATTATTTTAAAAAAATGTTTTTTTTTCTTTCTTTAGAAATCTGAATTGTATGGAAGCCCGTTTCCGCCACAGTTGATTAAAAAAAATATAATTCTGTAAGTCATAGTAATGAGAAAGTTTCTCATAATTATGACTTAGTTTCTCATTATATTGAGAAACTTTCTCTGTTTCTCATAATTATGACTTAACATCTCGTAATAATGACTTAACTTCTCGTAATAATGAGAAACTTTCTAATAATTATGACTTAACATCTCGTAATAATGAGAAACGTTTTTGTGATGCATTGGCCCACATACTGACCGCGTGTGCACACAATGCACATTGCGCCTGCGTGGATTAAGTCATAATTACGAGAAAGTTACTCATTATTACGAGATGTTAAGTCATAATTATGAGAAAGTTTCTCATTATTACGAGATGTTAAGTCATAATTATGAGAAAGTTTCTCATTATTACGAGATATTAAGTCATAATTATGAGAAAGTTTCTCATTGTTACGAGAAGTTAAGTCATAATTATGAGAAAGTTTCTCATTATTACGAGATGTTAAGTCATAATTATGAGAAAGTTTCTCATTATTACGAGATATTAAGTCATAATTATGAGAAAGTTTCTCATTGTTACGAGAAGTTAAGTCATTATTACGAGATGTTAAGTCATAATTATGAGAAACTTTCTCAATATAATGAGAAACTAAGTCATAATTATGAGAAAGTTTCTCATTATTACGAGATGTTAAATCATTATTATGAGAAACTTTCTCAATATAATGAGAAACTAAGTCATAATTATGAGAAAGTTTCTCATTATTATGACTTACAGAATTATATTTTTTTACTCAACTGTGGCGGAAACGGGCTTCCATAGAATTGTGCACAATAAAATAAGGGATATTTTTTCAGAAAGTAAATTGATTTTTAAAGTGGCCTGACACGTCTGGCTCGAATGATAGTGTGTTTTGCGCAGGACTGTCGATTTAAAGGTACAATATGCAGGATTTTTACAGTAAAATATCCAAAAACCACTAGGCCAATGTTATATATTTTGTCTTTTTGATTACTTACTAGGGCTGTATAGTCAACCAAAGAAATCCTTAGTCGACCAAAGTCTTGTCCTGTGCAACGATTAGTCGACTAAAAAAAACAAAAAAACGTGATGTTTTGATTCAAACGTTTTTTTAAACAATTTTCATCGAGCATTAATAAAACAACAACGAAAAAACTTCACAAATAAATAGAACTATAATAATAATACAATTCTTTGAAAATTAAGTAATTTTTTAACTGGAAAAAGTGAAGAGCTCCGTCCGTCTATAGTAACAGTCACAATCGCGCACCTGACCACACCACACGCTGCAAAAAATATAACTGCTATCTGCCACATAATGAAAAATCCTAACAAAAGCTTTTGTTTATACAGGCTTTATATTATTTACTTTCAAAGCTATGGGTTAACTTTCGTCCTGACGATCAAGGCGTTTTAAAACAACACATAAAACCCAAATAGCCTAAAAAACAATCAATAATAGGCTGTAGGACCGCGTATAGGTTTATTTTCGTTTTGTTGCATTTTCAAATGCGTCAAGTGTGCAGATAAAAACGAAAACATATTAAGAAAACACAATCTATTGAATCAGCGTGATATAGCCGTTAAAGGCTGCTCACGTCTTTTGCGCGCTCAAGTTTGATTTCAAATGTAGGCGCGCGACTTGCACGCTCATAATGGAGCAACGCGGTCGCCTCCCTCCACAGTCTTGTCTTTGTTTTAAAATGCAGCCAGCAGGGCTGTAGTACTCGAGTCCGGTCTTGAAACCGTTTTTCGATGGTCTCGGACTTGTCTCGGACTCGCTGGTATTCGGACTCGGACTTGTCTCGGTCTCGGCCACTGGTCTTGCCAAATATGGCTTTTGGTCTCGACCGAGTCCAACATTTTTGTACGTGTGTTCATTTATTACTAGCCTATCAGGGTGACGTTAACTTAGAAAATGTCCAAAATAACCGACCAAGTGCTCACTACAACGGAGTGTGTCTTCTCATGCTGTTACTATAGTTACTGGGTGTTGCGCACAATTCTAATGATTCCCGCAGGTCTCCCATTTATAATGTGGGATATTCCCGCAATCGTAATCCACACAGAATTATAAAATCAAATCATTCTTTTAATAACTATCTGCCAGACGCAATTTCACAAACAACATGAGCGTTCAACGGTGCCGCGTCTTCTCCTCTCTCATGTGTTGGAAGGCGCGTCAAGCGCTGCTGCGATAATAGCGTTCAGGAGTCGGGACAGAATATTCAGTGTATCGTGAATAAAGCTTACCATTTGCACGTCCTTTTAAGTCTCACCAGTTTAACATTTAAGCAATTTTAAACTATCAGTCCTCGTGCGCTCTCTGGGATATGCGCACATTCATATTAAATCCGCCTCAAGAACAGCTGAGCTGGCCAGTAACAAAAGTTATTTTTCACGGATTAGTTATATTGCTTCAACACTCAACACTGTGTCAATTTTGGTCTTCGTGAGTATAATGGTCTAAACATAGTTGGTTTTGTCTTTAATAAGCATAAAACGCATGCTTGTATAAAGAAGAGAGAATCCATGCACTAGCTCTTAAAGTGACAGTAACCATATGTGTCAATTAATTTTGTCGTCAAAACAACAAAAGAGAGCTTTAAGTTAAAGGAATCAGGATTAATAGCCTATGTGTTTAATTTATTCAGGACTTAAATACTATTCGGTGTTATTTTCCATTTGATTACTTTATTCAGTTTCTGTCTTTGAAAACTAGTGTTAGACCTATTCAAAAACGTTTCTCTTTATTTGTCTTTATTTGTATCTTTATTGTATTTATTTGTGTTACTTTTTTCAATTTAATTGAACAATCTAAATCAAGCCTTGTGTTGTGTAAATTCTTAACGACATTACTCCATTGTATAAAAATGCAATGAGCACAAACATTACATATAGGCAAGATAAATTTAAAAACTTTGTTTGGCAAAAACGAAATTCAGGCCCTGAAGACTTTTTTTCCCCTGTCCTGGACTCGGTCTTGACTCGGACTCGAACCTTTTTGGACTCGGTCTTGACTTGGACTCGACTAGTCCTGGTCTTGGACTTGTCTTGTCAGTGTTCAATGTGTGTGCGCTAAAACTGTGGCGCAGTTACAAAAATAGCCTAAATTAAAGCATTTTAAAGTTGGGGACAAAACATAGGCTAATTATATTTAGAATACAGTAATAAATAACTGCTTATAAAGGAATAAATATCAAGGAGTAAATCATTGAAAAATTCTTTCTAAATTGGTAAAAAAAAATACAACTCGTCGACCAATAAGAATGTCAGTCGATCAAGACGGCATCGACCGCTTAGTCGAGTAAACGACTAAAGTTAACAGCCGTATTACTTACAATATCCTAAATGTGTCCAACTATTTGTAAATCGTGAGAATACTGCGATTTTTAACCAAGGAAACGCGTGAGCAGGGGTGAGGGGTCGCCAGTCGATGACGACATATCCCCCGGTTTCCGCCAGGTTTGACCTCGTACTGCAATAGTAACCATGGCGACAGTCGTGGACAACTGGGTCGGTTATGTCCGTTATGCGTGCTCAACAGCGTGTGCATTCGATCTCATCGGATTTTATCTTGATTGATATACGGCTAATGCGATAAAAGCTGATGGAAACGTTATTTGCCAAATAAATAATGAATTGCGAATAAGTTTTAGGCCCTATTATGGTTGCAACATGCCAGAAGACGAGTTTATTTCCGGCCAGTCTAATTCCGCTTATAACGCAGAATATAAGTCGTTAATAAACGCCTATGTTATTGTAAGAGGTTAGCGACCCCTGCTGGTGAAAAAAATCTTGCATATTGTACCTTTAAACAACAGGAATGTTTGAGAAACCTGTTAGTAGGACCCGAGCACTAACTGTGTGATGCCCTATTGAAACTGTTAGGATTTTTTTTTTTTTTTTTTGCAAAGTAAGCGCCATTTTCGGGGCAGCAATATGCACAAAAATTCACCAAATTTGGCACACATGTCAGGACTGGTGAAAAATTTCGTATTTTGTTGGTTTCGCGGATGGGCGTGACAAAATGGCTCTCTAGCGCCACCTAGAAAATTGGAAAAAATTAGCCCCTCGTCCACGTCCATAAAAAAGCCTCAAGAACCCATACCCTAAACTCGACAGGAAGTCCGGCATTTTGAATTTGGTGGCCATTTCTGGACGATTTACACTCTCCGTACTTTAACGAACTCCTCCAAGGGATTTAGTCGGATCGACTTCACATTTCTGTGCCTTCTAAAGGCATTGACGATGTAAAGTTGTGCTATCTGCGCGTTTTCGTCGATGGGCGTGTCCGTGGCATCGAAGATTCGCCATGAAACAGGAAGTTGTAGTAACTTGGCTGTAAATGCTCAGATCTGCACCAAATTCTACACATTTGACAAGAGTCCCGCCCTGAACAAATCTACATGCCGACATTCACCCACAGTCATAGCGCCACCTGCTGGCAACAGGAAGTGACCTTTAACGAAGCAGCCCCCGCCGCATGTTTGACCGACATGTACGAAATTTCTGTGGTTCATCTACCATGTCCAGACGGACAAAAAAGTCTCTTGGAGCGATGCCCTAAACTCAACAGGAAGTCGGCCATTTCTAATTTTACCGCCATTTTTGGATGATTTACTCATTACATACTTTAACTAACTCCTCCTAGAGATTTAGTCGGATCGACTTCAAATTTCTGCTGTGCCTTCTAAAGGCACAACTTCTGTAAAGTTGTGCTATCTGCACGTTTTCGTCGATGGGCGTGTCCGTGGCGTCGATGATTCGCCATGAAACAGGAAGTTGTTGTAACTTCTGGGTACATCCTCAGACCTGAGCGAAATTTTATACGTTATACAACAGTCCCACCCTGAACACATGTACATGCCGAAATTAGCCCACAGTCATAGCGCCACCTGCTGGCAACAGGAAGTGACCTTTAACGAAGCAGCCCCGGCCGGACGTACACAGCTGAGCTCGAAAATATGCAACGCGGCCGCCTCACACCCGACGCGCTACAGGTGCGAGGGCCCGCTCATCGCTGCTTGCAGCTTTAATTTTCCAATTGCATTTGCTAAAGTTATTTGCACAGAAACACTGCTAAATAGGAGTAACGTACATTTTATCCAGCAAAATAATGAATGTGAAGTACTTTGACACACATATTGTAGATCCACAATATCACCCCAAATAGGGGTGTGCGATATGACGATTTTTAATCGTGGATCGTGTAACAGTGCATTCTATCAGTTCAGTTCTGGCGCCTCTGTCTCAACTGTACAACACGACGTAGCCTACACATCACACGTTAATGAATAGGTACGGGACACTGCAATTCACAAAAGTTCATTATTTGCATAAGCCTTGCCGGTTAAACATTTAATTCACGCGCTGATGTGCTGTTCTAACGTGCGCTTTCCTGACCGCATACCTCCGACGCTCACAGGCACTAAAAGCCTGTCAAACAGCGCCAGAATACTGGACTTGGCTATTTTTCGAGTATTATTATGCTAATACTGTTAAATACACACAATGTTTACATAAACAGGCTATGTCTAAAGTGAAAGCAAACATTTGAGAGAATATCTGGTGTAACATGCGTCTATATTAAACGCGTCGCGTGCTGGTCTAAAAGCGACAGGAATAAATAGCACTGCCGCACGTCCTTAAAGGGATAGTTCACCAAAAAAAAAAAAAAAAAAAAAAAAAAAAACTGTCATTATTTACTCACTCTAATGTTGTTACAAACCTGTATTAATTTCTTTCTTGTGCTGAACACAAAAGAACGATTTTTTTTTAATGTGAGTAACCAAACAGTTGCTGGTCCCCATTAACTTCCAGGAGAGAACCAACAAAAAACTATAGGGGGACCAGCAACTGTTCGGTTACCCAGATTATTCAAAAGAACTTTTATTTTCAACAGAAGAAAGAAACTTATTCGGGTTTAAAACATCTTGAGAGAGTAAATTAAGACCATTTTCATTTTTGAGGGAACTATCTCTTTAGTAAAAGAAAAAAAAACACAAGGAGAAAATCACTCACTGACTGAGAACTTTAATAGTAGCTTTGCTTTAATAAGAATCAATTTATTCAGTGAAGTCTCTGTAGTGTTTTAATTTCATATTTGTTTAATTTAATTACTTTCTTCAATGCTACTGCTAAATACACCTAGTGCATCTGAAAAATAAAGCACTATTTATTTAATTTGAATTTTAATTTGTGTAATGTTTATCTTGTCTTATTTTTTTAATAACAAAGAAAATAATGACAAAGATTTTTATCTTCGCCACTGGCCTAAATGTATGCCTTTCTTTTTTATTTTGTTACCTAAGGCTTTGTTTTTAACATAAGTACATTAGTTTGGCTGTAATGAACAGCCACTTGCAAAATATTAAAACCAACTTGACAAAGAATCGTGATAAAAATCGTGATCGTGATTTTCCTAAAAAAAATCGTGATATGATATTTTTTCCTATATCGCCCACCCCTAACCCCAAACACTGTTCACGCTCGAGTTGTCCGAACATTGAACAGTGTTGATTTGTTCTGGGGTTGTTATGAGCTCTAAGCCTGCATTGCAGCGTCAATAAATGATGTTTAGTGCGTTTTTTTTTAAAGCATCAGAGGAAAGAAACAGAAATGGAGATCACAGACGGGGGACTTTGACATCTTGAACCCATTTGTTGAGATGTTAACATATGGTGTGCATGTTAATATATGTTTTGCACATTATTAAAAATGGTTGAGAGAGACTTTCTTATTTTTTTTTAGTTTCAAGACAAACACTGCGTTTCCTCCCCTGTATGATAACATGTCAGCATCATGATGTTCATTAGCTGTGTTTTTATAGCATCTGAGTCTCTAATTGTGTCATGTTCCATAATTATATATATGTGTGTGTTATTTTGTGGCTGAAGGCTCTGCGGCGCACTCTGTCCCGGCCTGATTTACCTAACCACGCACATACTCATCTATACGTCAGTGCAGGAGTGTACGGTTATTACTGACTGCTTTTTTTTCCTCTAACATGTTCATATGCATCATCTTCAACTTGTAATTAAAGTAAATGAAAGAGGGAGAGACCTGTAGTGAAAGAACAGTCGCTCTGCCAGGTCAAACATACATATATTCCTGCTTACAGTAAAGAGACAGCAGGATGTTAATTAGATGATGTTTGCTCAGGGGAGCGTTTCTGTGTGTGCCAGTGAGATTTGTTTAGAAAGGGATCAAGCTACATCACTCTTAAAGGGACAGTTCATACAAAAATAAAAAGAATTGTTAGCATTTATTATTATGTCTGGAATAATTTTGTGCAGATTTTGAACAATATGATGTGAGTGAGTAAATAATGCCAGAATATTTATATTTACCAAATTTGGAAAAACAAAAATACTTGAAAAGTAGGTCCCACTTGATTCAATTGTGCACATACATGTTTTTACATTGTACTTATATTTTTAAAAAAATACCAGCATGTAATTACAGCTGTAACTAATTTATGTAATTACATCTGTAATTGCAATGCTGACCCGTCCCTTACACTTTAACCTACCCTTAAACCTACCCATACCACCACACCTGTCCCTAACTTTACCCTCAATAGCAGCAAAAGTGTTTTACAATACAACAGGAACACAATAAGTGCATTGTACCTATTTTTCAATGTAAGTGGGACCGAAAAGTACATTCCAGATGGCAAAGTCATGAGATACGCCTGATTATTTACATGCAGTTGTAACTTTCGGACGCTGAGGTTGGTCTTTTTTGAAAATGTCACGATCTGTAAATGGGTTTTGAGCTTGACATGCAAATGACGGCAGAGAGAACATTGCTGTGGAGATTTTATTGTTCAAGCGGATACTATTTCATAGCTCAGCATCCTTATGGGTTAGTTCACCCCAAATTTAAGGATTCATTATTTACTCACTTACCATGTAATCTGTCAATGTAAATGATAAAACGAAACAAAAAATGCCCCTAGATTTATATATGGAGGGACTTAAAGGGATACTCCATCCAAAAATGAAGTGAGTTTCTGTAGTGATTCCTGTCTGTGTTTCCCTTGTCTTGTGTGAACCTGAATTATTTCCTGTTTTGTAGTCCTTTGTAGTTTTTTCTAGTTTATTGGTATCTGTTCATTATTACGTTGTGTTTATCCAGGTGTTTCTGATTGACCACGCCATCATGTTAGTCTCTGTATTGTCTTGTTACAGTGTTTGTGGGTTCATGATGTTGGTTTTGTCGTTCAAACCCAAAAATTGGGTTAAAAATGTAATTGAAAAGATTTAACTCAATGGCTTGGTTTGGCCATATTTGACCCAAAGTTGGGTTAAAACAACCCAGCAGTTTTTCGAGTGGTTTGAGAAGTGCTGGTCACCATCATAAGGTGTGTTTAGAAAGCTGGGATCAGCATGGGATGCTGGTTGCTGGTCATCGGCATGATTACTGGTTGTGGACAAGCTAAACTAGCGCAATACCAGCTCTGACCAGCATAAACCAGCCTTGACCGATGAGATAAACCCAACATTTAACATTCGAAAGCTGTTGTATAATAGAAATGTTAAACCGCCGACAGAGATATTTAGGGATGCAAAGTAACTTGCTTAATTTTGTTATTTTTAACTGAAAAATTTAGACTAGTCGTGATTCAGTGCAATTCGTAACTGTAAACGCGTCGAGACGGGAAACATTAACGAAAGTGTTTTCATTAGGGCTGCAACTAACGACTATTTTAATAGTCGACTAGTCACCGACTATTGAAACGATTAGTCGACTAATCGGATAATTATTACGTTTTTCTAAAATTTAGCATGAACTGCTTTAATTCTGTGGAAAATGATAGTAAACACAAGAAAGACACGGTTCTCAAATCTAGACATGCCCTGCTGGCACAATGATGTCATCTCTGTGAGCTCCCTGCTCTCCATCTCTCTCTTTCCGGTCTATTAATGACTGGGCGTGTGTGTATTTTAAAGGAGGGCCTCTTTACAGTGTGTGTGTGTGTCCGATTTTCTGGGCTGTTGTAGAAAGGATGTGGTCTCCTCCTCTGGAGACGCCCAGGACCGTGAAAGATGCAGCACTTGATAGATGGAATAGAGGTAAAATGTGTCTCTTCTCTCCTTTTCTCTGTCCTTCCTCCATCTCCCGGCAGCTGTTTGTGGAGGATCTCTGGGGGATGTGTTTAGCAGTGTCCTGACATTACTAGCCAGCGGTAATTGCTTTTACTAATGCATGTTGGTGCGCGGGATGTGCTAGCCGTAGACTGCTGGTAGTCATGTGAGGTTTAGTTTGCAGGAATGTCATAAGTAAATCAGCGGTGTTAAACCTCAGAGAAATGTCGTTCGGCTCGGTCACATCTCTGGAAGTGGCTGTGAGAGAATGTAGAGGTGTTTTACGGCTGGTTGCCGTTGTGGTCGCTGGATGTATTTGTTTGTGTTATGCAGCGTAAGTTATTTTTAGTTGTCGGAGAACAGCTGCAGACTGACAGGGCTGGAGCAGAACATGCAGTCGTCTAACTTCGGGCAATGCCAGTGTTAGTCCTGGATGAAAATATCCCTCTCAGGGCTGATCCCGTCTGGAGTGTTGACATGCAGCTCGTAAACTGAGATTAATAATGGTTTAATACACTTGCCTGTGTGTTTCTGCAGAGGCCTTCCACAGTGTTTACATCTTTAAATCAGACAATCTGTACTGCTGAACACTAGGGGGCAGCAATCACAGCTGTTTACTGCAATACATTGAACTGTAGGAGAGGAAGAGAGTCAGGAGTTGAGAGCTGTGTCGGGATTCATAAATTTTGGGGCATCTCGCCCGGGGGGCGGGGTTACGTCCTGCGTCACATCTCATCATGCGGGTTCTCGTCGACCATGGTCAGCGCGGCTGAGCGCGCACCAGCGGGGACCCGTTAAAGATTCTATAGTTTTTCCAACCGTCTCTGGACTCGTCTCGAGTGGGAAGTACGTTACCGGCCTGTATACATCTTTTTGCACGATAGAGGGTAAGTTTTTAATCATGTTAGATTGTTTTCCTGTTTAGTTAAGATTTCGACTGTTAGAGTTAGAGATAGATCCGGATAGATCAGCTAGATAGAGTAATCTTGACCATCTTCAAATCACGTGGTGCAAACCTGTCCTCTTTTGGTGAAAATAGTTATTGCATGACTTTTGTAAAACTTTTTTTTAAACTTTTTCTTTTACTCTTCACCCTAAGTCTTACAGAAGCCTCGTTTGGTTTACACCCCTGGTCTGTGTTAACGAAATATAAATCATTTATAGATCTGCCTTGGATGCCTCCACATTCTGAAGTTGTCAAGAGAGATGGGGGATACATTTCCGCAATTGTAAAGTCGAAGGAGGATCTGACAACTCTGTTGGACTAGGGCTTCACCCATCTCTGGCAATACACACAAGAGTTGCTTTGTAAATAGGTGTTTCTTTTTCTTTTTTGTTTCTTTCTTTTTGTGTGTGTTTATTTTGTATGATTACTTCACCCATGTATTTGTACTCTGCTGACTAATGCTGATCCACACTCTTAGAAAAAATGCTTCATTTGGGTCCCATATATGTAGTAGCATAGGGTTCTTTACTCAACTCCAAAGGAAATACATATATACAATATATGCAAATACGTAGCGCTTTAGAACCTTTTAAGGTTCTATAGAACCTTTTCTTGTAAGAGTGGATGTTGGTAAGGGGGTGGGGGGTTAAGGGAAAATTTGACAAATGATGTATATATATATATATTCCTGTTGAAAACATTGCATTACAAAATTGTGTATAATCATGTGTATTGACATGATTAAAATTTGAATTTATTGACAGGATAGCCCCTTGAGATGCAACATTACTGCTTGAATCACCTTAGAAAGAAGAAACATGAACTGGTTAGCTGCCTGGAGTTTAATGGAAGTTTACTTTTCTACAATACAATAAGTAGGCCTAACTTTATCGAGGTTAAAGTTTCCTCGCTGTCACCAGACGTAGGTCTCGGAGTGGAGAGAAGAGTGACAAAATCATGGTAAGGCTGTGCAAACAAAGCAAGGCTATCTGTCTAGCATTGCCATGTCATATATTGATTGATTCATTGTCCCTTCATAGTTTGTAAGAGACATTTCAGGTTGGATGTATTTAATAAACTGAGCGAAGCCTATTCATCTGTTAATATGAAACGTGACTTGGCCATTCATGTAAATAAGGCTACAGCACATCTTGTACAACTTAAACCCATGGAAGCTAGGTAACGATAAACAAACTGAAAGACAGCAATTCCAGATTTCGCTTTCGTTCACTAAACAAACACTATGAAAATTAAACACCACTTTCCATCAAAAAAACGTGTTGTAAGAAACATAACTTATTATATTTAAGACCTAGGTTCGCTAGCTAGTTCTGTGACTGCCTGTGTGCGCTATGGGGCGCGCTCACTCTGGTTGACGAGAACCCGCATGAGAGATGTGACGCAGGACGTAACCCCGCCCCCCGGGCGAGATGCCCCAAAATTTATGAATCCCGAGCTGTGTCACGCTAATTGCCGTTCTACCTGATTATTTAGTATACAGTAATCACAGTATCTTTTATAATGGTTTTTTTGCCTTAATTAGTATAGCGGATAGTGACCAGGATGGGAACCGAAACCAAAAGGATCATGAATTTGGTTTGGCCACATGGTTTATTGAAAGTGCGTGCAATTCGGCGATCCCTAGAAATGAACAAAAATATGACAAAAACTTTGGATTAGAAAAATGAACGTAACAAACAAATACGACAATTCACCATGACGTCACAGCAATAATAGACGTGGCAAAAGTAAATTGATTGGAGGGAGACACACCGCCGGTGTGGTGAAGAGAAATTTTACAGATTTGACAAGAGTCCCGCCCTGAACAACCCTACATGCCGACATTCACCCACAGTCATAGCGCCACCTGCTGGCAACAGGAAGTGACCTTTAACGAAGCAGCCCCCGCCGCATGTTTGACCGACATGTACGAAATTTCTGTGGTTCATCTACCGTGTCCAGACGCACAGAAAAGTCTCTTGGAGCGATGCCCTAAACTCAACAGGAAGTCGGCCATTTCTAATTTTACCGCCATTTTTGGATGATTTACTCATTACGTACTTTAACAAACTCCTCCTAGGGATTTAGTCGGTTCGACTTCACATTTCTGCTGTGCCTTCTAAAGGCATTGACGATGTAAAGTCATGCTATCTGCGCGTTTTCGTCGATGGGCGTGTCCGTGGCGTCGATGATTCGCCATGAAAGAGGAAGTTGTAGTAACTTGGCTGTAAATGCCCAGATCTGCACCAAATTCTACACATTTGACAAGAGTCCCGCCCAGAACAAATCTACACGCCGGAATTAGACCACAGTCATAGCGCCACCTGCTGGCAACAGGAAGTGACCATTTTGAATTTTATGTCAATTTTTGGATGATTTGGATGCGTAGCCTATTCAGAGCCCCGACATGCTACAGGTGCGAGGGCCCGCCCATCGCTGCTTGCAGCTTTAATTTTTGATATGTTTTAGCTTACCTCAAGGGCATCCAAGATGGAGGTTACAGAAGTCACATAAAACCAACCAAATAGCTTTCGGTTGGTCCGTGTTACCGACTTAAACCTGTTGCAAAATTGGTTTGAAAAAATGTAGATCGATGGTAAATGTGACTGCACTGTAAGTCTGGCTTTTCTTTAGCATGCAGCTTGTGCTGAAGTATTTGTTCAGGTTTTAATAGCACGCCTGTGAGTAGCAGGAGGCTTGGACATGTTTTGTGTGAAGTTAAACTGCGGACTTATGAATTGGTTTGATGTTTGCTATAGTCTTTGTCATGTTTAATACTCACGTTTAATCTGCAGAACTTCGTATAAAAGCTTGACTTTGTTCAAATAAATGTAAAAAGAGATGTCGTGTTTGTGCAGGTGGATAAGCAGCAGCAGAGTAAGGATTCGGTGTACTTCAGAGATGGCGTACGGAGGATAGATTTTGTTCTGTCTTACATCGACGACAAGGATGGAGAAAAGAAACAGGTTTGTTATCCACTCTATACATTGGGGGATATGTTCGAGGACTGTGTATATCTTCACTGCTGACAATAGCTGTCATAAACATTTAAGGGATCCTAGATAAACATTTCCCACCAAGATAAAAGTTGACAATGAACCAGAACTCCTCCTTAAAGGGATAGTTCGCTTTGAAATTAATTTTTGATATGTTTTATCTTACCTCAAGAGCATCCAGGATGTAGGTGTCTTTGTTTCCGCAGTATTTTCAATTTTTAAATTTTTAGATCAAACCGTTCTCGTCAGTCATATAATGCAGGTCTATGATCACCACCTCAAAGAGCATGCACAGAGAAGTCCAAATTAAACATGATTTAATGACTCGTAAATGTAAGTACACATTGATGGCCTAAGACACGAAACGAGCGGTTTGAAATGCAGGAAATCGCAATGGAAGACGATTTCGATATTTAGATCTTCACAGTGAAGGGTAAAACTTCTGAAATCTCTGTGTAAACAATGACGTACACGCGCGAGAGATCACTTCCGGCGTATAATGTATAATGGACGTGGCTGTGGTTACAAGAGGTAAAAACGATATAAATACTGTTCGCTGCTCACACAAACCGCTCATTCCGTGTCTTAGGCCATCAATGTGTACTTACATTTACGAGTCATTAAATCGTGTTTAACCCCTTAACTGTCACCGTCCCGGTACCGGGACACCTAACTTTACTTCACTATATTTCTAATAAATCATAATCTAATTATGACAAATTATATATCGTTGGAAAGGTCTAAGACTTCTAAATAGATATTCTACCCTCGTTTTGTGTTACAAATTATGTAGAAAGAGTAAGTGATGAATTTATGACAAGAGTGCGCCTCAAAAAATCTGCATCATAACAGGAGTTTTGACCTTTGTCACAAAAAGTCGATGCACCCACTTTTAATCATTGAAACTTCTGTTTTTATGCTAAAAGTTCATAATAAAACATATAATTTAGTATTTTTCAATAAAAATAAAAATTATAGTACAGTATTATCCTCTCAAAATGATAATATATTTATATTTATTATCCTCTAAAATATAATATTATTCTTCGCCTTTTTTATATCTTATATCTCATAGTTATCATAAATTAGGTGTCATTTGAAAGCGTATAAACTCAGAATTCATCGTGTGAAAACTGTTTTATAATTAAACGTTGCGTTACCATAGAAATGGTTCTTATTTTATCAGGCTCCTCCCCTTTTGGGCATCATTATATTTCATAATTTATGATCAAAATCTTTTCTAATCTTGACAAAACACATATTGTCTGAAAGGTCTGAGTCTGAAGGTTCCAAATCTTGTGACAGAATTGATATTTGGACAGAAATGTATTAATTTGTTAAGGCAGAATGCATACAACTAAATTCAATGGAGTTCAATGGCACCCGATGGCTATTTTTGGTACTACGCCTAAACAAAATGACCTAAACTTCAATTTTTGTGATATCAACTTCAAATTTGGAACATAACTTGATAAGATTTATGGCTTTATACTTTCATTTTTTGAAGTGTTTTCACTTCAGCAATATTTTGCTGAGTGTTTTCTTTAAAACAAGACAAAACTTGGGTATATATTCCAAAGTATTCTTAACATTCTTAACATATCATAAATTAATTTCTATCCCTTTAAGTGATAGTGCACAGTACTTGTATCTTTGATTTGATAAGCCTACTGTACTTAATTTACGTCGCATTAAGTAAAGAGTTCAATATTGATCATGTAATTGATTTAAGGCGTGCATTGTGTTAAAATTACACTGAAAATACCCCAAAAATGTGCACTTTAAAAGTTTAAACACCCGGATGGTGCCCTAAATTAACAGGAAAAACGTACTGTGGAATGTTGCAACTTTAAACACTTTAAACTCCGATGTTGAATAACAAAATCACCTTGTGACATATATTCACTACACGGATGAGTACATAATACATGAGCACATGAAGTAAAAGTGCGTCATTTGGGATGTAGTACATTAGTCAGAGATACACAATTATATTTGCACGACTCTGTGATTGTCAGATGTGTTGTGGATCTTTCATGCAGGATCGAAGGAAGGAGTTTGAGACTAACTTACAGAAAGCCGGACTTGACCTGGAGACTGAGGACAAATCCGTGAGTAAAACAACTCGCATATTTTAGCCCCCAAAAAGCCATTTCAGCATATTGATATGTCATCAGATTAGTTCTCACTGTATCTCACAAATTGAGTCATAAGCTCTAGATTATTATGATTCTGCACTGTCTGATCATTATATTTCATCATATTTGTTTTGCTGGGTTCAATATAAAGGATTGTTTTAGCAGTTAGTTTCCATTAGAGGACATATTTCTCCTGAAACATGAATGATTGTGCTGATACAATGCTCATTTTCACCTGCTACTGTGCATTAAAAAATGAAACTCTACCAGGAGTCGGAAGACGGAAAGACTTACTTCCTGAAGATCCACGTACCATGGGAAGTGCTGGCGACGTATGCAGATGTTCTGAAAATCAAAGTGCCTTTTAAAGCCAATGATATCCCAGCTAAAACAGAAGTGCCCATGGGCTGGCTCTTCACGCCCTACCGTCTGCCGGATCACGTGATGAACCCTGAGCCGGATTACTTCACCTACACCTTCGACAAGAGCAAGAGCGACTTCTTCCTCATCGAAGATAAAGAAACCTTCTTCCCTCCGTCCACGAGGAACAGGATTGTAAGAAAAACACATTTATTTTAGATCACGCAATGCTTCAGAAATCATTATAATATGCTGATTTGGTGCTCAAACATTCTACATTAATAACAATAATAATTCTTATTATTATCAATGTTTTTGCTGCTTAACATTTTTGTGGAAACCATTTTTCAGGATTGTTTTTGTAAAAGAAAGCATTTATTTATTTAAAGTAGAAATCTTATGTAAAATTCTAAATGTATTTACTTTTCTCACATATAGTCACTTTTGATCAATTGAACATGTCCTTGCTGTAAAAAAATATTTGTTAACCTGTTTCGTTTCGGAGTCACACTTGTTATCTTCCCGGTCAAAAGTGACCGGACACCTAAAAATGAAATTTCCTCCATCCCCAGTAAAACCAATGCAATTTATTTTTGTTCTATAATATTTATTCTTTGGAATTTAGTATTTTGAGACAATTTGATTGAATTAATTAATATTTATGCAATATTATTGGTCTATTTTTGCCATGGAAAAACACGTATATATTTTTCAAATATATATATATATATATATATATATATATATATATATATATTATTAATGCAGTATTTTAGTTATTTTTTGAAAAAAAAAATATTTTTTGAAGAAAATTAGCACCATCTAGTTACAGTATAGAGAAAAAGCGTAGAATCATGGTGTACTCACTAGCCTTCGTTTCGGAGTCACACTTCTTATCTTCCCGGTCAAAAGTGACCGGACACCTAAAAATGAAACTTTCTCCATCCCAGTAAAACCAATGCAATTTATTTTTGTTCAGTTATATTTTTTCTTTTTAACTTTGTATTTTGAGCCAATTTGATGTTACTTATTAATATTTATGCAATATTTATGGTCCATTTTTGCCATTGAAAATAATACAAACTTTTTTTTTATATATATATATACATTTTTTATTTTATTTTTTTAAGCAGTATTTTAGGTTAAAATAGAGACTAGGCCTTCCAAAAACATTTTTTGAAGGCAGATTAGCGCCATCTGGTAAGAGTATGGAGAGAAAGCGTAGAACCATGTAACCACTAGATGAAATGTACAGCTCTCTATGGAGAAGCATGTGAATTCCCCAGCTGTTTATGAATTTTTTTTTTGTTGATTTGAATATATAGTTGAAACAATCTCAAAAACGATTTTTTGTTAAAAAATAATAATAATAAAATAAACAAATAAATAAAAAAATTGTGAATTTTTGTGTTTTTGTCAATTTCCCATTCATTTCCTATGGGGGTCATTTTTGACCGAAGACCACAAGTGTGACTATTTTTTTAAGACCACCTAGCATGCTCAGATCATGACCTCAATTTTTTTGTGTGTTCACATACATAATGTCATAAAAGTCCCCAAGTTTCGTAACATTGCTATAAAGCTGTGATTTTTAAAAATTCAAAACATACTTTTTGTAATCAAAATGTATTGGTGTGTATGTGTATAAAAGCGTGTACGCATGTGTTTGTGTGTTGGTGGATGTGTCTGTTTTGCACTCTAGATGTTGTAGAGTGTCACCCCTTTCCTGCGGTCTACTTTTTTTTAGAATTGTGGCCGATTTGTAGATTGCACGTACAAAAATTCAGAGAATTTTAATTTTTTTTGTCAATTTCCCATTCATTTCCTATGGGGGTCATTTTTGACCGAAGACCACAAGTGTGACTATTTTTTTAGGACCACTTAGCATGCTCAGATCATGACCTCATTTTTTTTGTGTGTTCACAACACATACATAATGCCATAAAAGTCACCAAGTTTCGTAACATTCCGATGAAGCTGTGATTTTTAGAAATTTAAAACAGAAAATTTTTCGGTCAGAAATGACCGAAGAGCACCTGAGGGGTCATGCTTAACCCAGACTTTTGAAGTATTTCACAGTTTCAACAAAAATATGAAGCAGCAAAACACTTTTCATAAATTACATTTATATCTTTAGATCTATAAAGATATCACATTATATTAAACAACCTCCATTGCTAACATCTAAACTTCCAGAGCACACTTGTTGACTTGTGTAGTTTTTACTAAGGAACTGCCCTGTAACCGAAGGCTTGGCTTATTGTCTTCTCCACGTAGGTATATTACATCCTTTCCCGAATCCCATACAGTAAAGATGACAAGGACAAGAAGGGCATTAAGAGGCTGCTGAACAACGGGACCTACACATCTGCCTTCCCTCTGCATGACGTAGGTCTTCTACTGTACATCAAAACCATCAAACCTATCGAGTCATGTTTCTCTGGAGGCTTGAAATGGTGGCTGTGATTCAAAAGGCTTTGCTCCGTCGAAAAACAATAACGTCAATGTGTGTTTCTGCAGTGTAGGTACTGGACCAGGTCTCGTGATTCTAACTGTGAGAGCGAACGCTATTCCCTGTACAAACACTGGGCCCGCTTCAGCCGCTTTTACAAGGAGCAGCCGCTCAACCTCATACGGTAAGGCCGACCGCAGCTTGCTTTGTATTTAAAGGAGTAGTTCACTTTTCAAAAATAACTTTTGCTGATAATTTACTCACCCCCATGTCATCCAAGATGTCCATGTCTTTCTTTCTTCAGTCGAAAAGAAATGAAGGTTTTTGATGAAAACATTCCAGGATTTTCTCCATATAATGGACTTCAATGGGAACCAAACGGTTCAAGGTCCAAAAGACAGTTTCAGTGCAAACTGTTCAAAGGGCTTTAAACGATTCCAGACGATAAATAAGGTTCTAATCAAGCGAAACGATCGCTCGTTTAATAAGTAAATTATAAACTTATATGCTTATTATTATCAGGTCCCAGACACACTTAACAACTCTGCACAGTCTGAGTGGCCTTATGCATGTGACAGCTGAGGTTATTTGCATAATCTCCAAGCGATATTGCAATAAGACATCAAGACATAACATGGAAAGATAAACAGATAAACAGAACAGAGCAAGGCGAACATTTGAGCTTATAGAGGGTTTCCGCGGGGTCTTAAAAAGTCTAAAATTCTGAACTTTAAATTTAAGGCCTTTAAAAGTCTTAAAAACAGCTAGATTTTCATCTGAGGTCTTAAATTTGATTTATTCAGGTCTAGGGTTGGGTATCGAGAATCGAGTGTCGATTGGAACCGGGACTAACTTTTCGTTTTTCCCGGAATCGTTCAAAAGTTCAAATTTCGATTCCTAGTTTCGATATTCACAGTCCGCCGAGCGGAAGAAGAAACCGCTGAACAACACCAATGAAGAAGCGTCTACCGGAAGTTTTGGCATAACCGCGCGAGTCGAACATGAGTAGCGGTCAAAAATGTGGCTTCCCAGATAGCAAACTGACGTTGAATCAACGTGGAAACATGACATCGAAACAGCGTTGATCTGACATTGTTTTGCTCATCGAATTACCGTTGAACCAACATCAGACGCGTCATTCGTTCAAAACTAACGGAAAATCAACTTGAAATCAACGTTGTTTCAACGTTATGAAAGCAAACCAATTTTCGATTTTCATTTAGCTTTGAAGAATGCCGCGTCTGACGTTGGTTCAACGTTAATTCGATGAGCAAAATCAACGTTGTTTCGATGTCATGAGAGACGTCGTTTCCACGTTGATTCAATGTCAGTTTGCTGTCTGGGTTCACTTCTAAAAATAACGAAATCTCGGCAAAATGCAAAATTTGTGACAAAAGGAGTATTTCCTTCAGAAAGACCGTTGGTTAGCAAGGTTAGCTAAACTTTTGTGACCCTGCCTCTTAAAAGAATCGGAATCGAGAATCGTTAGGAACCGGAATCGAAACAACGAATCAGAATCGTTTAAATTCAAACGCTACCCAATCCTAGTCAGGTCTTAAGATTCTAAAGATTTTACCCTCGTTCATCTGCCAAAACTAAGGCCGCAGAAAGTTATTACAAAGTAGCAAAAAAGTATTGAGTCGTAGCCTATAAAGCGGCGCTCTAGTGCAGGGGTTCAAATCGGTTTAAACGCGCCGCTTGGGTGCTAGCATTAGCTCGCCAAGAGGCCATTTACACACCTACTGTGCGCTTATGGTGCGGCATTCTGAAAAGTTGAGATGTTTTTATCTCGACGCTTTTGGAAAAAACGAATGTGTCGCACCGCGATCGCGTCGCTTCCATCATGAGCGTGCATACCGCGCACCTACATTTGAAATAACGAACTTGAGGTCTTAAAATGTCTCAAAAAGGTCTTAAATTTGACTTACTGAAACCTGCAGAAACCCTGTTATAAAACTTCAACTTTGTAATTTATTTATTTGACTTTATCTTTTAAAGTGGTCCCGGCAAGTCATTTTGCATTTAAAAGACATCTAATAGCCATCCGTGATGCTAAACAGCCCTAATGCTAACAGCCTAGGCTAAAACAAGCAAAATTTGGGCAGTCAGTGAAAAAGTAATGGACGTCTTACAAGTTATAACCCAAGAATAGATTATTGTCTTCAATTAGATAGCATGTCAAAGAAATAAAACCAAAGTCTCTGTTGAGTTTCCTTATGATGGAATATCATACGTCTCACAAGTAGGGTTGGGTATCGAGAATCGAGTATCGATTGGAACCGGGACTAACTTTTAGTTTTTCCCGGAATCGTTCAAAAGTTAAAATTTCGATTCCTAGTTTCGATATTCACAGTCCGCCGACTGGAAGAAGAAACCGCTGAACAACACCAATGAAGAAGCGTCTACCGGAAGTGTTGGCATAACCGCGCGAGTCGAACATGAGTAGCTTACGTCGGCGGTCCAAAGTGTGGCTTCACTTTTCTAAAAATAACGAAATATCGGCAAAATTTCGGCAAAGTATTTCCCTTTAGAAAGGAGTATTTCCTTCAGAAAGACCGTTGGTTAACAAGGTTAGCTAAACTTTTTTGACCCTGCCTCTTAAAAGCATCGGAATCGAGAATCGTTGGGAACCGGAATCGAAACAAACCTCGCGAGTCGAACATGAGTAGCTTATGTTGGTGGTCCAAAGTGTGGCTTCACTTTTCTAAAAATAACGAAATCTCGGCAAAATGCAAAATTTGTGACAAAAGGAGTATTTCCTTCAGAAAGACCGTTGGTTAGCAAGGTTAGCTAAACGTTTTTGACCCTGCCTCTTAAAAGAATCTGAATCGAGAATCGTTGGGAACCGGAATCGAAACAAGGAATCGGAATCAGAATCGTTCAAATTCAAACGATACACAACCCTACTCACAAGTTATTTTAGCCAAAACAACGTGTAACTAAATTCAAGGTTATTCTGGATTCTAGAAGCGAGTTCATGGTTATTGCTTGGGCTCGTGTTTATTGTGCATCAGAAAATAGCCTGTCTTTCTCTCATATGCAAAAGCGCTTTCTCAAATATTTGTAACATATTCAGCAGTGACATGCTAATTGTTAGCATACAAGTTTATGATCTTGTATTAAGTATGATTATTTAACGTTCACCCAAATTAGAAAATTCTGTCATCATTTGCTCACCCTCATGTCCTTCCAACACCTCAATGATCTTCTTTCATTTGTGCCATATATATATATATATATATATATATATATTAGGGCTGTCAGATTTAAATATAATTTTATATTGTATATAAATACAAATATTTTATATATAATTAATATTTTTTTCTTAAATCTACATGCATGTGTGTTTTTTTATATATATATATAAAATAATTATACACAGTGCCCCCACATATATTACGTAAACACAAACTTTTATTTGGATGCGATTAATCGTTTGACAGCCTTAATATATATATATATATATATATATATATATTGTTAATTTTATAGTAGACTATAAAATAATTGATCTTTTTGATTTTTATCTTGTTTTTCATGAATGTATTTTACAACAATACAAAGAGCAATGTGTAACGTTTTACCAGATTTTTTGCTACACTTATTGTCTCTTATTTGTTCCCCACTATTTTTTTTTCCACTAAATGTTCTGATTTTGTAAAATTATGAAATTTAAAATTAGTTACCCACTAATCTAGTTTATAATATAATTTTTGTTATAGGTTATGATCTTTTTTTTTTCTTTATAAGGAAGTTGTCTGTATTAAGTAGATTGTGTTTAACACACAAAAGAGTGATTATCAGTTCAACAAACAGATTTTTTTTTTTTAACTGCGTTGGTAACGGATAGGTATCGGTCTTTTTTATTTTTATTATTAGGCGTATTATTATTAGCTAACACTATGGAGACAATAATATTTTTGACTCATGGCTGAAGTTAAGTTTCTCGTCTAATAATGACATATTAAAAGCACTGCAATATGTTTATCATCCTTTTTTTGTAATCGTCACTCAAATTGTCACCTACATTGCACCATATCTTTTGTTAAAGACACAAACTCAATATATAAAATCCTCAATAATAAATATAGAGGATTTGATGCATGTTATTTTTTACATGGATGGACGTTTTCTCTGAATCGTTTCTGCTTCCTGTACCAAAGGAAGTACTATGGAGAGAAGATCGGCATCTACTTCGCTTGGCTGGGTTTCTACACCGAGATGCTGTCGTACGCCGCAGTTGTTGGTCTACTCTGTTTCATCTACGGCGTGGCCACCTTCGACAACAACGTCTGGAGGTGAGGATGAGGCTAGAAAACTGAGTCTAGAAGAACACGGTTCATGCTAATGCCTGCTTTAGCGCCCCGTGTGGCAGTACTGAGAGTGCAATGCATTAAAGGGATAGAATTATTTTTTGATATGTTTTATCTTACCTCAAGGGCATCCAGGATGTAGGTGTCTTTGTTTCCAGATTATTTTCAATTTTGATATTTTTAGGTCAAACCGTTCTTGTCAGTCATATAATGGAGGTCTATGGTCACCACCTCAAAGAGCATGCACAGAGAAGTCCAAATTAAACATGATTTAATGACTCGTAAATGTAAGTACACATTGATGGCCTAAGACACGAAACGAGCGGTTTGTGTAATAAAAACAACAATTTTTATATAGTTTTTATCTCTTGTAACCACAGCCACAAAGCGCCCTCAGATTACTTAGATGTGGCTGTGGTTACAGAGGTAAAAACAACATAAATACTGTTGGTTTTCTCTCACAAACCGCTCATTTCGTGTCTTAGGCCATCAATGTGTACTTACATTTACGAGTCATTAAATCATGTTTAATTTGGACTTCTGTGTGCATGCTCTTTGAGGTGGTGACCATAGACCTCCATTATGTGACTGACAGACAACAACGGTTTGACCTAAACAATATCAAAATTGAAACTACTGCGGAAACAAAGACGCCTACATCTTGGATGCCCTTGAGGTAAGCTGAAACATACCAAAAATCAATTTCAAAAAGGGAACTATCCCTTTAAGAATCACTCTGATACATTTCGGAAACACCTATAGGCCTGAGATTGGGTTCACAGACAGTCGTTGTTGTGTTCTGTAGTAAAGAGATCTGTAACGAGACCATTGGAGGGCAGATTGTCATGTGTCCGCTCTGTGATAAGAAATGCGGCTACTGGAAGCTCAGCACGACCTGCAGCTCTTCATGGGTGAGGAAATAAAGTTTATATGGTGTAACAATTTTTTTATGGAGCGTGTTTTTAATTTTGCATACTTATGGATGTAAAGTCATATCCTCTCCATCTAATTGCCTTTTAGCAATCGTATCTGTTTGACAACACAGCCACGGTGTTCTTTGCAATATTCATGGGGATATGGGGTGAGTAAAGACCTTTTTAGACATTTGTGTGCTCTTATTCTCTGCATTTGTTACATCAAACCACCGTCAGCTTCACATCATGCTTTAGTGCAGTTGATCAGCCAAAGAAAATAGGGATGGGCCGTAATTTAAGAGAATGTGTTAAAGGTGTAGTTCACTTTTGAAAAAAACTTTTGCTGATAATTGACTCACCCCCATGTCATCCAAGATGTCCACTTCTTTCTTTCTTCAGACAAAGAGAAATGAAGGTTTTTGATGAAAACATTCCAGGATTTTCTCCATATAATGGACTTCAATGGGAACCAAACGGTTCAAGATCCAAAAGACAGTTTCAGTGCAAACTGTTCAAAGGGCTTTAAACGATTCCAGACGATGAATAAGGGTCTTATTAAGCGAAACGAGCGGTCATCTAATAAATAAATAACAAAGTTTAAGTTTTATAAGCTCAAATGCTCGCCTTGCTCTGTTCTGCAATGAGCGTTCGACTCAACCGTTCGGACTCGTTCATCAAAATGAACGAATCTTTTTCAGAGTCAATTCGTTCGTTTTGTTCGTTGAATGAACCAAATGACTCGGAAAAAGATTTGTTTGTTTTGATGAACGAGTTCGAACAGGAGAGTCACAAATTCGCATCAGATACAGAGCGAGGCGAGCATTTGAGCTTATAAAACTTAAATTTTGTTATTTATTTATTAAATGAGCGATCGTTTCACTTGATAAGACCCTTATTCATCGTCTGGAATCGTTTAAAGCCCTTTGAACAGTTTGCACTGAAACTCTCATTTGGACTTTGAACCGTTTGGTTCCCATTGAAGTCCATTATATGGAGAAAATCCTGGAATGTTTTCCTCAAAAACCTTCATTTCTTTTCGACTGAAGAAAGAAAGACATGGACATCGTGGATGACATGGGGGTGAGTAAATTATCAGCAAAAGTTTTTGAAAAGTGATCTACTCCTTTAATGTTTAGACAGTTTGAATTACTTCACTAATTCACTAGTTTACTCTAATGGTAATAGATGATTTTTCTGCTAAAACTAGTTGTCAGTCATTCGTTTGTTTTCATCACATACGGTCCAGATGTTCAATAAACATTGTGTTTGGCATGTCATCACATCTGGTTTGCATGGAAACCATCATTTTTTTGAAAGGATATGAATATAATGCATTCATGAATGTAGATGATCAGTGTATGTGAAGCTGTATTGTGGTCTGGTGTCAGTGACTCTGTTCCTGGAGTTCTGGAAGCGGCGTCAGGCCCGGCTGGAGTACGAGTGGGATCTGGTCGACTTTGAGGAAGAGCAACAGCAGCTTCAGCTCAGACCCGAATACGAGATCAAGTGCACCAGTCGACGGCTCAACAACGTCACACAAGTAAGCATCCACTTGCCTTTTGACCCGGGGGTTTGTTGTACTCTTGGAGAGCCACTAACCTGCAGAGTTTAGATCCAGATGTGCTCCAGTTCACCTGGCCTTCACTTGATTCTGCTGGAACGATTCAACTCAACTGAACTGTGAATGAGGAGGCCATGGTTTAAAGGATTTGTTGATTCATTTTGCGGTGTATTATGCTACTGACATTGTTTTCTTCATTCTACAGAGAATTTATTGTTTGCTCCTAATGTTCTTCATTGTTTTATCTCTTCCTTCAGCAGATTTTATATGAGATAATCATATTATATAATTGTGATGCGTACATGAGGACATAATCAAACTCAGGCTAGTTAGACGAGGTTCACTTTTAAAAAAGCTTTTGCTGATAATTGACTCACTCCCATGTCATCCAAGATGTCCATGTCTTTCTTTCTTCAGTCGAAGAGAAATGAAGGTTTTTGAGGAAAACATTCCAGGATTTTCTCCATATAATGGACTTCAATGGGAACCAAACGGTTCAAGGTCCAAATGAGAGTTTCAGTGCAAACTGTTCAAAGGGCTTTAAACGATTCCAGACGATGAATAAGGGTCTTATCAAGCGAAACGATCGCTCATTTTAAAAATATAAAATAAAGTTTAAGTTTTATAAGCTCAAATTCTCGCCTTGCTCTGTTCTGTGATGAGTGTTTGTGACTCTTCTGTTCGAACTCGTTCATCAAAATGAAAAAATCTTTTCCGAGTCATTTGGTTCATTCAACAAACTAAATCAACGAGTTGACTCGGGAAAAGATTTGTTCATTTTGATGAACGAGTTCGAATTGGAGAGTCACGAACGCTCATCACAGAACAGAGCAAGGCGAGAATTTGAGCTTATAAAACTCAAACTTTGTTATTTATTTATTAAATGAGCGATCGTTTCGCTTGATAAGACACTTATTCATTGTCTGGAATCGTTTAAAGCCCTTTGAACAGTTTACACTGAAACTGTCTTTTGGACCTTGAACCGTTTGGTTCCCATTGAAGTCCATTATATGGAGAAAATCCTGGAATGTTTTCATCAAAAACCTTCATTTCTTTTCGACTGAAGAAAGAAAGACATGGACATCTTGGGTGACATGGGGGTGAGTCAATTATAGGCACAACTGGCACATCTGGGAGCTTAACTGTCAATTTTGTCCCGGCCCACTTTTGGGGGAAAACAAACTAGACTCCTCATAGACTTCAATACAAAACTAGAAAAAAAGTTTGATGAAACAAACTTTAAGTTGGCTTGAGAAAGCCAGACCAGAGAGTTTGAAGAAGTTTAAAGTTGTTTGAAGATTGATAGATGGATTAGTTAGAAAGAGTAGTTTGAAAGAAATAATAATAGATAGAAAGATTAGTTTCAATGAAAGAAAGAAAGAAAGAAAGAAAGAAAGAAAGAAAGAAAGAAAGAAAGAAAGAAAGAAAGAAAGAAAGAAAGAAAGAAAGAAAGATTAGGTAGAAAGAAAGAAAGAACAATGGATAGATTAGTTAGAAAGAAAGATGGATAGATTTGTTTGAAAGAAAGAAAGTTTAGGTAGAAAGAAAGAAAGAAAGATAGATAGATAGATAGATAGATAGATAGATAGATAGATAGATAGATAGATAGATAGATAGATAGATAGATAGATAGATAGATAGATAGATAGATAGATAGATAGATAGATAGATAAAGTTCATTAGTACATATAGAATGGTAGTTTAATTGAGTCTAGGGCTTCAGGGAATTTAGATTTGAGTTTTTGTTGTACGCTATTGGGCCACCGTAGTCTTGGCTCAATTTGACCATGCTGCAATGAAAGTCAATGGGATTTTTATGGTTTTTAATATTAATTTTAAAGAAATCTGAAAGTCGAATCAGTCTAAAAAGATATAGCACACTAAGTCAGAACAGTCTGAAGGTCTGAGCCGAGTTTGGAGTTTGTAGAGTTAAAGCTCTAGGAGTAGCTGTCAGAAAATTTTGATAATAATAATATGTTTAAATATCTTTCTCAAGCCAACTTAATAACAGCAAAAACCAACGTCCGTACACAGCGACAGTAAATAACTCAAGAAATCACGTATATAAAACATGTCAAGTAATTATATGTCCACCCTGCCTGCCAGAGAGCGTGAAAGATACATTTTTTATGCCCCTAATCAACTAGCCCAGGCTACCTGCCATCATCATCATAAATTAATAATATATATTAAGGTTTTTTGCGTTATCAAACAAAATAAAATCAGTCAGGGGCTTACCTGGTGACTTGATGAGGTACAAATAAATGTCCGGGTAAGACACCTCTGGCCACTGGGTGGGGTTGTTACACCAATTTTTATGCTGGGAGAATAAATGGACATGTTTTTAAATTGGCCAAAGTAAGTTTGTGTATGTATCTTTCACGCTCTCTGGCAGGCAGGGTGGACATATAATTAGGGTTGGGCATCGTTTGAATTTGAACGATTCCGATTCGTTGTTTCGATTCTGGTTCCTAACGATTCTCGATTCCGATTCTTTTAAGAGGCAGGGTCAAAAAAGTTTAGCTAACCTTGCTAACCAACGGTCTATCTGAAGGAAATACTCATTTTGTCACAAATTTTGCATTTTGCCGAGATTTCGATATTTTTAGAAAAGGTAATCCACACTTTGGACCGCCGACGTAAGCTACTCATGTTCGACTCGCGCGGTTACGCCAACACTTCCGGTAGACGCTTCTTCGTTGGTGTTGTTCAGCGGTTTCTTCTTCTGGTCGGTGGACTGTGAGTATCGAAACTAGGGATCGAAATTTTAAATTTTGAACGATTCCGGGAAAAACGAAAAGTTAGTCCAACCCTACATATAATTACTTGACATGTTTTATATACGTGATTTCTTAAGTTATTTACTGTCGGCTGTGTACAGACGTTGGTTTTTGCTGTTATTTTGTATTGAAGTCTATGGGGAGTCTAGTTTGTTTTCCCCCAAAAGTGGGCGTGAACCTATTCAGAGACATTCTATGACGCAGCGCCGGTTGTGCGTATCAGCAACATTTTTTATAAGTAAACAACTCCTTTAATTGTTGAGAAAACTAGTGAATCTGAAATCCGATTCAGTTTCAAACCCTATAAATGTGAATGCGGTTTGGATTGGGTTTGTTAACATCTGCTCTCTAATAGAAAGAATATGAGTCCCCTCAGGTGTTGGACGTGTGGTGGAAAATTTTAAACTGAATATTAAGCTAACCATGTTTTAACATTTGACCTCATTTAACCAGCTAAATCTCTGATACAATGTCCTAAGACATTCTGTACTTCAGATGAATGTATGTGTGTCAAACACCTGACTGTGTGTATAAATAACAAATATGGGAAATAGAACTAGACAGATGACTAAGATAGAATCATTAAAACAAAGTCTCCTCTACCCAGTAACAAAACAGTCTACCTATGAAGAACCAATGAAATTAATGTCATTATGCCATACCTCCCTATTGTATAAAAACGGTTGTATCAGTGTTTTCGGGGGGTTTCTTAATGGAATTTGTCTGAGATCCACCGGCCTTGTTTTTACTTGGGAAGTTCTCTGAGTATTGCTCGAGAACTCTCCTGGCCGTAATTAAAAGCATTGAAAGGACATTTGCTGGAGTCTGTCTGTTATTTAAGCTGCGCAGCAAGAACAAGTAAGTTAGAATTATTAGTACCCAGCCAGACGTCGACTGTAGACGCGCTGAGGTATAGGGTAGGTTTATAGCTCAGCCAGACGTCGACTGTAGACGCGTTGAGGTAAAAGTATAAGACTTGGCCAACTAGAGTGAGTATTATTGTAGAGTAGTCAGGTTCAGGGAAAAAAGAATCAATCACAATTTTGGCGAGCCAGCCAGGAGTCCTCGGAATCTCCCTCTGTCGGATGGACAGGGACGAGGAACCATGTAACATGCACGTCCATGCACATGCATGATCTTATCTTCACTCTGCCGGACTGCAGAACCCTGTTTCGACAGAGGGACATATTCCAGTCGGGCTAAAAGAACTAAATTAAGGTAGGATGATGGACCTCAGCACTTTTCCTTTTAAAAATGCTACTAAATTAATGCAATTAATTAAAATATTTAACTGAAATTTGGCTTTTCTGTTAAGTAAAATTTTGAAAACGTGATCAAATTTAAAAGATTTAGGATAAATTATGTTTTTACCTTAGCTATTAAGAGACTTTAATTCTGACTGAAAATAAAGAATCCATCACAGACGTCAGTTTCTTTACTGAGAAACTGGATAATTGCGTGTTTGTTTGACTTTGCTCACGCTGTATAGGAACAGGAGTGGGTTCTAGACCAGACACCAGCTGATAAAGCAGGCAGGTTTATCCTGTGCTGGACCACTGTTGTCTTGTGGGTAAGACAGGCACAGGATGAAAAGAGATTGGTTTGATGTGTGTGTATAGCATTAGCGATCTGCTCGCCGTGTGATCCCAGCTAGTCTGATCGTAGCGATCTCATTAGAAACAGGACGAGTCCTCTAGACAGCAGTGTGTATAGTGACAGCACTAGTACAGTGCTAGATTAGGACTGGTGTGTGTGTGTGTGGTGGTGGTTGCTCATGTTCCCTGCTTTGCTTGCTTGCTGTATAGGAGATGGAGCCCTATTTACCTCTAACAAGCAAGTGTGCTCGCTCAATGCTGTCTGGGGCCACCGTCCTCTTCTGGGTGAGCATCAGACTTTCCTTATACAGTAAAGTACAAATGGTGTCACCTTTTCATATTTGCACATATGTACAAAAATACAGAGGGGTTCAAAAGTCTTTGGAAGACAACACTTCCGGTAGACGCTACTTCGTTGGTGTTGTTCAGCGGTTTCTTCTTCCAGTCGGCGGACTGTGAATATCGAAACTAGGAATCGAAATTTTAACTTTTGAACGATTCCGGGAAAAACGAAAAGTTAGTCCCGGTTCCAATCGATACTCGATTCTCGATACCCAACCCTACTCTGCTGGGACTATAGGTAGATCTCCAGGAACAGGATTGAGCACTCTTGGTCTAAGGCCTCATTTACACAAGAACGCTCACGGGTGAAAACGTAAAAATATTTTATCGGATGTGCCTTTCGTTTACACGGCGACGGAATTTTTGGGGCTTAAAAACGCAATAAAAGTGAAACCACCCTCCAGAGTGGAAATCTTAAAAATGCTCCACCGCCACGTTCCCGTCTAAGGCATTGTTTACATGGAAACGATCTGAAGAGAAAACGCAAAAGTGGCGTTGCGATATCACTTTTCATTCTTCTTTAAGATAAGCGTTTTGGGAGGGAAATCCGCGTGCATATGGTGACGCAAAAGTGTGTGAAATTCGATGTAGTATGCACTCCAGGAGGCTAGGTGGCGATGTGAAGCACTGCCACACAACAACACCAAGTCCGTGCGCCTGCGTACAACCTTCACCGTCTAGCAGACTTTTATGTTTTTACCATTGAGACGGGAAAGCGACGGTGGAGCGTTTTTAAGATTTCCCCTCTGGAGGGTGGTTTCACTTTTTTTGCGTTTTTCAGCCCAAAAACGCCGTCGCCTAGTAAACGAGAGGGACATCCGATAAAATATTTACACGTTTTCACCCGCGAGCGATCTCGTGTAAACAGGGCTTAAAGGCGAAAAACCGGTAAAAACGTAAAAGTCTGCTAGACAGTGAAGGTTGTACCCAGGCGTTGTTGTGTGGCAGTGCTCCACATCGCCACCTAGCCGCCTGGAGTGCATACTACATCGAATTTCACACACTTTTGCGTCACCGTATGCACGCGAATTTCCCACCCATAACGCTTGTCTAAAAAGTAACAACGCAACGCCACTTTTGCGTTTTCTCTTCAGAATCGTTGCCGTGTAAACACAGCCGAAGGCATCATGTGCAAAGATGTTATTTAAAACCGAAAGTCGGACTGTTTACGCAATATATGCATGTGCTATGTTCTTCCATGCTTATTAGAGTGTTGTTTCATTAGCTAAGCAACATGCTAATATCGAAAACAGTTTAAATCCATTGTGAATCAAATCTTATGTAAACATTGCATATAGAACCCTTTTTGTTTAAAGTTGCGTATTAAATGATATATTGTTATTGTATTGTATTTAATGACTGCCTTTGTGCAGTTCCAAATGAATAACTTAAGAGGTTTCACAGCAGTTCGGTGGCGTTTACGCAATATCGTTTTCAACCAAGATCTGAAAACTTTTGCTTTCGGTGGCCTGAAATCGCAAGCTTTTCAAATCGGGTTTCACGTTTTTAAAAATTATACCGTCATTGTCTTCATGTGAACTACAAAACCATAAATTTGTGAAAACAGTGACGTCGTGCGCATGCGTAATACGTGTTCAGTCTATAGCCACGTGTGTTTCTTTACAAAGTGACGTCGCCAACTACTGGCCTGGCAGCAGAATACAGCGATTTTAGTCTTTTTCGCGGATCCGTATAAACGGGATCGATTTGACAACGTTGTCGCCTGCACGCTTTTTTTTGTACATTGTTGTCATATAAATATACTAGGGCTGTCAAAACGATTAATCGCATCCAAAATAAAAGTTTGTGTTTACATAATATATGTGGGGGCACTGTGTGCATAATTATTTTGTGTGTATATATATATATATATGTGTATATATATATATAAACACACATGCATGTATATTTAAGAAAAAAATATATTATTTATATATATATATATATATATATATACATTATATAAAAATCTATATACAGAATATACATGAAAATATTTCTTAAATATATACAAGCATGTGTGTGTATTTATATATATATATATATATATATATATATATATAATTATACACAGTGCACCCACAGATATTATGTAAACACAAACTTTTATTTTGGATGCGATTAATCACGATTAATCGTTTTGACAGCCTTAATATGTAGATTTATATATAATTTATATTATATATAAATATAAATATTTTATATATAAATATTTTTTTTCTTAAATATACTGTACATGCATGTGTATTTTTTATATTTATACAAAATAATTATACACAGTGCCCCCACACATATTATGGAAACAGAAACTTTTATTTTGGATGCGATTAATCGTTTTGACAGCCCTAAAATATACCCTTAAAAGCCGCCTATGTTGGTAGTAGTTTTGAAACAGAGCTATAATATACAGTAGCAAACATCTATTAGCATAATATCTGTGTTAGACTTCTGATTGAATGTTAATAAGTCACTGAACTGTACGGACACAGAATCACACACCAGTAAGTCAGTAGGTTAAATCACCAGTATTTTGCATGTTTTTACCAGCATGAGGCGTTTCACTGTTTTGGCATGACGTAGTTCCTAGTTTCCACAGTGTTCTTAGAAACAAATCCAAAAATTACAATATTTTTGTATGAATACACTAATTGCAGTTGGGAGTTGTTTTGTGTCTGTGTGACGTTTACCTCTCTCGCCCCCGAAATCCAGATCTCTCTGATTATCGCCAGTATAATCGGTGTGATCGCGTACCGTCTGGCAGTGTTCGCGGCGTTTGCCAGCATCATGAAGGACAGCCCAACCAATAAGCTGGATGTGGTTGGCAGCCTCATCACACCCCAGTTTGCCACGTCCGTAACTGCTTCCTGCATCAACTTCGTCATCATCATGATCCTCAACTTCCTGTATGAGCGCGTAGCCATCAAGATCACTGACATGGGTGAGTCTTTCTCAACCTCAAACCTTTTACCTCAATTATGCTGACTAAAAAATTAAGTAATGTTGTAATTTTTTAATAAATAAAAATACATTTTAAAACCCTATGATGGTCTTCGGGGTCTATTGGACCCCAAATGACTTTTGCTTGAATTAAAAAAAAATGTTCTCTTTTTCCAAATGGTATGAAACTTCCTACGGCTCTCAACACTGTCTAGATCTACAAAAAAAAAAAAAATTAAAATGGAATTCTATCTGTTTTTATGTAGGCGTGACAAAAATAGTCACACTCGTGGTCTTCGGGGTCCAAAAAATAAAGCGTAATTTTGCAACAGAAAAATGTTTTTTTTTTTTTTTTTTTTTTTACAAATATAATTTTACTCTGTTTATTAATGTTTTTACTCAACATTTGTGCAGTTTTTAGGGGATTTATGATATCTTTTAAATATATATAAATAAATAAATATTTATCATTAGGCTCAAAATAGACAAAATTCATCATCAAAATCAGAAATAACGCAGAACACAGACAGAAATGACAGAAATTGAAGTGGCACACTTCCAACAATGCAAAACACATCCACAATCCAAAATGATCATGCTCACACACATGCACACACACACAAACACACACATATAGAGGAATACAATATACAGGAATACATACAGACTATAAAAACTGTTCTCTTATCATTTGTAAAACAAAATACTCTAAAATGCAGAAGCACCGCAAAAATAAATTGGTAACACTAAGACACATTGGAAATGTACACACACACGCACACAGGAATACATTTGTAAGGCTATAAAAAAGATAGAAGAGATTAGACCAACTACTGTTCTATTGTTCCTAGTTGTTCGATTTTCTTCCCAATTTACTTTTTTTTTACAAAAACAAATGTTAAACTTTTTGTTATAATTGTAATTTTATAATATTTAGATATGAATCCAACTGAATCCAACTTTAGAAACTAAATCTTTCAGTAATTCGAATAGTATGTAGGCCTTATATAGGCCTAGTGGAGCTCCATTAACATCTAGTGGTTAAAGTGACTTATTACAAATTTTAACCGGTATTTAATAAAAAATGGCAAAAATCTTCCATTCAACCTTGTAAAGTTATCCATCGTATCCTCAGGAATGAAAGTTATAAATCTGGGTCTGTTATAAAGTCTATTTAACATAAAATGCTGTGTTTTTTTGTAAAGATCCTATTTAAATATTTATTTATTTATTTATTTTTTTATAGAAATAAGTAAGAAATCACAAATCCTCCAAAAACGACACAAATGTTGAGTAAAAACATTAATAAACAGAGTAAAATTATATTTGTTAATATATATATATAATTTTGTAACAGAATAATATATATATATATATATATATATATATATATATATATATATTATTCTGTTACAAAATTAGATCTTATTGTCTGGGGTCCAATAGACCCCGAAGACCACAAGTGTGACTTTTTTTTTTTGAAGACCATCAGAGGGTTAAATAAGTTCAATATATACATAAATAATATAATATAAATCAATGTTATTCATGATCATTGTGATTAATTTATTGTATTTGTCATTTGCAACTCGACTTTTCTGATATGTTCCAATCAATTCATAAATACTGGGGGATAAATAATTGTACACTTAATGAAGTTTTTCCGTAATAAAGTGCTATTTGTAGGTTTTGACATTTATTGACTCCACACAGAGGTTCCCAAAACGCACTTGGAGTACGAGAACAAGCTGACAGTGAAGATGTTCCTCTTCCAGTTTGTCAACTACTACTCCTCGTGTTTTTACGTCGCCTTTTTCAAGGGCAAATTTGTGGGTTACCCTGGCAACTACGCCTACATGTTCGGCAAGTGGAGCGGGTTGAGAAATGAAGAGGTAGACCTGACATCCCATGAGGATTATTTTCAATCCCATTATTATTTCACCTTTTAAACTGTTGTTTCGCATGGATTATTGTCTGTCACACACTACAATGCATAATCATTGTGTGTAATTATAATTCATGAATCATTAGTAGGTTCTTATTTGTGATGATCATAATTGTCTTTCCAGTGTGAGCCAGGCGGCTGTCTGATTGAGTTGACCACTCAGTTAGTGATAGTGATGGTGGGTAAACAGGTTTGGGGGAACATACAGGAAGCGCTCGTCCCGTAAGTCCCCTGTGACATCATAATCACACTATATTCATAACCATCGTTGTTTGTTGCATGACGAGGGTATATGATTAAAGTAATACTTAAAGCAGTAGTTCACTTTTGAAAAAAAACGTTTGCAGATAATTTACTCGCCCTCATGTCATCCAAGATGTCCACGTCTTTCTTTCCTCAGTCGAAAAGAAATGAAGGTTTTTGATGAAAACATTCCAGGATTTTCTCCATATAATGGACTTCAATGGGAACCAAACGGTTTAAGGTCCGAATGAGAGTTTCAGTGCAAACTACAAACTGTTCAAAGGGCTTTAAACGACACCAGACGATGAATAAGGGTCTTATCAAGCGAAACGATCGCTCGTTTAATAAATAAATAACAAAGTTTAAGTTTTATAAGCTCAAATTCTCGCCTTGCTCTGTTCTGAGATGCGCGTTCGTGACTCTCCTGTTCGAACTCGTTCATCAAAATGAACGAATCTTTTTCCGAGTCAATTTGGTTCATTCAACGAACAAAACGAATGAATTGACTCGGAAAAAGATTCGTTCATTTTGAACGGGATTTTGGGGTTGAGTCAATTATCAGCAAAAGTTTTTTTAAAAGTGAACTACTCCTTTAATTTCATGACTAAACAGAGTATGATAATTCAGATCCACTCAATGTGGTGGTGAGTTTCTATGTATTTTTAGTGTTTTTAATTGATTTATAAGTGTTTGTTATTTATTTATTGATAATGGGTACTAGTGTTTCATATATTTCTATATGTTCAGCTGGTTGCGTAACTGGTGGGTGAGCAGAAGTGCTCGTAATCATCCAGAGAGCCTGTACAGCCGCTGGGAGCAGGACCATGACCTCCAAACCTTCAGTCAGCTCGGCCTGTTCTACGAGTACCTGGAGATGGGTGAGTGGAGACACACACACACACACACACACACACACACACACACACACACTCCCGGGCAAAAAAAAAGCTGAAGTTAAAGTGCTTTACAAACAAAGGAATCAAAATAATCACAGAATAAAAGCAAGGAAAATTTCAATAGTTAGAAAAGGAATTAAAAGAGATATATGATACAGTATAAATGATCTGGCTAAACACGGTATCATGTTTTTACTCTAATTTTTTGCATGGTTGATATTTTTAGGTCAAACCGTTGTTTGTCAGTCATATAATGGAGGTCTATGGTCACCACCTCAAAGAGCATGCACAGAGAAGTCCAAATTAAACATGATTTAATGACTCGTAAATGTAAGTACACATTGATGGCCTAAGACACGAAACGAGCGGTTTGTGAGAGAAAACCAAAAGTATTTATATCGTTTTACCTCTTGTTACCACAGTCACGTCCAAGTGATCTGAAGGCGCGGGCGCTTCGGTCTGCGCATGCACTGGAAGTGATCTCTCTCGCGTGTATGTCACTTATTGTTTACACTAGGGCTGTCAACTTTAGTCGTTAAGTCAACTAATCAGTCGATGCCGTCTTGGTCGACTGACATTCTTATTGGTCGACCAGTTGCATTTTTATTTATTTTATTTTTTTTACCAATAGAAAGATTTTTTTTAATGATTTACTCCTTGATATTTATTCCTTTATAAGTAATTATTTATTACTGTATTCTGAATATAATTAGCCTTTGTTTTATCCCCATCTTTAAATGCTTTAATTTAGGCTATTTTTGTAACTGCGCCACAGTTTTAGCGCACACACATAGAGACTCGGGATAGCGCCTGTGGCCGGCTGCGCTGCTGCTCGCGCTCGGTAAGGGATGCTGTATTCATTCAGTTGGAACGCTGCTTGTTTTGGCTTTAGTCGACAAAATGTCCAAGAAATCTATATCTTTTGTCTGGCTGCATTTTAAAACAAAGACGACAAGACTGTGGAGGGAGGCGACCGCGTTACTCCATTATGAGCGCGCAAGTCGCGCGCCTATATTTGAAATCAAACTTGAGCGCTCAAAAGACGTGAGCAGCCTTTTAACAGCTATATCATGCTGACTCAATAGATTGTGTTTTCTTAATATGTTTTCGTTTTTATTTGTACACTTGACGCATTTGAAATAGCCTAAATAATGATAAACCTATAAACCTTAAAAATAAACCTATATGCCTTCCAAAATACAGTCTATTATTATTCGGATTGTTTTTTAGGCTATTTGGGTTTTTTGTGTTTGTTTAAAATGCCTAGATCGGCTGGACAAAAGTTAACCCATAGCTTTGTAAGTAAAGAAGAATATAAAGCCTGTATAAACGAGAGCTTTTGTTAGGATTTTGTATAATATGGCAGATAGTAAGCCTAGTTATTTTTTTGAAGCGTGTGGTGTGATCAGGTGCGCGATTGTGACTGCATATGTCTGTGCAGTTTAGTGCTCCTCACTTTTTTCAGTTAAAAAAATCACTTGTTTTTATTGAACATTTTTTTAAACAATTGTCATAGAGAATTTATAAAACAACAACGAAAAACATCACAAATAAATAAAACTATAATAATAACTTTTGCCCAGACAATCTAGGCATTTTAAACAAACACAAAAAACCCAAATAGCCTAAAAAACAATCCGAATAATTATAGACTGTATTTAAGAATAGTATTATTATTATAGTTTTATTTATTTGTGATGTTTTTTCGTTGTTGTTTTATAAATTCTCTATGACAATTGTTTAAAAAAATGTTCAATCAAAACAAGTTTTTTTTTTTTTTTAGTCGACTAATCGTTGCGCAGGACAAGACTTTGGTTGACTACATCCCAAGTTTACACAGAGATTTCAGAAGTGTTACCCTTCCCTGAGAAGATCTAAACATATTTAGATATACAGGAAATCGCAATGGAAGACTATTTCGATATATCAACAGACAACGGTGAATGTTTTTTTCGCAGCCGCGCGAGAGATCACTTCCAGACCGAAGCGCCCGCACCCTCAGATCACTCGGATGTGGCTATGGTTGCAAGAGTTTTTTGTTTTCTCACACAAACCGCTCGTTTCGTGTCTTAGGTCATCAATGTGTACTTACATTTACGAGTCATTAAATCATGTTTAATTTGGACTTCTCTGTGCATGCTCTTTGAGGTGGTGACCATAGACCTCCATTATATGACTGACGGACAAGAACGGTTTGACCTAAAAATATCAAAATTGAAAAACTGTGGAAACAAAGACACCTACATCTTGGATGCCCTTGAGGTAAGATAAAACATACCAAAAAAAATAATTTCAAAGTGAACTATCCCTAACTAGTTTCAAAGTAGCTTTACTTGTAACGTTTTGCTTTCAACCTGCAGTAAGTCAGTTTTGCAGACAGATGGTGCTGTAGCTTATCTTCATCTTCATCTCATGTTTGTTTTGCAGTGATCCAGTTTGGCTTCATCACCCTGTTTGTGGCCTCTTTCCCGCTGGCTCCTCTGCTGGCTCTGATGAATAATATCTTGGAAGTGCGAGTGGACGCCTGGAAGTTCACGACTCAGTTTCGCAGGCCCGTGGCAGCAAAAGCTCACAGCATTGGGGCATGGGAGGAGATCCTCAACATGATCGCTGTCTTCTCAGTGGTCACCAATGTGAGTCTGCACACATTACGGCTCTGGGTCCGATTCCACCTGAAGAAAACTTTTTACTTACAGTTATCATTTTAGGATCATTGGTACAAGTACACATGGCAGCTTGTTTCCGCCACAGAATATATAATTAATAACGGAATTGCGACTTAAATCTGACTTCTTTCTCAGAATTGTGAAATATAAACTCGTAATTGCAACTTCTAAAGTCAGAGTTAATTGGGAGATAAAAAACTTTTTTATTCCATGGTGGAAACACATTTTTATGGAAGCTTGTTTCCGCCATAGAATGAAAAATATAAAAGGTAATTGCGACTTTTTATCTCACAATTCTGACTTTTTTCTCACAATTGCGAGTTTACTTCTCGCAATTCTGACATTATTTCTCAGAATTGCAAGATGGAAAGTCAGAATTGCGTGATATAAAGTCAGAATTGCGACTTGTAAAGTTAGAATTGCGAGTTATAAAGTAAGAATTGTGAGATATAAAGACAGAATTGTGAGTTATAAAGTCAGAATTGCGAGATATAAAGTCAGAATTGAGATATAAAGTCAGAATTGAGATTTAAAGTCAGAATTGCGAGATATAAAGTCAGAATTGCGAGATATAAAGTCAGATTTGAGATATAAAGTCAGAATTGAGATATAAAGTCAGAATTGCGAGATATAAAGTCAGAATTGTGAGATATAAAGTCAGAACTGTGAGATATAAAGTCAGAATTGTGAGATATAAAGTCAGAATTGTGAGATATAAAGTCAGAATTGCGAGTTATAAAGTCAGAATTGTGAGATATAAAGTCAGAATTGTGAGATATAAAGTCAGAATTGTGAGATATAAAGTCAGAATTGCGAGTTATAAAGTCAGAATTGTGAGATATAAAGTCAGAATTGTGAGATATAAAGTCAGAATTGCGAGTTATAAAGTCAGAATTGTGAGATATAAAGTAAGAATTGTGAGATATAAAGTCAGAATTGCGAGATATAAAGTCAGAATTGCTTGATATAAAGTCAGAATTGTGAGATATAAAGTCAGAATTGCGAGTTATAAAGTCAGAATTGCTTGATATAAAGACAGAATTGTGAGATATAAAGTCAGAATTGCGAGATATAAAGTCAGAATTGCGAGATATAAAGTCAGAATTGCTTGATATAAAGTAAGAATTGTGAGATATAAAGTCAGAATTGCGAGATATAAAGTCAGAATTGCTTGATATAAAGTAAGAATTGTGAGATATAAAGTCAGAATTGCGAGTTATAAAGACAGAATTGTGAGTTATAAAGTCAGAATTGCGAGATAAAGTCAGAATTGTGAGTTATAAAGTCAGAATTGCGAGATATAAAGTCAGAATTGAGATATAAAGTCAGAATTGAAATATAAAGTCAGAATTGAGATTTAAAGTCAGAATTGCGAGATATAAAGTCAGCATTGCGAGATATAAAGTCAGAATTGTGAGTTATAAAGTCAGAATTGCGAGATATAAAGTCAGAATTGTGAGTTATAAAGTCAGATTTGAGATATAAAGTCAGAATTGTGAGATATAGTCAGAATTGCGTGATATAAAGTCAGGATTGTGAGATTTAAACTAAAGTATTTTTTTCCCCTGAAAATTGTCCTGATAAGTTGCAATTGCGAGTTTATATCTCACAATTCTGAGAAAAGATGTCAGAATTTCGACATATAAACTCGCAATTATGTGTTATAAATTCAGAATCGCGAGATGTAAACTCACAATTGTGAGAAAAACAGTCAGAATTGTGAGATAAAAAGTCGCAATTATTTGTTATTTTTTTATTCAGTGGCGGAAACAAGCTTCCATACATTTTCATACCTACATCTCATGACCATATTCTTTTTTTCAGTAATTATATGGCCTATCGTCAACTTTCATTTACTTATAAACTGGTTATGAAGCATATCCTGACCAGAAATGGTATCAAAGTAGGTCGCGAAACGGCATTTAAGAAGTACATGTCATTTAGGGTGGTATGATGATATATATCGTGGCAATGGTTAGAGATTTAGCAATATTGTGTATATCACCGTATGTAAATATATACGCGTGGCACAGCACTATTGATACTTTCGATTGAAACCCATGACTGTGACAATAAAGATGTGCTTGATGTTAAAAGCGGTGAAAAAGTGCTGGTACTCGTGCTGACGGACACAGCCGAGTCGCTCGTGATTGCGAATTCAGATCTCTTTTACATCCAATAGAGAGCTTAAGTCCCGCCCCTCCGCTTCCGGCTCATGGGACCTTATTTCGGAAAAAATATGAATGGTAGTCAATGGGGAGAGACAATTTATCTTTTTATTCCGTCTGAACTGTGCCTTGAATTACACATATGATGTTTGTCAATTTAAAAGATGATTCTCAAAGTCAAAAACGTCGCAGTTTGTCATACAACAGAAGAGTAACATTTAGTTTTATGTGAAAATCGCTCTATGAACTACATCTCCAGGGAAGCGAAACAACGAGTGAGATCCGCTGCTCGTGTGTGTGCAGTCTGGTTCAAAACACTCAGGTAGGACGGCGTAACGTTACGATTATAACGTAAGACTGTAGAAACAATGACAGACATTAGCCTCAGTAAAGTTAGCTTCATTCATTGAGAGAAAATGTGCGCCTTTGGGGTTTGTAGTCTTTGTAATTACGCATTTTCACAGTCTTATACCTCAACGGTTTTACATCAAACTGCGACTTTCTTTACTTTAAAATGTATCTATTAAATTGACAAACATCATATGTGTAATTCAGGGCACAATTCAAACGAGATCAAAATATTTGTTGTCTCTCGCCATTGACTACCATTCAATATTTTTCCGAAATAAGGTCCCATGGTGGGCGACCGGAAGGGGAGGGACTTGGGCTCTCTATTGCGCTTGAATGGTCAAACACACACACACAATTATGTCAAAATGCCCATTGTGTGGCGTGTTCGTGTTAACCCGTCCCAAGTAAAAGTAAACAGTTGGGTCTAAACCGGATTTGCATCAGTATAATGGATCCTAAAGTGACAGCAGCCTAATAATCCTTCAGCTCTCTGTGCCATTAAAGGAGTAGTTCACTTAAAAAAAAAACATTTGCTGATGATTGACTCACCTCGGTGTCATCTAAGATGTCCATGTCTTTCTTTCTTCAGTCGAAAATAAATGAAGGTTTTTGAGGAAAACATTCCAGGATTTTCTCCATATAATGGACTTCAATGGGAACCAAACGGTTCAAGGTCCAAAAGACAGTTTCAGTGCAAACTGTTTAAAGGCTTTTAAACGATTCCAGACGATGAATAAGTGTCTTGTCAAGCGAAACGATCGCTCATTTAATAAATAAATAACAAAGTTGAAGTTTTATAAGCTCAAATGTTTGCCTTGCTCTGTTCTGTGATGTGCGTTCGTGACTCTCCCGTTCGAACTCGTTCATCAAAATGAACAAATATTTTTCGTTGAATGAACCAAATGACTCGAACAGGAGAGTCACGAACGCTGAATTAAATGAGCGATCGTTTCGCTTGATAAGACCCTTATTCATCGTCTGGAATCGTTTAAAGTCCTTTGAACAGTTTGCACTGAAACTGTCTTTTGGACCTTGAACTGTTTGGTTCCCATTGAAGTCCATTATATGGAGAAAATCCTGGAATGTTTTCATCAAAAACCTTCATTTCTTTTCGACTGAAGAAAGAAAGACATGGACATCTTGGATGACACAGGGGTGAGTAAATTATCAGAAATAATTTGTTTTTTGTTTTTTTTAAATGATGTTAGTACCGTATTTTCCGCACTATAAGGCGCACTTAAAAGTCTTTAATTTTTTTTTAAAAACGACAGTGCGCCTTATAATCCGGTGCGTCTTATATATGGATCAATTGGTTAAATGAATCGCGCTTTTAGTCTTCCCATTTTCTTGCTAAAGAAAACCCAGTTTTACTCAAATTCATCAAAATGGATTTATAGCGTTTTGGAACCAAACTCTTCATATGTATCACAGGGTTCTTTACTCAACTCCAAAGGACATTTAATGCTAAAGAAGGTTCAATAATGACAAGAAAGGACACTTTTGGCACAAAGGTTCTTTAAAGGCTATTATTCATTCATATATTACATTATTCTGCACCATTTTGTAAATGTAATTAAGTTATAGTTTATTAAACTGTTGTAGTAACTTAATATCACATTTTAATCATGCTGATTTTTTCACACTCTTCGTGTGATATTGATTAATTATATTTTTAACCCTCATATCCTGAATTTTGTGATCATTCACACTCATTGCATTTTAGCGGTTCCAAATACGTAGCGCTTTAGAACCTTTTAAGGTTCTATATAGAACCTTTTCTTCTAAGAGTGCAGTATCTTATGCGCCTTATAATCCGGTGCGCCCTATATGTGAAAAATGTTATAAAATAGGTCATTCATTGAAGGTGCGCCTTATAATCCGGTGCGCCTTATAGTGTGGAAAATACGGGTAATAATGTTATTGATTTGTTCGTCAGGCTTTCATTGTCTCATTCACGTCTGACATGATCCCTCGGCTGGTGTATCTGTACGCATATCACCCGGGCACTGAGATCACTATGGAAGGATACATCAACAACAGCCTTTCAGTCTTCAACATCTCCGAGATTCCGATCGAAAACCGTCCCGAGGACGGCGAGAACCCAGATTGGTACGACAGCACCAACATCACCACCTGCAGGTACTGTTGTGTATGTTTGTGCTGGGTCTCCACAGATATTCATGCTAACACTGGCAAATGTGTAATAAACATGAAGTCGGTTGATCTTCTAGGTACCGTGACTACCGCTACCCTTCAGGACACGAGAAACAGTACAAGCATACTATGCAGTTCTGGCATATTCTAGCGGCCAAATTAGCGTTTATCATCATTATGGAGGTAAGGGCTCTTTAAATTCTCCCCGTTCCCTTCAGAAACAGAACTTTGAAAAGTATGCAAATCATATACTTTATAATATATTTAATTGCAAACTGAATGTAATGTGTTGGACAAAGGCCGGACAGTTAGGAAGCTCTCTTTCTCCTGCACAATGCTGTCGGATCCAAATATGGCCGTTCCCTTTTTATCAGCAACCAATCGTGAAAGTAAAAGAGGGGGTTTAACTATAAATGCGCAATCTCATTGGCTGATGCTAAATCTTTAAAGGGATACTCCACTTTTTTTTGGAATAGGCTCATTTTACAACTCCCCCAGAGTTAAACAGTTGGGTTTCTACCGATTTCGAATCCATTCAGACGATTTTCTGAGTAAGAAAAAAATATATACTATGGAAGGCAATGAGACCAGAAACCATCTGGTTACTGATATTCTTCTACATTTCAGGAAATCGGCTGAAAACGGTAAAAACTCAACTGTTTAACTCTGGGGGAGTGGTAAAATGAACCTATTTCCAAAAAAAGTGGAGTATACCTTCAAAGCCAGTTTTCTCAAAATGACTTTTCTCTCATTCTCCAAGTCCGAAACCTCCACTTCAGTAGCACCTATGTACACCAAACTTTACAGTCTTGTACCTAGTTATATTATGAAGACATTTACAGAGGGATTTGTAAATATATTATTCCTAGACTATTTTATATAACATTTAATTCCCAAAAAACATGGGGAAAATATTTTTTTAAGGCAATTGGCAGTATATTCTGATTTACAGGTTAATAAAAGTAGATGTCCATAAATCCTTCTGTTATTTTTTTCTCATCTAATATGTGAACACAATGAAAAAATATTTTTCAGTCTGGCTTTATCCAATATTCAGATTTTATTTTTAAAAAATATATGCAGATTAGTGCAGATTTAATTAGATAATGCCTCATTTGAATATTTAAACATTAAATTACAAAAAAAGAAAAGATCTTAATGTAGGTAATCAACTCGCAAAGTTTCATGGTGATATCTGCTAGTTAAAAAAAAAAATTCCCTATTCACCCTGTAGTGTCTCGCCTTAATTATCATTTTTGTTTTGTTTTGTCAGATTTTTAGCAATTTAGTGTGATTAGATATAAAAAAGTGATTTGACAAACCACAGGATGTCATCAAACAGGACCAACATGTATGTAGAAAAATAATGAAAAAATATAGCTGCAAGCATCGATGACGGGCCCAAGCCGGTGGCACCGCAACCCTGGTGCCTTTAGTTACCTAAGCCGCCGGCTTGGGCCCATCATCACCGCTTGCAGATATATATATATATATATATATATATATATATATATATATATATATATATATATATATATATATATAAATAAGCCGGTGGAGGTGCCCTTTTATTGCTGTTCACAGCTATATATATATATATAGATATGAAGAGTTCAGATGCAAAAGCCTCTAAGTGCCATTTGAAATTTTCTTCTAGAATGATCATTTTTATCAAGCTTATATATATAAGTTCAGTAATTTCACTTAAATTGCAATGAAGATTACCTATTAATTGTCATTCAAGTGAAATTACTGAACTTGAATATATAAGCTTGATAAAAATGATCATTTTAGAAGAAAATTTCAAATGGCACTTAGAGGCTTTTGCATCTGAACTCTTCATATATATATATATATATATATATATATATATATATATATCAGAGAATATTACTTGCATTTCCTGATTAAAACAATGAAACAATGAAAAAATTTAAATAAAAAAATCACTAAAATGTTCACTAAAATTCACTAAAATTTATTCTGCTTTTATGATACACTCAAAATATTCCACAAGCAATAATTTACATTTAATGATATTTAGAATAGAAAAAGATTTTTTAAAAAAAACAACAACCATAAACTAGGGCTTTGCAAAAATTAATTCCGATTAATCACATCCAAAATAAAAGTCTGTGTTTACATAATATATTTCTGTGTGCTGTATATAATTATTTTTTATGTATAAATACATATGCATGCATGTATATATTTAAGAATTATTTGCGCTAAAATTCTGTATATATATATATATATAAATACATAATCTATATTATATAAATATTTTATATATGAATAACACATTTTCTTAAATACTGTATATACATGCATGTGTGTGTATTTATATATACAAAATAATTATATACAGTACACACAAATATATTATGTAAACACAGACTTTTATTTTGCATGCGATTAATCGAAATTAATTTTTGCACAGCCCTGCTATAAACAATAAATAACTGAAATAATTTAAAGTGAAAGTGAAAGTAAGCTGTGTTGGGCTCACATTACTCTCTCATTCGAACAAAACTGTTTTAAAGAAGCATTTCACCCGTTTCATCATGAATCTTTACTGAAAGTGGATCATATATGCAGTCGAAATGTGAAAGAATTTTTGATTTTGGTGTTAGGTGTTTTAATCTTACTTAGATGGACTTTTATAATATATTCATGTCGTCAACTTTTTCTCTCCCAGCATGTGGTGTTTGTGGTGAAGTTCTTCGTGGCGTGGCTGATCCCCGACGTGCCGTCCGACGTGAAGGCTCGTGTGAAGCGTGAGCGCTACCTCATCCAGGAGTACCTGCACGACTACGAGCTGGAAAAGCTCAAAATCCAGCTCAGCCAGAACGGCCAGAACATCGACCAGTGCACGTGTCCGACCACAGCCTCCACGCCTCTGAAAGTCGAGATGTTATCAGACTGTCTGACCTAACACAGGCCGATCTGACAGCCAATGAGAGAAGCTCGTGCCACAAACCAATCCTCTCTCTTTCATACGAATCACACGTCCTAACATCTCCTGGTTTATGTCGGATAATCTTTTTACTTAGTTCGGGCTATTCACTCCCAGAGTTCTCATTATCAGCCATGTGTAGATAGCAGACACATCTGGAGCCGCATGAGTTCAGCTGTAACTCGTTTTCTGTCTATGCACAAGAACAATCGTGTCTTCTCTCTCTTTCACGTCACTGTTCTCTGTTTATGTTGCCAACGTCTCCTATAAGACACTACAAACGTGCAGGACAGGCTGTTTGTGTTCTCTGTGTGAAAATCAGGCAGCTGAAGTGTCCGGTTAGTAATGGTTTGCGAACACAAGCACTCAGACTTTATTCTTTCGAATGCCTTTAAGCTACCAAAGATAAAATGCCTTAACATCATAGTCATATGCATGGTTACGTTATTTCAAACGAGACTTTAATATAAAACACTTCTATTTACTACATGTGCAGAATTCATGTACAAAGAAATTCATATCTAAAAAGGGTTTTCAGGACTATTTTAATTTTGCGAGTTGTCGCCTATTATTTGCAAGTGTGTGTGTGTGGGTGTTTTTCTTTTTGTACGTGTATTTTCTTTTATGATTGAAATATAAGACAAATTATTTTACACAGGGTTTCTGCAGGTTTCAGTAAGTCAAATTTAAGACCTTTTTGAGACATTTTAAGACCATAAACATTGAAATTTAAGACCTCAAGTTCGTTATTTCAAATGTAGGTGCGCGGTATGCACGCTCATGATGGAAGCGGCGCGGTCGCGGTGCGACACACTCGTTTTTTCCAAAAGCGTCGAGATAAAAACATCTCAACTTTTCAGAATGCCGCACCATAAGCGCACAGTAGGTGTGTAAATGGCCTCTTGGCGAGCTATCAAACCACGAGCTAATGCTAGCACCCAAGCGCCGCGTTTAAACCGATTTGAACCCCTGCACTAGAGCTCCGCTTTATAGGCTACGACTCAATACTTTTTTGCTACTTTGTAATAACTTTCTGCGGCCCTAGTTTTGGCAGATGAACGAGGGTAAAATCTTTAGAATCTTAAGACCTGACTAGGGTTGTGTATCGTTTGAATTTGAACGATTTTGATTCGTTGTTTCGATTTCGGTTCCTAACGATTCTCGATTCCGATTCTTTTAAGAGGCAGGGTCAAAAAAGTTTAGCTAACCTTGCTAACCAACGGTCTTTCTGAAGGAAATACTCCTTTCTAAAGGGAAATACTTTGCCGAAATTTTGCCGATATTTCGTTATTTTTAGAAAAGTGAAGCCACACTTTTGACCGCTACTCATGTTCGACTCGCGCGGTTATGCCAACACTTCCGGTAGACGCTTCTTCGTTGGTGTAGTTCAGCGGTTTCTTCTTCCAGTCGGCGGACTGTGAATATCGAAACTAGGAATCGAAATTTTAACTTTTGAACGATTCCAGGAAAAACGAAAAGTTAGTCCCGGTTCCAATCGATACTCGATTCTCGATACCTAACCCTAGACCTGAATAAATCAAATTTAAGACCTCAGATGAAAATCTAGCTGTTTTTAAGACTTTTTAAGGCCTTAAATTTAAAGTTCAGAATTTTAGACCTTTTAAGACTTTTTAGTTCCCCGCGGAAACCCTGTTACAGTATTATTGCATAGATTGAAATTTGCACACTACACAGTGCTGTTTGTGTGATGGAGGTGTTGAATCTTCACTCACGCTATTTATAAAGCAGATAATCTGCACTTTAAAGCATAACATGTGCAGGAATTCTTCTCAAAGCCAAAGTTGTCCCTGTGATTTAAATGGCCAAGTTAGAAATCGATTTTGTTTTTTTGTTTTTTTTAACGTGCCTTTGTTTTTTTCTAAATATAAAATCCAGGCTGGCTGATTGTTTGTACTTCCTTTTCAATTGGTTTACTGCGTTGTCCTGGTCGGAGAAGGACAGTCACTTTGATTTTATGTTTTGCACTTATTGAGAAGTAATTTATCTCAGTGTTATGGAAGCAAGATGTGTAGAAACCTTGTGAATTTCTCCAAAATTATGAAATGACCGTTTGGCGTTGAACTAAATGCTTCAGAAACTTCAAATCAAACCGTTGTAATGAGGACCATGAAGAGTTGACATGTTCATGTATGCTAATGTGATGCAAAATCTTAGCACATGTATTTTGCTGTTATTGGTGACTTGAATATTTAAGTTGGAAATGATATTTTCTGTAGTTTTTTCTTCTTCTCTTTTTCTCGATCTGTCATGAATGATTATTGTTTCGTCATTTGAAGAACTGTTATTCGTTAAAATATATGCCTTTTGAATATATCACTGTTGATGTAATATGTAGCTGACAATCTGCAATGCTAAAAGATTTATCTAAAACCATTACCTGGCCTTTTTAGCATTTCAGCTAGATGCTGAAGTTCTGGGTGATCAAAATGATCAACATTTATGCCTTAACCTTTATCTGTGTTTTTCTTGATAATTACTGTTTTACGTTTTTTTTATGCATGTTGTTTTTGGATGTGGATATGAATCTGGTGTTTTGATGTACCACAAATGTACTACATTTTTCATACTTTAGGCAACCACTGTCACCCAAATAAACTATTGAATCCACGAATAATTGTTGTAAACATCGCTTTGAATTCTTATGCCACAACTTTTGGAGATTTGGGCGAGGGCAAGTTTCATATATCCAGTAGGAGAGTTTGCTCCAAAAGAACGGTAAAACTGATGGGTCACGACTGCAGACAAACAGTGTAAATTTGTACAAACAGCACTGCTGTGATTTATTATTTTACATGATAATGGACAGCTTGCGACAGATGTTTATCAATCTAAAAAAAAAAACATCAATACAAAAACCCCAACACAAAGTCCCTCACTCCACAAACAGGTTTAGTAGTAACAGAACTGTTTGTAATAATGACATAGGCCAAAGTATAAGCCTTGATTAGAAAGTAAAGTTGAGTAACCCAAAAAACTTAGTAAATTAACCCTTGTGCATCAATTTTAAAAAGTTACACTTAGGTAAAAAAAGGGCAAAAATGTCCATGTCAGAAAACTGTCATAAAAATGTGACGCTTTGGAGCACAGACTTAAGTTTGGTATCGTTTTAAAGAAGACCCTTTGCAGATTATTGCTGAAGTAAAAAAAAATAATAAGTAAATCCAAAAAAAGTTATATAGGTATAAGTTTATGAAAATTATTTATAAAAAATATTTTATATAAAATATATATTTTATAAATCAGGTTGAACTCAAAACTGCAATAAAATCAAAGCCATAAATCTAAATAGGTTGTGTTCCAAATTTGAGGATGATATCTCAAAAAATGAGCTTTCTGTAACAGTTTGTTTGGGCGTAGTAACATATTTTCCCCATTGGGTCCCAGCAAAACCCCACTGGAGCTTAGACTGATTGGATTATTTTTTGCAGTTTTTCTCTCTTAGTATTACAAACACACACATGCGCACACACACACACATTTTTTTATAACACACATACTAACCACACTCTGACATCCATAGCAACACACCCACACAAATATTAATGCATAATTTATCCAGTTGGCTCTATAGTATGCCGAACCAGAAAACAGGAATAAAGCGATATTTGTTTTATAAGCCAAACTTAAAAAAATTACACCATCTGATAAAAAAATAGTAAAAAATAAAATTTTGAAGCCTTGCCATCAGAATGAAAGCCTCTTAACAAAGATTGCATAATTTTATAGTTAACTGAACCGGGGATTAAAAATGGCAGTTTTAATGGGTTTCAATGGGGACATTTTTGTCCAAAAGGTGCTGAGAGGGAGTATTTTTTGTACCTAATGCAAAAAATGTTTTTTTAAGAAAATGACGCTGAAATAGTAAAATTCCAATAAAAATACACACCTGAGCCAAGTTTTTTGCAGTTAGCTTTAACACAGGCAAAGTGATCAAGAAAACAAAACTGAAAAGGACAAAAATGTCCATAAGGGTGCACAAGGGTTAATTGTGCTGCCGGAATAACCAACATTGTGTCATGAATGGTGCAGGCTGAAGAAGACGAATAATACAAAGGATCAATTGTGAAACGTTTATTATAGAAATCCATAACGCATTCTCATCCCAAGGCGTCATATATGACACTTTTCCAAAAGCGTAAAAATACAGCGCACATGGCACCCTTTAGCGTCAAATGAGACGCTTCGGTTATAGTTCATAGATATAAGGCTAGATGTGCTACGGCGGAGTTTCTATCGTCATCACCGGCGGCCATCTTGTCACAGACAAGCTGATGTAAGATGAGTGGTCAGCATGAACACAAATACCCTTATCTCGTTGAAATCTTGATGGATTTACAAACGGTTTGGTTTCTTACAAACGTTATTAATGTAGCTATAATTATCTGGATGATTATTTATTTATACACTTTTTATTCATGCAGTGTCATAGCTACATCTCTGACGTTTATAACAAACCAAACCGTTTGAAAATCGGTAGAAAATTGAGCAAGTTATGCTCATTTAAATAGTACATGTACCATTACCACTAATGTTACGAGTGAGCGAGCTGCCTGTGACAAGATGGCCGCCAGGTGCAGATGACGACCTCCATTGGCCAGCAGCGCGGACTATACATCTAGCCGTTGTATACATATCTATGGTTAAGTTTAGGTAGGGTTAGACCACTAGGGGGCGCCTTCTGCCCACATATATCTGCGTCTCATTTGACGTTAAAGGGTGCCATGTGCGTTTGATATCTACGCTTTTGCAAAAGCGTCGTATATGGCGCTTTGGGATGAGAACGGGCTGAAATCCAACAGGTACAGACAGGCCAGGATGGAACAACTCACACACAGGCATGTACCGTTAATGACAGGACAAAGACTGACTCAACTGATCGAACTGATTCTGAATGGGCTATTCACCTTATTTTCGAAAGCGGAAGTAACTATAGGTCCAACTTCCGGACTTTGTGCGGCACTTCCGTTTCTTCGCGTTCCTGGGCAAACGAACGTAGCTGAACTAAGTTGGTGAGTTATGTAGTGGGAACATTTCCAAAAATCACTAAACAATCGAAATGGTAGGTCAGTGCCACACCTCAAACGATTCACGAGTGGGAGGATGACATGAAAAAGTGGCGTCATTTTACTAACGAGGACATATTTAATTATTTAGTGTTGTTACTCGGTGCGGATGGGTACAATGCGCAAAAGCACCTCCACAGTGGAAAAGTTGGATAACAACATCGATGACCTGGTATTCATGAAGGCTGATGTCCAACCAAGCCAAAGCAAGTGTGACGTTCACTCTGCATGGACTCCCTGTATCGCGAGGAAGGTATGCCAAATGCAATGATTTGTCTGTTCAGTTGTCTGTTTTATAGTATATAGTTCAGTGCCATAACACACTTGTTGTTGCCTTGTTGTGATTGGATAGTGATATTTTACATAGCAGTGCTAAATTTTGGGATTTAACTAACATTGGAATTTGATATCTAAATGTTAACTGATGCCAACCTCAATGTGTGGGCTTGAAGTTTGGCACACCAATCTGATGTGTACTCACATAGCTCTTGATGAAAGTTTGTCACATTAAATAAACTAGTTTAAGCTAGATTTACATTGAAGCATCTGATAACCAAACCGTACAAATAAGATCTCTTTTTTTATTTGTACATTTTGGTTATCAGGTAGAAGAGCGGATGGAAACTTTGGCTTCTAAGGCATTTGGGAAATAAAATATAGTAGCCTATATGACTAACATTTTTTTTTTTTAATTAACAGATTGTGCACCTTTTCCAGCTAAGTAAAAGTCTAATCTCTTGTTCATTGATGCTGCTTGTGTTAAGGTAAGTTCGTTCAAGTTTGGGTAAAGTCATATTCCATCAGTACACTACTTTTTTGTGAACCACCTCCTTTCTGTGTAGGTACGTATACCAATTCTAATTCATAATTCATGAAATGTTGAAATATAGTGTTGTTTTACCATTTTAAAAGTGAATAATTGTAAATACATCAATTTAAACAAATGTCATGAGTTAATAAATTCCATTAGTGAAATACTGTAACTTCTTGTCTCCTTGTCTTCTTTTTTTTAGTTATTTACATGTGGTTAGGACAACATCCACTCGATCAAAATGACTAAATACAACAAATTACATTTGTAATTTGTGTATTGTCAGCATTGTATTGTCTTCTGTTCTGTTGTGGATCCGCGTTCAGTGCCGCTGCTGACGTAAGACGCGGCTGACGTGTGTCTGGTGTGGCTGAGCTTCGGGAGACGCACGCTGTACAAAACAATCTTCACACACATGTCTATTTCCACACAGAGGAACACTTGCATTTTTGCCCAGCCATATTTATTTGAACCCGAATACACGGACGCACCAGACACACGTCAGCCGCATCACTGAACGCGGATCCAGAACCGAAAGACTATACAGTGCTGAATAAAGTTTTTGTTATTTTTGGACCAAAATGTATTTTTGATGCTTCAAAACATTGTAACTAACCCACTGATGTCACATGGACTACTTTAATGATGTCTTTATTTCCTTTCTGGACAAGGACAGTCGGCTACATATTTTAACATATCTAACAGTCGCTAGGAATTGCTCAAAACGGTGCTGTGTTTGAGATCAACAAGACAGTGATTAAGGCAAAATAACGTTAGATTTGGAAGCGTATACACCCAACTCAGAAACCGAAAAAAATCTATGATGAAAAAATTTACTATCATGGTGTCGAAACACTCTTTGTCCTGTATCTTCACGAAATATAATCAAAACTTTCCGCAAATTGGCAGCGAGAGAAAAATATCATAAACACAACCTGCTTGATCCTGACGAACTATGTAAACGGTCCGTGTTCCATTTAACCCCGCGTTAGGTTGTGCCCCGCGCTCCCCTAATACACTGCGGGGTTGGTTGTAACAGAGCGTTAGCTAAGCCGCCAAGTTTATGAAAATCAAATGAAAACGGAGCCACACAACTTTTCAGGTTTGAGTATACATTTAACTTTGTTGGACTTTCACAAACAATGTTGGAATTTAAAATCTTTAAAATTTAGTGTATTATGAATGATAACTTGTTTATTTGTTAAAAATATGGCCTGTTTTTAATGTAATTAACCCTTTAAATTTTTATTTTAAGCTCATTTGTATTATTATTACCATTATTATTATTAATAATAATAATTGTACATCCAGTTGCCACACACAATTCTAATGCAATTGCAATTACAATATTTTATAATTTTATTTATTATTATTTATTGCAAAACTGTGCAGCCCTTTTATGTCTCTATCCATGATATTGATCCTTAATAGAAGGATGATTGGATGAGGGATGGATGTATGGAAATCTTTCTATACAGATGCACAAAGAATATCAAACTATACAAACAAAATAGTACTGAATTATGTGTGTGTTACAACTAAGCCCTCTGTCTATTACAATTAACCCTGCATATGGGGTAAGTTGTAACATTTGCACTTCTGTCACTTTCAGTGCAACTGTACGAAAATGGTAGGTTTTAGAAAAACAACAACTTTGTAGCAGAGATTGTGAATGTTGCTTTATATAAAAATATTAATCTAACCTAATAATCTTTTAATTAATTTAGACAAAACCAAAATGCGTTAGGTTGTGCCCCGCTCTCCCCTATACCGTACACACATGTTCAATGGAGGGACAGAAAACTCTCTTGCTAAATCTAAAATATCTTAAACTGTGTTCTGAAGATGAACGGAGGTCTGACGGGCTTGAAAAGACATGAGGGAGAGTCATTGATGACATCATTTTCATTTTCGGGTGAACTAACACTTTAAGTTTTGAACATGTCTGAATCAGAGCCCGTCTAACGGAGAGCCTTGGCACTTCCTGTTAGCCCTATTGTGTATCATCTTGGTTGCAGTTCCATTAGAATTCCACTGGAGGTGATCACGGGCGAGCGCAGAATGAATGGGAGTCTATGGGGCTAAACGGCTAAATGTGTCTCTTTCACCTGCTTGTCGTTAAATTAACATAGATTTTATTGTTGATTTCGCAAGTTAAATATAGATTATATGCCAAAAGTCGAATGAACGAGTACTTATGTCCTTTTGATTTCTTACAGGTTAGGCCGTTGTTGGCCGGAGCACGCTAGCATTCTGCTATTGTGTGACGTCATCACATTTTTGAACGGATTTTTAGAACAGATAAGTGAACTTAAAAATGCAATTTTCAGCTGAGTGTATTATCTTAGCCCTCCCTTTTGAATGCAACTTAACAAAAAATTACATCCTGAGAAAAGTGGATTTCTGGGAGTGAAACCCCATTGACTCCCATTCATTCTGCACTCGACCGCCAGCGCCCCCACATGGACAGTTACTGCAGCCAGTGGCCGCACAAACTTTCTATAGATCTCCTGCCTCCACTTAGTGGCAGAAGTGCAACTTCAGTTAACGTTGGTTAGTCACAGCATGGGTTTGATTTACAATAAACAGACAGTCAGATAATAGCCAAAAGACACTCGCAAGCGCTAACATGCAGTCTACATATACACCTTACACATATCTTTGATTAAAAATAAATAAATAAATAAAGCTCCCAAAATACATTTCTGCCCATCATCAAGTAGTCTATATTATTATTTTGGGTACAATTATTATTATATTTAGACTTTGCAGGTTGTGTGCGATTTATATTGGCTAGCCTATTACTTAATCAAAGAGATCTAAGAATATTTTGGCAAAAGTGTTTGCTGTAGGCTACTTTTTTGGGCAATGTGTATTTTTATAGCCTATATATTCTGTATTCTAAATAAGAAAGGGAAAAGAGAAAAAAAAGTCATGTTAAAGTCATGTAAAAAGACATGTTGCCTATGCTGTTGCTATTATTCATTTTAAATATTGTGAATTGTCTAGATATTTATATTATTTATAAAGGTCTATCTTCCCCCCCCCCCCCCCCCCGTGACATGTAATTATTGTTGTCGTTTTAATATAAATGATAAACGGGAACTATCTTAGTTTTTAGCTCTTGTGACGCAGTTGTTTGGGTTATTGTGCTCCAATGACGAGTTTGCAATCAGACGCGAGCGCGCGCGTGACATCACGGCCCGAGAGTAAACCGGCGACATTCCACAGCGGCTGTCCCTCAAGTCAAGCCAACAACACATGTCAAGTTCCTTTTTGTAGCACGGAAGTGTGTGAGTTTCTCACTAGTCTTTTGTGCTTACTCTTTGGTTTGTAATGGCGAATTTAAAGGTTCCCTTTAACTGACGACAAGTGTCTGTGAAACCAGCAGCACAGCTGTCATGGACTGGAACCCTGGGTCTCTCAAGATGACGCGGAAACTACACCGGAGGCAGGTGAGATGATGAACTTTACCTGCATTACCCAGCAGCGATGCTAGAGTTAACTTAGTATGCTGTTTCTGAGTGCTTCACTTAAAACATGAAAATAATGCTATTGTTAATTGAGAGCAAACAGAATGAATCACAGCCAGAGTGTGTCTGTTTCAACAGAATAAACCAGATATTAAGAATCAGGAATAATGTCTGGCATAAAACTAAACATATAGGTTTCTATATAACCTATTGAATATAACCTGCCAAATCACTTTTATATCTACATTGACAGTGGTTCCTTGATCTTGATAACATTGACTCAACAGAATGTGTCATGAATCAGAAATATGAAACCACACCAAGAGAAAAGACTTCTGCTAAGCCATGAAAAGGTTGAACGCCCTTGTTCTGAGATTTAATGCTTTGATTGCTCTGCGGCCGTCATGGAGAAGCATCAATAGACACAGTATCTGTGAGACGACCTGTGTTTGGGCTCATAAGCGACACAAAACGTTCCCTTGCCAATCAAAACATTTGCTATGGTTGCACTACCTCTGCTTCTGTAGGTGTGGGACGATCTGAGCTATTCAGACTATTTTACAGAAAAACAAACATTGATAGTTATCTAGGGTAGAATCAGATACTAAACTACAACTAAAGCTATTAAAAAATGCAGGAACAACATTCCAACCCTCATGACTTCGATAACTGAATCACCAGGGTGTTATTTCTGGTATTCACAAGCATTTGGTGGGTTTCTTGTTTCAAAATGAACTATAAGATTGTTCAGTTGCGTGAAAGTAGAACTTGGTGGCGGAAAAGAACTTTCCGAAATGCTTTCATTTGTGTTTCAGTTTAGAGTATAATGTACATGCATCTGTGTTATCATTATACTATTTTGCAATAGAGTAAGAACACAGGGACAGGTTGATATTGATCTGTGCTCTTGCCAGAAATAGCCTAAATCCAGAGTTTGTAAACTCTTACCTTACATATTTAATTATTTATCTTATTGTACAATAATATATTGCACCCATGTGTGTTAAAGGGATAGTTCACTTTGAAATTCATTTTTGGTATGTTTTATCTTACCTCAAGGGCATCCAAGATTAGGGTTGGGTATCGAGAATCGAGTATCGATTGGAACCGGGACTGACTTTTCATTTTTCCCGGAATCGGTCAAAAGTTAAAATTTCGATTCCTAGTTTCGATATTCACAGTCCGCTGAGCGGAAGAAGAAACCGCTGAACAACACCAACGAAGAAGCGTCTACCGGAAGTGTTGGGATAACCGAGTCGAACATGAGTAGCTTACGTCGGCGGTCCAAAGTGTGGCTTCACTTTTCTAAAAATAACGAAATATCGGCAAAATGCGGAGTATTTCCCTTTAGAAAGGAGTATTTCCTTCAGAAAGACCGTTGGTTAGCAAGGTTAGCTACTCTTTTTTGACCCCGCCTCTTAAAAGAATCGGAATCGAGAATCGTTGGGAACCGGAATCGAAACAAGGAATCGGAATCAGAATCGTTCAAATTCAAACGATACACAACCCTATCCAAGATGCAGGTGTCTTTTTTTCCCACAGTATTTTCCAGGGATGCACCGATATGACGATTTTGGCCGATACCGATAACCGATAATTCTCATGTTTAAAGCCGATAACCGATATATTGGCCGATAAATCTAAATCCACATTTTTAGACAATTTTTGAGAGCCTGATTATAAAAAAAGTCTCCTCATTAAAAGCCAAGATACAAGCATAGTTATGTTCTTATTTTAATTTTGTGTAGCCGATATGACAGACTTGCGCTGCACATTTTGCACTTTAACTGGATTTTCTTTTTTTTTTTTATTGTTCAATTAGTGGAAATCTTCTTTTAAGATGAACTTTTCAATTTGACTGTTTTGGCTCGTCCCTCACATAGAGTTTCTTTTTTTTATGATTTATTTATGTATTTTAAGAAACATTACAAAACACTGGGAGACAAAAAAGGCATTACAATATATGTAACAGTAAACAGATACTGGATTTTCCTTTTTTAAAGTGATTTCAATCGTATTTCAAGCAATTTAAAAGCATCATGTTGAACAGTGCGCATCTAAAGTGCCTTAGCTGAAGGATATAATACATTATTTATCAGCTTTTAGATATCGGCTAAATGTTCTTGTTGGGCCGATAACGATAACATTAAAAATGATGATATATCGGCCGATACCGATAATGTGGCCTATATATCGTGCATCCCTAGTATTTTCAATTTTGATATTTTTAGGTCAAACCGTTCTTGTCAGTCATATAATGGAGGTCTATGGTCACCACCTCAAAGAGCATGCACAGAGAAGTCCAAATTAAACATGATTTAATGACTCGTAAATGTAAGTACACATTGATGGCCTAAGACACGAAACGAGCGGTTTGTGTGAGAAAACCAACAGTATTTATGTCGTTTTTAGCTCTATCGTTTTTAGAGCTGGAAGGCGTCGGAAGTGATCTCTCGCGCGGTTGTGAAAAAAAGTCAACATTGTCTGTTGATATATCAAAATCGTCTTCCATTACGATTTTCTGTATATCTAAATATGTTTAGATCTTCTCAGTGAAGGATAACGCTTCTGAAATCTGTGTAAACAATGAGTGACGTACACACGAGAGATCACTTCTGGCGCTTCCTCAGATCACTTGGACGTGGCTGTGATTACAAGAGGTAAAAACGATATAAATACTGTCGGTTTTCTCTCACAAACCGCTCGTTTCGTGTCTTAGGCCATCAATGTGTACTTACATTTACGAGTCATTAAATCATGTTTAATCTGGACTTCTCTGTGCATGCTCTTTGAGGTGGTGACCATAGACCTCCATTATATGACTGACAGACAAGAAAGGTTTGACCTAAAAATATCAAAATTGAAAATACTGTGGAAACAAAGACACCTACATCTTGGATGCCCTTGAGGTAAGATAAAACATACCAAAAATTAATTTCAAAGTGAACTATCCCTTTAAGAACACACTGTTCTTAAACTGTTCATATTGTGTTGTTGTTGTAGGGGAGCATTGACCTTTTAGAAACCATCGGAGTTGTAAATGAGAATGGCAATGAGATCCCATCCATGCCGCCAGTGGTAAGATCTACAGCACTTTACAGCTCATAATACAGGTTTCAAAGTGTAAAGACTTATTTTTAAAATTGAATATAATTTTTTAAAACAACTTACTGTATATTATCAGTGTAATAGAAAGATGGCAGCATGCATTAGGCCGACATAAAACCCAATGATAAGTGTTTTCCAGCACGATTTGACTACAATAAATCAAAATGAAATTTGAAATGGGTTGAGAAAAATCCCACTCTACATTTTTACATTATTTATAGCTTATATACACACAAAGGAAAGTCTGGATGATATGAAAGTTTGCATAGGATGTATTTATGCTAAATGGGAAGTTTCTCATAATAATTGATTAGCACTGCTTTCTTTCTTTTTAACCTCAGCATCCTCCCCTGACCTACGATTTTGTTCTTGTGGCAAAAATATCAGAAGAAGAAGCAAATAACCAATGCAACCGAAAACAGAAAGCTTTTATTGAAGCTTTGAAAGCTAAGAAATTAAATGTTCAAGTAAGTGAGTTTTAGCATTTTCTAGATCTGGTTTGAGAAGTCTAGAACTAATGTCTTGACATATGAAGGGGGAATTCCCTTTTGCATGTGAAAGTGTAACTAAAAAGGTCAAGAGTTGCGTAATTGCTGACACAACAATTGAGTGCAAAACTGCAGAATTTTACACAATTTCATTGCTCAAAGAGACTTTTTTTCTCTGTGTGTATAATATGTACAAGTCAATGATAGAATATGCTGTTAAATTAACAAGTCTAATGTGAACCATAATAATATGACTTTATAATTATTAGTTTTAGTTCAACACTATGTAACGACACTGCATTATTATATTGTTAAAGGAGTAGTTCACTTTTGAAAAAAAAAAAAAAAACTTTTGCGTATAATTGACTCACCCCCGTGTCATCCAAGATGTCCTTGTCTTTCTTTCCTCAGTCGAAAAGAAATGAAGGTTTTTGATGAAAACATTCCAGGATTTTTCTCCATATAATGGACTTCAATGGGAACCAAACGGTTCAAGGTCCAAAAGACAGTTTCAGTGCAAACTGTTCAAAGGGCTTTAAACGATTCCAGATGATAAATAAGGGCCTTATCAAGCGAAACGATCACTCATTTAATAAATAAATAACAAAGTTTAAGTTTTATAAGCTCAAATGCTCACCTTGCTCTGTTCTGTGATGAGTGTTCGTGACTCTGCTGTTCAAACTCGTTTATCAAAATGAACGAATCTTTTTCCGAGTCATTTGGTTCATCATTCAACGAACAAAGCGAACGAATTGACTCTGAAAAAGATTCGTTCATTTTGATATAAAAGTTTGAACAGGAGAGTCACGAACGTGCGTCACAGAACAGAGCAAGGCGAGCATTCGTGCTTATAAAACTTAAACTTTGTTATATATATATATATTTTTTTAAAAGAGCGATTGTTTCGCTTGATAAGACCCTTATTCATCGTCTGGAATCGTTTAAAGACTTTTGAACAGTTTGCACTGATACTGTCATTTGGACCTTGAACCGTTTGGTTCCCATTGAAGTCCATTATATGGAGAAAAATCCTGGAATGTTTTCATCAAAAACCTTCATTTCTTTTCGACTGAAGAAAGAAAGACATGGACATCTTGGATGACACGAGGGTGAGTCAATTATCAGCAAAAGTTGTTTTTTTTTTTTTAAGTGAACTTAATGTATTTTATGATAATATTATTTAGTTGATAATGGTACAAATGTTGTCAAATATATGCTTTACTCTTTTTATTTGGTGTATGTTTTTTTTTTTTTTTACAGAAATTTAGAGATGATGATAAGGTATTTTATTGCATTAGAGCACCGGAAAGGGTTTTTGAGACATACCGCTATCTCTTAAAAGTGTCTGATGCCTGTAACTGGAGTAGTGATCAGCAGGGTACTATACCTCAGTCAACCAGGTAACACAGTCTCAACAAACTCTATAGCCATTTTAATGACTGTTATTCAAACACATTTGTTTTAAAAAATTATATGGTTTTTAATGCGTGATTGGCATTACTTTGATCATTGGTCAGTATCGACTAACAAACAGATTCCTATAACTTTCTCAGTGATAGTACATTTTCCCTATGAATCGAGATTAGAATAGGGTATATAGAGATTTTCACCAATTAAACGGCTAGCAAACAAAATGCTACTTCTCTCACTGGTAATCTGAGTAATCCCTATTCTCTATGGTGCAGTGGAGAAAGGTGACAGTCACAATTGACGTATTGTGAAAAAAAATCTGCATTGTGGCTCTGTTTCAGGATTCGTATTGTTGATTTCATTCTGCATCACACATGCATCGAGTCTGAGGGTGAGTATCAGTTTCCCTAGATTGCTCATTCATATTACTTTGTATTACATCACTGTATTATTTCAACCTTTATATGATTCATCTATGTCTGTCGATTCCACAATACATTCTCTCGCTCTACCTCTCTTAGGTGTTTCAGAATATCTGCCCGATCTCATGAAAAAAAATGTTTTCGAGACTCACTTCTGCTTGCATGAGGTATGATTTTAATATTTATTTCCTCTTGCTCACAGCATTTTGTACACCTGTAGTACAGAGTCCACACTGCAGAATCATTATAACGTGTTGATAAGGAAGTAAATCCCTGGGTGATAATTATTTGATGCTCAAAGCAGCATATAGGAAAAGTATCTTGTCACAGTGAGTATTTGATCACACACAGAGAAGAAGTCTTGAATACTCAAATCATAATTTCTTATGAATTATCTGAGTTTCACTCGGATAAATGTACGATTTCAGAAGTCAAATGAGATTCTTTTCAAGAACCAACAAACAAAACCACTGCTAAACAAACATCTTTTTTATTTTTGCATTTTGGTTCCCTGAAAAGGGAACGAAACACTGAAATGCTGTGGGAACGCCTCTGTGTGATTGTGTCGTAAAGCACGTATGAAAAGAGTCCAGTGGCGAGATGGAACGTCATTGGCGGGCGTTAGTGTTGGGGAAGTTACTTTTAAAAAGTAGAGTAACTCATTACTGGTTACTTCATAAAAAAAGTAATCCGGTACTTTAATTAGTAACCCCATATGGAATGTAACTTTTTACGGTACTCGTTACTTTTAAGTTGCTTGACTTCAGGCAGAACCTAATATCTTTTCCTAAATGTGTAAGCCTACTTAAAGTTCTACTATGCATAATGCCATATATAATGCCTTAAATGCATAATTCATTTGTCAAAATTTTCAATATTTATGAAGAAATGCCCGTTATGGATAGGCATATCATGCATGGGCGGCGCTAGGGAGGGGCTAGAACGAAAGCCCCCAAGAAAGACCAAAGCTCCCCGTTAGCACCCCAAAACTAATTTCTGGAAGCAACATTCAGGCTGTATTCTATGGAAGTCATGAACCACATGGTGAAGACTAAAAACGAAAATGTAAGCGTTCTTATTATGGTTGTCTATGGGAAGAAAACGCTTAATGTGTAATTAAACACGTTGCGTTCATATTCTGGGCTCATCTGATTTTGGAACATAGTATAGCCTACTTTATTATGATTTTAGTATCATAATGATTAATAAATGCATGCACAATTATTTGTGAACTTGATAAATTTTGCAAATATGTTTTACTATTGCACGTAAACAATAACCTGACTCCGCCAGATGGATTTGCTCCGCATATCCATCTGGAAACCTTCCGTTGAAGTAGTTTTGGTTGGGGGCAAAAATACTGGTTAGCTGATTGGCCTATGTTGGTGATAGACGGGCCAAATCAACCAAGTCAGATCAAATCAGATCAGCGAAGCATATGACTTACCGTAACTCTTGCCGAAACCAGTCGGGTGAAGAGCAAAAACATCTTTTCCTCTGAGAAAAGCCTCCAGAGCAGTGTTTTGCTCTTCTTTCAGTGAAGAAATACTCTGTAATTCCGATAAAACTTGCTCGATAGCCACGCTGATGCTAGTTTCATCCGCTGAAGCAGTCATGTTCTTTAGACTGAACTGTCGCGCTTCTTGTTGCGTCACACCTCAACCCGCCTCAAAGCCAACGCTGATTGGACGTTCGTTTGGTGAACTGCTCCCAAATTTTCTTTAACGGAAATTATCCAGACTGATCTGCGAGTGTAACCTTGAAAGCTCGCGAGATCAGGATGGTCTCGCGAGGCTATCAAATGACAGAGGTCGCTGTCAAATCTGTCCCTGGGAAAAGTAATGTTTCACCGAATTGAAAAAGGAACTACGTTTCGTTACCAAATTTTCAGTAGTAGCGCATTACACTACCTTTTACCCGAAAAAGTAGTTACATTACTGTATCGCACAACACTGGCGGGCTCAAAGGAAACTATGAAGCACTCCCAAACCAAGCAAGTCACGGGCATGCTGGGAGTATAGCTGGGCGACACAGCGTCTCCTTTTCAGGGAACCGTAGTTACATAACCGAGGCGTACCCTTTCAAGGGACTCGTTCTGCGTTGGATCGCTGGTGGAATACCACAGGTATACCCATGCCACTGTATGAGCAAGTGCCCGCCCGTGTGAAATTGTATGCACGTAGTAAGACGAGAGCACCTGTGCCTCCAGAGTGGAGCCACAACTCTGGATGGGGGTGAAGGATCGAAACCTCCGCCTGAGAATCCTCCTGGGTGGAATCTCCAGAGCAGAGCATTCGAGGAGACACATGAGGTCCGAGTACCATACCCAGGCCTACCAGAATTGGGCTACTAATAGAAGACGGACCATGTCTCAGCAAACTCTTGCCAGAACTCCCTGGAGAAGCGCGATCGAGGGAAAGGCGTACAGACATAGCCTCAGCCATGTCTGTACTATACCGTCCAGCCCAAGAGGAGCTGTGTGAGTGAGGGAGTGTTGTCTCTAGAGATGCAAACAGATCTACTTCTGCTTTGCCAAACTTGTCCCACAGGTGCTTCACCACCTCTGGCTTTCACAGGCCTCGGTCCCTGCCTTGACAGGATGTCTGCCCCCTGATTTAGTAGAGACCCCTGAACGCAAACCGAAGCTTCCCCTGGGCCCACAGGAGCATCTGGTGAGCCAGGTTGAATAAGAGACGTGACCGTAGACTCCCCTGATGGCTTATGTAAGAGACCATCAATGTGTTGTCTGTACAAACAAGCACATTACGTCCTCTTAGGTCTGTGAGGAAGTGATTCAGTGCCTTAAACACAGCTAGCATCTCCTGGCCGAGGGACGTGAGAGAAAGTCGCGAGGCTGGTGGTGCGATTGCTAATGAGCAGCACTTTCGAAGCACACCGGTCTCGCATCTCTCACGGAGGAGCGGAGCCATAAAGGGGGAGTGACGGAGTGGATGATCAAGAGAGGAACAGGCCTGATTTTGTTTGTATTTTGTATTTTATTTTGGTAAGCCAGCAGTCGTCCGCGAGGGGCTGCTGGCAGGTAATTTGTTTGTTTATTTCATTTAAATAAAGTTTTACTTTTGATTGTTATACGGTTCCCGCCTCCTTCTTCCCTGAACCTTGTTACACTGGTGCCAAAACCCTGGAAGAGGGAAGAACGGGCTGTCCGAGGGTCCTCGCCGCTGTGGGGAATTCGCGGTAGTGGAGGTGCCTTCTAGCATGGTGCGTGAGTCGCCGCCGCTCGCTGTGGGCCGAAGCCTGCTGCCGTCCGCCACATAAGGGGAGGAGCAGGGAGTGGGGGACTCGCGGCCAGGGACGCTTGAGCTGGGGCGCTGGGGTGCGTTGCCGGTGGGATGCCCGAGCTCGCCGCCGACCGCCTGGGAATGGAGGGGCGGCTGCCTTCCGGGAGGGAGAGGAGGAGTCACCGCCGCTCACCATGGGCCGGAGCCTGCTATCCGCCAATAAAGGGGAGGAGCAGGGAGCAGGGGACTCCTGCCGTCTGCCCAAGGCTCCCGAGGAGCCGTCGCCACAAGAGATGATGGTCCCGCCACAGACCTTGAGCCGAGCAACCACTCATGATCGCCCCCCTGCCCATTGCCTCCTGCATAGTTGTCAAATCCCATATTACACACAGAAAAGTGGTCCTCCGAGCTAGAGAAAGCACACTCTACTTGCCGTTCAGCCTCAAACCCAAATTTCTCTTGTGGGCGGGAACTGAACGGATCTCTGAACTGAACTGCCAGATGCTCTGATTGAGGTATAGTCACCCAATCGTCTTTGTAATTTAGTATGTGAATGCCCTGGAGTCGCAGAATAGCCTTTGCTTCATGTGTTGTGGATGGATACGAGTCCTTGAGATCTTTTGCGACAAACCAGTCCTCTGACATGATTTTTATCTTGAATTTACTCTAGCCTACAGAGCGATTTGGTTTGCGCAGACCTAGAAAGAGACACAACAGTCATTTTTAGGAACAACAAAGAACTGGCTCTAGAACCTGGACTCCCACCATGGCCAGCAGGGACTTCCTCCCCTATGAATAGACCCTGCTGTGTCCCTTTTTTTAGGGCGGTCATTCGGATAAGCACTCGCTGGGAACCCCTGTGTCCTGAGACACACAAGATGGCGGGGTAGGCCCCCTGAGGGCACCGATGGCATCAGGAATTCTTCTTTGATGAAACCATCTTAGGCCTGACCTGCTGGCGAATACGCTTTACCCCGCCAGAGTAGCTCTCAGTGGTTTGGTGGGTAATGTCAGGGCTTTGAGGGATAATGCTTATTTAGGGGAGAGTTGGCTCGCAACGGCCCATAACTGTGTTTTTTAAGCCCATGGAAGTTTAAATATTTTGATTTTTGTGGACTAAATACATGGTTTGAAACTGGTCTCTTCCTCAGTGGAGGTCAGGAAAAAGCATCAAGCCCCGATGTTGAGGTTGTGTATGTGATGGCAGGAAGTGTTCGTGCCGGATACGCCGGCCAATTCAGTGTCTCCTGTCGCAATACTGATAACATTTAGCTCCTCGGAAATGGAAAGTTGCAGTACCGGTGCTTCACTTGTGGTGGAAGTAACCACAGAGCGTGCTTCCAAACCCTGAGATGAAACACTGTACCTAGCAGGTGAAGGCAGAGAAAGAGCCAGGCCCTGACTCTAACCCTGCTAGATCCATTTGCAAACACAACGAAAATGCTCGCAATCAGCCCCCTCAAGGGCTGAGTGAGTGTACTGCGCTCCCAGACCAACAACACACATGTGTATCACCACCTGTAATATAAGGTGGGCAGGGATGAACACACTTCCTGAAATGCTGTTCACTCACCATTATAATGCCTTTTTTTTTTTACAAAGTGACAACTCCTGTCTAACAATGCTCTTGATTTACTGAGACAGACAAAAGCACCAAGAACAAACTATTTCACAAATACCCCTTTTCCACCAAAAAAAGAACTGGTTCGGAACTGGTGCTGGTTCGGAGTTGGTTCAACTTGCGAAGCCGTTCAGAACCTGTTCGTTTTTCCACTGACTCGAGCACCCAGGGAACGACGCCGTTACGTCACTGTGTATGTCGCTAAACGTCTTAGCTTGAAACGCTTGCAAGTACAACATTACTTTGGGATTATCTCTTACTCGTGTATCAAGAAGGCTTTAAAAACAATTGAAATGTAAGTCTTTTAATCTTGTTGTTTGTTTTTCGTTTCGTTTGATCTTTTCTGATAAGTTATGTACCCCTGTCTTGTGTCTTTTTTCTTTCCATTTATTTGGTTTAAATAGTGACTGTTTTCTTCTTTGCTTATAATGTTTTCAATAATAATAAAAAAAATTGAAACCCTTGCGCCAACTTCAAGCATAACAATTACAAAGGCGGACTCCATCGCGATCCTGTATTATGGTCAGAAAAGATGTTTAGAGCACATCTAAACCCGCCCCAGCCCCCGACGTAAGCATGACGTGCTAAAAGAACGGTTCTAGTCCAGCAAAGAGTTGGTACCGCTTTGGAACCAGTTTTCCCGGCCAAGAACCGGTTCTTTGGCTGTCGAAACACAAAGAACTGGTTCGTGCGCAGGCTCCGGCTCCGGCTCCGGCTCCAAAATGCTTTGGTGGAAAAGGGGCTAAAGATGACTTGCTGACGGCACACTGTTTGGTTTGGGTGTGTTTTATAATTTCCTGGTCGATGACGTCACCCGATGACGTTCCCTCACGCCGTTGGATTGATTTAATACGCGCTTTGCGACACAATCGCACACAGGCGTCACCACAGCGTTTTCGATGCAGTGCTAGTTCCCTTGAAAGGAAACCAGGACAACTAAACCTACAGGGTCTCTAGGTGACTGCGTTTTCTGTTACAGTCCAAATAAATTGGATTTCATGGTTTTGTAGTAATCGTAACAACATCAAAACAACAACAACAACTTTGTCCACTTTCATTCCTAGAAAAGGGAGCAGAAAGAACTGAAGCAGAGCTGGGCTCGATGGTCCGCTTGTTTTCGGGGGCAACCCATAACTAACATCAGGTTCTCATTTTTATTTATTTTGTGGTTGTACTCATCTCTCTGTTCGTTATAGACTTAGTTCCATTCTGCTGCCAATAGAAAGTATCCTTGACGGTTTCTTGATGCATTTATTGAATGTGTTGACAGAAACTACCTTGGCGAGAAGGTGGCTCTTTATTTCCTGTGGCTGGGCTGGTACACATTTCTCTTGATTCCTGCTTCTGTAATTGGTCTCATAGTCTTCCTGTATGGCCTGGCTTTCTACAACACAAGTCCTCTCATGTGAGTTACCTAATATTAATTAACTTTAATGCTTGATTTAAATGCATCTTTGTTTTTCAATAAAGAGTGTAAGGTCTAATGTAAAATAAGGGTCCTGAAGCCAAATCAACCTGTGTGTGTGTGCTTGTGTGTGTACACAGACAAGAGGTGTGCCATTCGAACGTTATTATGTGCCCTCTGTGCGATATTAGCTGCAAAGTGTGGGAGCTTTCCGACACCTGCATGTATGCAAAGGTACTGTATTTTTTTATGCAGACAAGTAAGTGCACTCTTACTTTGTTTTTTACATATACACACATATGCACTATATCACGACTCCCCACTTATAAGAAGCACTCAAGGCCCTTTAGATAACATTGATCATATTTTAATGATTCCGTTAGTGAGATTTTGGTATGGAGATAATTGAAGATCATTTTTTCTGTACTAGTCTTAAGTCTGGAATACACTACAGAACTTTTAAAATCTGAACAGATTAGGCATCATACACTTGCCAACTTTATAAATGGTTACAGGGTAAAATGGGGTTCATACACTTCTAGACTTTAATATCGTTCCGAACACAAGAAACACACACAAGAGACACGCTCCTCAATGCTAGGAGAGTTATGACAGTTGATGATCACAGTAGTTGTCATAACAGGAAGAAAATGAGACAAGCGAATGGAGATGAGTAGCTAAGTCAGTTGTTTTATCTGTTCTGAATAGTCAAAAAAAATTGAGGCTTATTTTATGCAAGTTCTGTTAATTTACTTTTGTTTTGTTATTGTATTTGTATTGTATCTTATTGCGAGATATTGGACAGCTTCTGTTTCAGTAACGTTTTAAAATTGGCTCAAAATATTAAAAATGTTTTGATATCCTCCAACTGGATGGAATCATTGTCTAAACCTTAAAGTCCCTGTAAAGTCAAAATTAAGTATGTGTTCTGAGTTTGTCACACCACAGAAAAATGTTTAATTAGCCACCCTACCAAATTTGAATGATTAAAAAAAGCCGGGAATTGCATAAAATAAGCTATGAAAAAATGAGCAGATTCTCTGCTCTCAAACGCTGGGGGCGTGTCCGCTGGCTGCGCTGAAACCACGCCCACTAGCGGGAAAGCTGTTGACGGTGATATTAGCTGATTAACTTTTGGAGACGGGAGGATGAAAGCTGAGGCGGGAGATCGTCGTTTCGGCCCCGTTCACCAGTAACAGTGGATTATCAGTGAATTATCAGTGAATCCAAGTTGTCTCTGAGGAAAGTTTATAAAACGATCCAGTGTAAAATGATCACTACAGAGGCGGGTGTTGGCGGTGATCCTCAGCTCTTCATCAAGGTAGGCTCTCTAAAAACCTCTTCTTGATGTGATCGTTTTTAAGGGAATTTAAATGAAGATACTGATCTGTTTTGTACATGATCGCATCCAGTGAGTAGCCCACGCATGTCCGTGTCGAAGGCATAGCTAGCTAGGAAACTGTAGGCTCAGCTGTAGTAACTAATAGTACTGACAGTCACTCGCGATTGAGCGGTGAATGCGAATGTGCTCGGGGAGTGTTAGATTGACTGCATGTTAGGGTAGAGATCAGACTCTGTGTGTCATCAAATAGGGGGGTGTCCAGCAGCTCATGGGTTCCAATACGTCACGGAGCCCTGTTTTAGCCCCGCCCAATTAATCCGTAAAATTGAAATGGTGAAAAACTGTTTAACGGTCTAACTCCACATTTCAGTACTTCACAGTTCACAGACTTTGTAATATGTTTTAGCAATACATACTGTATGTAACATTTATAATGTGTTTAGAACTTTTTTGTACAATTGACTTTACAGGGACTTTAAGCTTCAGAGTCTGTGCCCATCATAAACTATGCGATTTTATGTGAAGTCTTTCAAATCCGTCTGTCCAAATCTGCATTTGGCGACTCATCTAGACTCATCTAGTAGAATTTGTGTATTGTATTCCAGCCTATTATCCACACTTTCATCCCTTACATGTGTTTAATTAAACTAAATACATCATAATCAACTAAAACGCATGTGCATCTGAGTCCGTGCCAACCGTACCCCATTCCGAACTAAATTGCCAGTGTTAGAGCACCTTTAGAATGCAGTTGATTTGGTATTAAACTGGTATATGTAGACAAGAAGTTCCAGTCCCCCAGCTATATATAAACAGTGTATACATTTGTGGTGGGAGGACCAATGACGGCATTTAACCCTCTGGGGTTGTTCGGCCCAAATGGACCCGAAGAATTTATTTTTTTTTTTTTTTTTAAATCACAGCTTCCTCGGAATGGTCCGAAATTTGGTGACTTTGTTGGTATTTGGTATTTGAACACCCCAAAAAATTGGGGACTGGATGTGAATAGTCTAAGTAAGTGGTTGTAAAAAAAATAATCACACTTGGGGTGTTCGGGTCCAAATGGACCCGCATGGAAAATGAATGGGAAATTGGCAAAAATGTGAAAATACTGAGTTTTTTTGTGCATACAATCTACAAATCAGCCACGATCTTGAACAAAGCACACAACAGTGAAGGGGTGAATCTATAGACCATTTCAAAAGATGTAAACAACACTGGTCCAGAAGCACTTCCTGTTTCAGTTTGTAACTGTTTTCTTTATTTCACATGTAAAGAAAACATCTTAAAGATGTTTGTTTAACTTTTTGATTCAGTTTTAAATGTTCTGTTGGTTGTATTTTATCCCAGCTTTTATGTAGCGTTAAAAAACTGAAACAGGAAGTGCTTCTGGACCAGTGTTGTTTACATCTTTTTAAATGGTCTATAATAAAACATCAAGAGTGCAAAACAGACACATCCAGACACACACACACACACACACACACAAAACACTTTTATACACAAACACACCAAAAAAAAATCAGATTATACATGCGTTTTGCATTTTTAAAATGCTCAGTTTGTCCACCAGATGGCATCCATCTCATTTCAAAAATTGCTTTTATGAGGCCTAGGCTTGACTCTAAAATGAAATACAGCATTAAATATATATATATATATATATATATATATATATATATATATATATATATACATTTTTTTATATACACGCTTTTCTATTATGGAAATTTTGTCATAATTATTGCATTAATACTTGTTTTATATATATATATATATATATATATATATTTAAATTTTCTCAAAACACCAAAAAAGAAAAGAAAAACTATTATAAAAAACAAGTAAAAAAAAATCTTTTCAATTTTTTTTAAAAATATGAATCCCGGTCTTTGGGTCCATTTGAACCCGAATACCCCGAGTGTGACTCTGAAATGAACAACCCTGAGGGTTAACAGCGGTGGTGATGAGGCTTCATATTTTTCAGGTGTGCCTCATCAGACACTGTCAATTCTCCAATTCAGTGCTCCCCTTTCCAGTCACATTCACTGCAGTCGGGAACCTGGTCAGGGGCGGAGGGTTAAGGGACGGGGTGGCGCTGATTACAAGGGAGGGACAGCCGTTCCGTCAAAATATATATTCTAAGAACATTTTATCTTTGTTTAAATTACAAAAACGTTATTTCAGAATCTTCCCTTAATGTCCAGTTTTTTATGTTAGGGTAACATTAAATGTAACATTATAAATAATGTTTTTATCTGTGCCAATTTTTTTGATTTTTAGAATGTTATTACAGACCAGGTCACTTTATACAAAAGTTCTATTAACATTACTGGTCGAACAATTGAGAAGATTGCCAGAACATTGGCCACATTTCTGAGAATGTTCTCTCTTAGCTTAGTTCTCTATTAAATAAAGGTTTGAATGTTTTAGTATGTTCTGACACTGTGTCTATTGGGTCACATGTGCAGGTGAGCCTTCTGTTTGATAATGAGGGAACAGTAGCATTCGCCATGTTCATGGCTGTGTGGGGTAAGTTCAACAACAGCTCTAACCTCATTTAAGTTGGATTGATTCAATGTTATGACGGATGTTATTGTCTTCTTTACAGCCACTGTGTTTCTGGAGTTTTGGAAGCGTCACAGTTCCTCTTATGTGTGCGCATGGAAGGTCTTTGACTGGTGTGAGGAAGAGGTATGACACATTAGAGCCCGAACAATAAAGGATTTTGAAGGCTGATACCGATACAAATATTTTTGGGTTTTAAAATCCGATATTCCGATATATCGGCCGATATTTTATTTATTTACTTATTTTTCAACTGGATATGATGGTCAGAAATTTTGTTATGCTTATTTGAGTTAAGAGAACTGATGGGGATGCTCTTTTAATTGTTATTCAAGCAATGCATGTCTCGTGACCAACTCAATGAGTGTTGCCAACAGGGACAGTGTAGAGCGCCCTCTGGTGGACAAACTATACAACTCCAACACTAATGACATGGTTCGAGCGTGTTTCGTCCGTTTTTATTTTATTTTTGAAATATACATTAATCGGCCATTATAACTGCCGATACTGATAGTTTGGAAAATGCCTCGGCTGATAATATCGGTCTGCCGATATATCGGTCTGGCTCTATTACACATTAACTATCTCTATAACAAAAATACATCATACTTTATTAGACCTTTGAGTTGTCGACTGGAAATTTTATACTAGCTACAAAGTACTGATCACTTTAAATAATATGGTCAAGCTACCCTCTTGAAAAAGCAGCTGGCTAAACTAATAAAACAAGTCGATGTGTAGGGCCGTCTGTTGGAAGCTTGTTATTTTAATTGATTTTTTTCTAGTTTTGTTTTTCTTAGTTTTGTTTTTTTCTTAAACAAACGCACCGCTTCGCTTTAGTAGACCTTTATTACTAATATATTTCTAGACAAAAAAATGTATGAGGGTCACAGAACTAATGACTGGTGTGAAGTACAATTTTAACACACATTTAGTCACTCTGTTCCGGTAAACTCTCAAATGGGGCTGTAGTCAACCAAAGAAATCCTTAGTCGACCAAAGTCTTGTCCTGCGCAACGATTAGTCATCTAAAAAAAAAAAAAAAACGTGATGTTTTGATTGAACATTTTTTGAACAATTGTCATTGAGCATTTATAAAACAAAAATGAAAAAACATCACAAATAAATATAATAATAATACAATTCCTTGAAAATTAAGTGATTTTTTAACTGCAAAAAGTGAGGAGCTCTGTCCTAGGTCACAATATGGTCACAATCGCGCACCTGACCACACCACACGCTGCAAAAAATATAACTGCTATCTGCCACATAATGAAAAATAACAAAGCCTAACAAAAGCTCTTGTTTATACAGGCTTTATATTCTTCTTTACTTTCAAAGCTATGGGTTAACTTTTGTCCAGCCGATCAAGGGGTTTTAAAACAACACATAAAAAAAACAAATAGCCTAAAAAACAATCCTAATAATTGGCTGTAGGACTGCGTTTAGGATTATTTTCGTTTTGTTGCATTATTTAGGCTATTTTCAAATGCGTCAAGTGTACAAATAAAAACGAAAACATATTAAGAAAACACAATCTATTGAGTCAGCATGATATAG
>CM075886.1:1430715-1691023 GCA_038021265.1 Cyprinella venusta | reverse complement strand
ACTGTCGTTTTTGGCCGAAATTTTGACCCCCTCCGATCTTCTTGAAACTCTGGATTCTGACAGAGAGCCACGAGACTTTGACCAGCGCGCAAAAATGGAGGCTCTAGACCCTTCCAGAGCCGAGATATCGGATGTCAAAGTTTTGACCCGAAAAAAAACATAAGGGGTAACACTGTCGTTTTTGGCCGAAATTTTGACCCCCTCCGATCTTCTTGAAACTCTGGAATCTGACAGAGGGCCACGAGACTTCGACCAGTGCGCAAAAATGGAGGCTCTAGACCCTTCCAGAGCCGAGATATCGGATGTCAAAGTTTTGACCCCAAAAAAAACATAAGAGGTAACACTGTCGTTTTTGGCCGAAATTTTGACCCCCTCCGATCTTCTTGAAACTCTGGATTCTGACAGAGGGCCACAAGACTTCGACCAGCGCGCAAAAATGGAGGCTCTAGACCCTTCCAGAGCCGAGATATCGGATGTCAAAGTTTTGACCCGAAAAAAAAACATAAGGGGTAACACTGTCGTTTTTGGCCAAAATTTTGACCCCCTCCGATCTTCTTGAAACTCTGGATTCTGACAGAGGGCCACGAGACTTCGACCAGCGCGCAAAAATGGAGGCTCTAGACCCTTCCAGAGCCGAGATATCGGATGTCAAAGTTTTGACCCGAAAAAAAAAAAAAAACATAAGGGGTAACACTGTCGTTTTTGGCCGAAATTTTCACCCCCTCCGATCTTCTTGAAACTCTGGATTCTGACAGAGGGCAACAAGACTTCGACCAGCGAGCAAAAATGGAGGCTCTAGACCCTTCCAGAGCCGAGATATCGGATGTCAAAGTTTTGACCCGAAAAAAAAAACATAAGGGGTAACACTGTCGTTTTTGGCCAAAATTTTGACCCCCTCCGATCTTCTTGAAACTCTGGATTCTGACAGAGGGCCACGAGACTTCGACCAGCGCGCAACAATGGAGGCTCTAGACCCTTCCAGAGCCGAGATATCGGATGTCAAAGTTTTGACCTGAAAAAAAAAAACATAAGGGGTAACACTGTCGTTTTTGGCCGAAATTTTGACCCCCTCCGATCTTCTTGAAACTCTGGATTCTGACAGAGGGCCACGAGACTTCGACCAGCGCGCAAAAATGGAGGCTCTAGACCCTTCCAGAGCCGAGATATCGGATGTCAAAGTTTTGACCCGAAAAAAAAAAAAAAAACATAAGGGGTAACACTGTCGTTTTTGGCCGAAATTTTCACCCCCTCCGATCTTCTTGAAACTCTGGATTCTGACAGAGGGCCACGAGACTTCGACCAGCGCGCAAAAATGGAGGCTCTAGACCCTTCCAGAGCCGAGATATCGGATGTCAAAGTTTTGACCCGAAAAAAAACATAAGGGGTAACACTGTCGTTTTTGGCCGAAATTTTGACCCCCTCCGATCTTCTTGAAACTCTGGATTCTGACAGAGGGCCACGAGACTTCGACCAGCGCGCAAAAATGGAGGCTCTAGACCCTTCCAGAGCCGAGATATCGGATGTCAAAGTTTTGACCCAAAAAAAAAAACATAAGGGGTAACACTGTCGTTTTTGGCCGAAATTTTGACCTCCTCCGATCTTCTTGAAACTCTGGATTCTGACAGAGGGCCACGAGACTTCGACCAGCGCGCAAAAATGGAGGCTCTAGACCCTCCCAGAGCCGAGATATCGGATGTCAAAGTTTTGACCTGAAAAAAAAAAAAAAACATAAGGGGTAACACTGTCGTTTTTGGCCGAAATTTTGACCCCCTCCGATCTTCTTGAAACTCTGGATTCTGACAGAGGGCAACAAGACTTCGACCAGCGAGCAAAAATGGAGGCTCTAGACCCTTCCAGAGCCGAGATATCGGATGTCAAAGTTTTGACCCGAAAAAAAAAACATAAGGGGTAACACTGTCGTTTTTGGCCGAAATTTTGACCCCCTCCAATCTTCTTGAAACTCTGGATTCTGACAGAGGGCCACGAGACTTCGACCAGCGCGCAAAAATGGAGGCTCTAGACCCTTCCAGAGCCGAGATATCGGATGTCAAAGTTTTGACCCGAAAAAAAAACATAAGGGGTAACACTGTCGTTTTTGGCCGAAATTTTGACCCCCTCAGATCTTCTTGAAACTCTGGATTCTGACAGAGGGCCACGAGACTTCGACCAGCGCGCAAAAATGGAGGCTCTAGACCCTTCCAGAGCCGAGATATCGGATGTCAAAGTTTTGACCTGAAAAAAAAAACATAAGGGGTAACACTGTCGTTTTTGGCCGAAATTTTGACCCCCTCCGATCTTCTTGAAACTCTGGATTCTGACAGAGGGCCACGAGACTTCGACCAGCGCACAAAAATGGAGGCTCTAGACCCTTCCAGAGCCGAGATATCGGATGTCAAAGTTTTGACCCGAAAAAAAAACATAAGGGGTAACACTGTCGTTTTTGGCCGAAATTTTGACCCCCTCCGATCTTCTTGAAACTCTGGATTCTGACAGAGGGCCACGAGACTTCGACCAGCGTGCAAAAATGGAGGCTCTAGACCCTTCCAGAGCCGAGATATCGGATGTCAAAGTTTTGACCCGAAAAAAAAAACATAAGGGGTAACACTGTCGTTTTTGGTCGAAATTTTGACCCCGTCCGATCTTCTTGAACCTCTGGATTCTGACAGATTCTCTGGATTCTGGATTCTCTGGATTCTGACATTTTCGGGTCAAAGTTTTGACCCGAAAAAAAACATAAGGGGTAACACTGTCGTTTTTGGCCGAATTTTGACCCCCTCCGATCTTCTTGAAACTCTGGATTCTGACAGAGGGCCACGAGACTTCGACCAGCGCGCAAAAATGGAGGCTCTAGACCCTTCCAGAGCCGAGATATCGGATGTCAAAGTTTTGACCTGAAAAAAAAAAAACATAAGGGGTAACACTGTCGTTTTTGGCCGAAATTTTGACCCCCTCCGATCTTCTTGAAACTCTGGAATCTGACAGAGGGCCACGAGACTTCGACCAGTGCACAAAAATGGAGGCTCTAGACCCTTCCAGAGCCGAGATATCGGATGTCAAAGTTTTGACCCAAAAAAAAAAAACATAAGGGGTAACACTGTCGTTTTTGGCCGAAATTTTGACCCCCTCCGATCTTCTTGAAACTCTGGATTCTGACAGAGGGCCACGAGACTTCGACCAGCGCGCAAAAATGGAGGCTCTAGACCCTTCCAGAGCCGAGATATCGGATGTCAAAGTTTTGACCTGAAAAAAAAAACATAAGGGGTAACACTGTCGTTTTTGGCAGAAATTTTGACCCCCTCCGATCTTCTTGAAACTCTGGATTCTGACAGAGGGCCACGAGACTTCGACCAGCGTGCAAAAATGGAGGCTCTAGACCCTTCCAGAGCCGAGATATCGGATGTCAAAGTTTTGACCCGAAAAAAAAAAAAAAAACATAAGGGGTAACACTGTCGTTTTTGGCCGAAATTTTCACCCCCTCCGATCTTCTTGAAACTCTGGATTCTGACAGAGGGCCACGAGACTTCGACCAGCGCGCAAAAATGGAGGCTCTAGACCCTTCCAGAGCCGAGATATCGGATGTCAAAGTTTTGACCCGAAAAAAAACATAAGGGGTAACACTGTCGTTTTTGGCCGAAATTTTGACCCCCTCCGATCTTCTTGAAACTCTGGATTCTGACAGAGGGCCACGAGACTTCGACCAGCGCGCAAAAATGGAGGCTCTAGACCCTTCCAGAGCCGAGATATCGGATGTCAAAGTTTTGACCTGAAAAAAAACATAAGGGGTAACACTGTCGTTTTTGGCCGAAATTTTGACCCCCTCCGATCTTCTTGAAACTCTGGATTCTGACAGAGGGCCACGAGACTTCGACCAGCGCGCAAAAATGGAGGCTCTAGACCCTTCCAGAGCCGAGATATCGGATGTCAAAGTTTTGACCTGAAAAAAAAAACATAAGGGGTAACACTGTCGTTTTTGGCCGAAATTTTGACCCCCTCCGATCTTCTTGAAACTCTGGATTCTGACAGAGGGCCACGAGACTTCGACCAGCGCGCAAAAATGGAGGCTCTAGACCCTTCCAGAGCCGAGATATCGGATGTCAAAGTTTTGACCTGAAAAAAAAAAAAACATAAGGGGTAACACTGTCGTTTTTGGCCGAAATTTTGACCCCCTCCGATCTTCTTGAAACTCTGGATTCTGACAGAGGGCCACAAGACTTCGACCAGCGCGCAAAAATGGAGGCTCTAGACCCTTCCAGAGCCGAGATATCGGATGTCAAAGTTTTGACCCGAAAAAAAAAACATAAGGGGTAACACTGTCGTTTTTAGCCGAAATTTTGACCCCCTCCAATCTTCTTGAAACTCTGGATTCTGACAGAGGGCCACGAGACTTCGACCAGCGCGCAAAAATGGAGGCTCTAGACCCTTCCAGAGCCGAGATATCGGATGTCAAAGTTTTGACCTGAAAAAAAAAACATAAGGGGTAACACTGTCGTTTTTGGTCGAAATTTTGACCCCCTCCGATCTTCTTGAAACTCTGGATTCTGACAGAGGGCCACGAGACTTCGACCAGCGCACAAAAATGGAGGCTCTAGACGCTTCCAGAGCCGAGATATCGGATGTCAAAGTTTTGACCCGAAAAAAAAAAATAAGGGGTAACACTGTCGTTTTTGGCCGAAATTTTGACCCCCTCCGATCTTCTTGAAACTCTGGATTCTGACAGAGGGCCACGAGACTTCGACCAGCGTGCAAAAATGGAGGCTCTAGACCCTTCCAGAGCCGAGATATCGGATGTCAAAGATTTGACCCGAAAAAAAAACATAAGGGGTAACACTGTCGTTTTTGGTCGAAATTTTGACCCCGTCCGATCTTCTTGAACCTCTGGATTCTGACAGATTCTCTGGATTCTGGATTCTGGATTCTCTGGATTCTGACATTTTTGGGTCAAAGTTTTGACCCGAAAAAAAAACATAAGGGGTAACACTGTCGTTTTTGGCCGAATTTTGACCCCCTCCGATCTTCTTGAAACTCTGGATTCTGACAGAGGGCCACGAGACTTCGACCAGCGCGCAAAAATGGAGGCTCTAGACCCTTCCAGAGCCGAGATATCGGATGTCAAAGTTTTGACCTGAAAAAAAAAACATAAGGGGTAACACTGTCGTTTTTGGCCGAAATTTTGACCCCCTCCGATCTTCTTGAAACTCTGTTTTCTGACAGAGGGCCACGAGACTTCGACCAGCGCGCAAAAATGGAGGCTCTAGACCCTTCCAGAGCCGAGATATCGGATGTCAAAGTTTTGACCTGAAAAAAAACATAAGGGGTAACACTGTCGTTTTTGGCTGAAATTTTGACCCCCTCCGATCTTCTTGAAACTCTGGATTCTGACAGAGGGCCACGAGACTTCGACCAGCGCGCAAAAATGGAGGCTCTAGACCCTTCCAGAGCCGAGATATCGGATGTCAAAGTTTTGACCCGAAAAAAAAACATAAGGGGTAACACTGTCGTTTTTGGCCGAAATTTTGACCCCCACCGATCTTCTTGAAACTCTGGATTCTGACAGAGGGCCACGAGACTTCGACCAGCGCGCAAAAATGGAGGCTCTAGACCCTTCCAGAGCCGAGATATCGGATGTCAAAGTTTTGACCTGAAAAAAAACATAAGGGGTAACACTGTCATTTTTGGCGGAAATTTTGACCCCCTCCGATCTTCTTGAAACTCTGGATTCTGACAGAGGGCCACGAGACTTCGACCAGCGCGCAAAATGGAGGCTCTAGACCCTTCCAGAGCCGAGATATCGGATGTCAAAGTTTTGACCTGAAAAAAAAAACATAAGGGGTAACACTGTCGTTTTTGGCCGAAATTTTGACCCCCTCCGATCTTCTTGAAACTCTGGATTCTGACAGAGGGCCACGAGACTTCGACCAGCGCGCAAAAATGGAGGCTCTAGACCCTTCCAGAGCCGAGATATCGGATGTCAAAGTTTTGACCCGAAAAAAAAAACATAAGGGGTAACACTGTCGTTTTTGGCCGAAATTTTGACCCCCTCCGATCTTCTTGAAACTCTGGATTCTGACAGAGGGCCACGAGACTTCGACCAGCGCGCAAAAATGGAGGCTCTAGACCCTTCCAGAGCCGAGATATCGGATGTCAAAGTTTTGACCTGAAAAAAAACATAAGGGGTAACACTGTCGTTTTTGGCCGAAATTTTGACCCCCTCCGATCTTCTTGGAACTCTGGATTCTGACAGAGGGCCACGAGACTTCGACCAGCGCGCAAAAATGGAGGCTCTAGACCCTTCCAGAGCCGAGATATCGGATGTCAAAATTTTGACCTGAAAAAAAAACATAAGGGGTAACACTGTCGTTTTTGGCCGAAATTTTGACCCCCTCCAATCTTCTTGAAACTCTGGATTCTGACAGAGGGCCACGAGACTTCGACCAGCGCGCAAAAATGGAGGCTCTAGACCCTTCCAGAGCCGAGATATCGGATGTCAAAGTTTTGACCCGAAAAAAAAACATAAGGGGTAACACTGTCGTTTTTGGCCGAAATTTTGACCCCGTCCGATCTTCTTGAACCTCTGGATTCTGACAGAGGGCCACGAGACTTCGACCAGCGCGCAAAAATGGAGGCTCTAGACCCTTCCAGAGCCGAGATATCGGATGTCAAAGTTCTGACCAAAAAAAAACATAAGGGGTAACACTGTCGTTTTTGGCCGAAATTTTGACCCCCTCCGATCTTCTTGAAACTCTGGATTCTGACAGAGGGCCACGAGACTTCGACCAGCGCGCAAAAATGGAGGCTCTAGACCCTTCCAGAGCCGAGATATCTGATGTCAAAGTTTTGACCTGAAAAAAAAAACATAAGGGGTAACACTGTCGTTTTTGGCCGAAATTTTGACCCCCTCCGATCTTCTTGAAACTCTGGATTCTGACAGAGGGCCACGAGACTTCGACCAGCGCGCAAAAATGGAGGCTCTAGACCCTTCCAGAGCCGAGATATCGGATGTCAAAGTTTTGACCTGAAAAAAAAAAAAACATAAGGGGTAACACTGTCGTTTTTGGCCGAAATTTTGACCCCCTCCGATCTTCTTGAAACTCTGGATTCTGACAGAGGGCCACGAGACTTCGACCAGCGCGCAAAAATGGAGGCTCTAGACCCTTCCAGAGCCGAGATATCGGATGTCAAAGTTTTGACCTGAAAAAAAAAAACATAAGGGGTAACACTGTCGTTTTTGGCCGAAATTTTGACCCCCTCCGATCTTCTTGAAACTCTGGATTCTGACAGAGGGCCACGAGACTTCGACCAGCGCGCAAAAATGGAGGCTCTAGACCCTTCCAGAGCCGAGATATCGGATGTCAAAGTTTTGACCTGAAAAAAAAAAAAACATAAGGGGTAACACTGTCGTTTTTGGCCGAAATTTTGACCCCCTCCGATCTTCTTGAAACTCTGGATTCTGACAGAGGGCCACAAGACTTCGACCAGCGCGCAAAAATGGAGGCTCTAGACCCTTCCAGAGCCGAGATATCGGATGTCAAAGTTTTGACCCGAAAAAAAAAACATAAGGGGTAACACTGTCGTTTTTAGCCGAAATTTTGACCCCCTCCGATCTTCTTGAAACTCTGGATTCTGACAGAGGGCCACGAGACTTCGACCAGCGCACAAAAATGGAGGCTCTAGACGCTTCCAGAGCCGAGATATCGGATGTCAAAGTTTTGACCCGAAAAAAAAAAATAAGGGGTAACACTGTCGTTTTTGGCCGAAATTTTGACCCCCTCCGATCTTCTTGAAACTCTGGATTCTGACAGAGGGCCACGAGACTTCGACCAGCGTGCAAAAATGGAGGCTCTAGACCCTTCCAGAGCCGAGATATCGGATGTCAAAGATTTGACCCGAAAAAAAAACATAAGGGGTAACACTGTCGTTTTTGGTCGAAATTTTGACCCCGTCCGATCTTCTTGAACCTCTGGATTCTGACAGATTCTCTGGATTCTGGATTCTGGATTCTCTGGATTCTGACATTTTCGGGTCAAAGTTTTGACCCGAAAAAAAAACATAAGGGGTAACACTGTCGTTTTTGGCCGAATTTTGACCCCCTCCGATCTTCTTGAAACTCTGGATTCTGACAGAGGGCCACGAGACTTCGACCAGCGCGCAAAAATGGAGGCTCTAGACCCTTCCAGAGCCGAGATATCGGATGTCAAAGTTTTGACCTGAAAAAAAAAACATAAGGGGTAACACTGTCGTTTTTGGCCGAAATTTTGACCCCCTCCGATCTTCTTGAAACTCTGTTTTCTGACAGAGGGCCACGAGACTTCGACCAGCGCGCAAAAATGGAGGCTCTAGACCCTTCCAGAGCCGAGATATCGGATGTCAAAGTTTTGACCTGAAAAAAAACATAAGGGGTAACACTGTCGTTTTTGGCTGAAATTTTGACCCCCTCCGATCTTCTTGAAACTCTGGATTCTGACAGAGGGCCACGAGACTTCGACCAGCGCGCAAAAATGGAGGCTCTAGACCCTTCCAGAGCCGAGATATCGGATGTCAAAGTTTTGACCCGAAAAAAAAACATAAGGGGTAACACTGTCGTTTTTGGCCGAAATTTTGACCCCCACCGATCTTCTTGAAACTCTGGATTCTGACAGAGGGCCACGAGACTTCGACCAGCGCGCAAAAATGGAGGCTCTAGACCCTTCCAGAGCCGAGATATCGGATGTCAAAGTTTTGACCTGAAAAAAAAACATAAGGGGTAACACTGTCATTTTTGGCGGAAATTTTGACCCCCTCCGATCTTCTTGAAACTCTGGATTCTGACAGAGGGCCACGAGACTTCGACCAGCGCGCAAAATGGAGGCTCTAGACCCTTCCAGAGCCGAGATATCGGATGTCAAAGTTTTGACCTGAAAAAAAAAACATAAGGGGTAACACTGTCGTTTTTGGCCGAAATTTTGACCCCCTCCGATCTTCTTGAAACTCTGGATTCTGACAGAGGGCCACGAGACTTCGACCAGCGCGCAAAAATGGAGGCTCTAGACCCTTCCAGAGCCGAGATATCGGATGTCAAAGTTTTGACCCGAAAAAAAAAACATAAGGGGTAACACTGTCGTTTTTGGCCGAAATTTTGACCCCCTCCGATCTTCTTGAAACTCTGGATTCTGACAGAGGGCCACGAGACTTCGACCAGCGCGCAAAAATGGAGGCTCTAGACCCTTCCAGAGCCGAGATATCGGATGTCAAAGTTTTGACCTGAAAAAAAACATAAGGGGTAACACTGTCGTTTTTGGCCGAAATTTTGACCCCCTCCGATCTTCTTGGAACTCTGGATTCTGACAGAGGGCCACGAGACTTCGACCAGCGCGCAAAAATGGAGGCTCTAGACCCTTCCAGAGCCGAGATATCGGATGTCAAAATTTTGACCTGAAAAAAAAACATAAGGGGTAACACTGTCGTTTTTGGCCGAAATTTTGACCCCCTCCAATCTTCTTGAAACTCTGGATTCTGACAGAGGGCCACGAGACTTCGACCAGCGCGCAAAAATGGAGGCTCTAGACCCTTCCAGAGCCGAGATATCGGATGTCAAAGTTTTGAACCGAAAAAAAAACATAAGGGGTAACACTGTCGTTTTTGGCCGAAATTTTGACCCCGTCCGATCTTCTTGAACCTCTGGATTCTGACAGAGGGCCACGAGACTTCGACCAGCGCGCAAAAATGGAGGCTCTAGACCCTTCCAGAGCCGAGATATCGGATGTCAAAGTTCTGACCAAAAAAAAACATAAGGGGTAACACTGTCGTTTTTGGCCGAAATTTTGACCCCCTCCGATCTTCTTGAAACTCTGGATTCTGACAGAGGGCCACGAGACTTCGACCAGCGCGCAAAAATGGAGGCTCTAGACCCTTCCAGAGCCGAGATATCTGATGTCAAAGTTTTGACCTGAAAAAAAAAAACATAAGGGGTAACACTGTCGTTTTTGGCCGAAATTTTGACCCCCTCCGATCTTCTTGAAACTCTGGATTCTGACAGAGGGCCACGAGACTTCGACCAGCGCGCAAAAATGGAGGCTCTAGACCCTTCCAGAGCCGAGATATCGGATGTCAAAGTTTTGACCTGAAAAAAAAAAAAAACATAAGGGGTAACACTGTCGTTTTTGGCCGAAATTTTGACCCCCTCCGATCTTCTTGAAACTCTGGATTCTGACAGAGGGCCACGAGACTTCGACCAGCGCGCAAAAATGGAGGCTCTAGACCCTTCCAGAGCCGAGATATCGGATGTCAAAGTTTTGACCCGAAAAAAAAAACATAAGGGGTAACACTGTCGTTTTTGGCCGAAATTTTGACCCCCTCCGATCTTCTTGAAACTCTGGATTCTGACAGAGGGCCACGAGACTTCGACCAGCACGCAAAAATGGAGGCTCAAGACCCTTCCAGAGCCGAGATATCGGATGTCAAAGTTTTGACCTGAAAAAAAAACATAAGGGGTAACACTGTCGTTTTTGGCCGAAATTTTGACCCCCTCCGATCTTTTTGAAACTCTGGATTCTGACAGAGGGCCACGAGACTTCGACCAGCGCGCAAAAATGGAGGCTCTAGACCCTTCCAGAGCCGAGATATCGGATGTCAAAGTTTTGACCCGAAAAAAAACCATAAGGGGTAACACTGTCGTTTTTGGCCGAAATTTTGACCCCCTCCGATCTTCTTGAAAGTCTGGATTCTGACAGAGGGCCACGAGACTTCGACCAGCGCGCAAAAATGGATGCTCTAGACCCTTCCAGAGCCGAGATATCGGATGTCAAAGTTTTGACCTGAAAAAAAAAAACATAAGGGGTAACACTGTTGTTTTTGCCCGAAATTTTGACCCTCTCCGATCTTCTTGAAACTCTGGATTCTGACAGAGGGCCACGAGACTTCGACCAGCGCGCAAAAATGGAGACTCTAGACCCTTCCAGAGCCGAGATATCGGACGTCAAATTTTTGACCCGAAAAAAAAACATAAGGGGTAACACTGTCGTTTTTGGCTGAAATTTTGACCCCCTCCGATCTTCTTGAAACTCTGGATTCTGACAGAGGACCACGAGACTTCGACCAGCGCGCAAAAATGGAGGCTCTAGACCCTTCCAGAGCCGAGATATCAGACGTCAAAGTTTTGACCCGAAAAAAAAAAAAACATAAGGGGTAACACTGTCGTTTTTGGCCGAAATTTTGCCCCCCTCCGATCTTCTTGAAACTCTGGATTCTGACAGAGGGCCACGAGACTTCGACCAGCGCGCAAAAATGGAGGCTCTAGACCCTTCCAGAGCCGAGATATCGGATGTCAAAGTTTTGATCTTAAAAAAAAAAAAACATAAGGGGTAACACTGTCGTTTTTGGCCGAAATTTTGACCCCCTCCGATCTTCTTGAAACTCTGGATTCTGACAGAGGGCCACGAGACTTCGACCAGCGCGCAAAAATGGAGGCTCTAGACCCTTCCAGAGCCGAGATATCGGATGTCAAAGTTTTGACCTGAAAAAAAAACATAAGGGGTAACACTGTCGTTTTTGGCCGAAAATTTGACCCCCTCCGATCTTCTTGAAACTCTGGATTCTGACAGAGGACCACGAGACTTCGACCAGCGCGCAAAAATGGAGGCTCTGGACCTTTCCAGAGCCGAGATATCAGACGTCAAAGTTTTGACCCGAAAAAAAAACATAAGGGGTAACACTGTCGTTTTTGGCCGAAATTTTGACCCCCTCCGATCTTCTTGAAACTCTGGATTCTGACAGAGGGCCACGAGACTTCGACCAGTGCGCAAAAATGGAGGCTCTAGACCCTTCCAGAGCCGAGATATCGGATGTCAAAGTTTTGACCCAAAAAAAAAACATAAGGGGTAACACTGTCGTTTTTGGCCGAAGTTTTGACCCCCTCCGATCTTCTTGAAACTCTGGATTTGGACAGAGGGCCACGAGACTTCAACCAGCGCGCAAAAATGGAGGCTCTAGACCCTTCCAGAGCCGAGATATCGGATGTCAAAGTTTTGACCTGAAAAAAAAAAACATAAGGGGTAACACTGTCGTTTTTGGCCGAAATTTTGACCCCCTCCGATCTTCTTGAAACTCTGGATTCTGACAGAGAGCCACGAGACTTTGACCAGCGCGCAAAAATGGAGGCTCTAGACCCTTCCAGAGCCGAGATATCGGATGTCAAAGTTTTGACCCGAAAAAAAACATAAGGGGTAACACTGTCGTTTTTGGCCGAAATTTTGACCCCCTCCGATCTTCTTGAAACTCTGGAATCTGACAGAGGGCCACGAGACTTCGACCAGTGCGCAAAAATGGAGGCTCTAGACCCTTCCAGAGCCGAGATATCGGATGTCAAAGTTTTGACCCAAAAAAAAAAACATAAGGGGTAACACTGTCGTTTTTGGCCGAAATTTTGACCCCCTCCGATCTTCTTGAAACTCTGGATTCTGACAGAGGGCCACGAGACTTCGACCAGCGCGCAAAAATGGAGGCTCTAGACCCTTCCAGAGCCGAGATATCGGATGTCAAAGTTTTGACCTGAAAAAAAAAACATAAGGGGTAACACTGTCGTTTTTGGCCGAAATTTTGACCCCCTCCGATCTTCTTGAAACTCTGGATTCTGACAGAGAGCCACGAGACTTTGACCAGCGCGCAAAAATGGAGGCTCTAGACCCTTCCAGAGCCGAGATATCGGATGTCAAAGTTTTGACCCGAAAAAAAACATAAGGGGTAACACTGTCGTTTTTGGCCGAAATTTTGACCCCCTCCGATCTTCTTGAAACTCTGGAATCTGACAGAGGGCCACGAGACTTCGACCAGTGCGCAAAAATGGAGGCTCTAGACCCTTCCAGAGCCGAGATATCGGATGTCAAAGTTTTGACCCCAAAAAAAACATAAGAGGTAACACTGTCGTTTTTGGCCGAAATTTTGACCCCCTCCGATCTTCTTGAAACTCTGGATTCTGACAGAGGGCCACAAGACTTCGACCAGCGCGCAAAAATGGAGGCTCTAGACCCTTCCAGAGCCGAGATATCGGATGTCAAAGTTTTGACCCGAAAAAAAAACATAAGGGGTAACACTGTCGTTTTTGGCCAAAATTTTGACCCCCTCCGATCTTCTTGAAACTCTGGATTCTGACAGAGGGCCACGAGACTTCGACCAGCGCGCAAAAATGGAGGCTCTAGACCCTTCCAGAGCCGAGATATCGGATGTCAAAGTTTTGACCCGAAAAAAAAAAAAAAAACATAAGGGGTAACACTGTCGTTTTTGGCCGAAATTTTCACCCCCTCCGATCTTCTTGAAACTCTGGATTCTGACAGAGGGCAACAAGACTTCGACCAGCGAGCAAAAATGGAGGCTCTAGACCCTTCCAGAGCCGAGATATCGGATGTCAAAGTTTTGACCCGAAAAAAAAAACATAAGGGGTAACACTGTCGTTTTTGGCCAAAATTTTGACCCCCTCCGATCTTCTTGAAACTCTGGATTCTGACAGAGGGCCACGAGACTTCGACCAGCGCGCAACAATGGAGGCTCTAGACCCTTCCAGAGCCGAGATATCGGATGTCAAAGTTTTGACCTGAAAAAAAAAAACATAAGGGGTAACACTGTCGTTTTTGGCCGAAATTTTGACCCCCTCCGATCTTCTTGAAACTCTGGATTCTGACAGAGGGCCACGAGACTTCGACCAGCGCGCAAAAATGGAGGCTCTAGACCCTTCCAGAGCCGAGATATCGGATGTCAAAGTTTTGACCCGAAAAAAAAAAAAAAAAACATAAGGGGTAACACTGTCGTTTTTGGCCGAAATTTTCACCCCCTCCGATCTTCTTGAAACTCTGGATTCTGACAGAGGGCCACGAGACTTCGACCAGCGCGCAAAAATGGAGGCTCTAGACCCTTCCAGAGCCGAGATATCGGATGTCAAAGTTTTGACCCGAAAAAAAACATAAGGGGTAACACTGTCGTTTTTGGCCGAAATTTTGACCCCCTCCGATCTTCTTGAAACTCTGGATTCTGACAGAGGGCCACGAGACTTCGACCAGCGCGCAAAAATGGAGGCTCTAGACCCTTCCAGAGCCGAGATATCGGATGTCAAAGTTTTGACCCAAAAAAAAAAACATAAGGGGTAACACTGTCGTTTTTGGCCGAAATTTTGACCTCCTCCGATCTTCTTGAAACTCTGGATTCTGACAGAGGGCCACGAGACTTCGACCAGCGCGCAAAAATGGAGGCTCTAGACCCTCCCAGAGCCGAGATATCGGATGTCAAAGTTTTGACCTGAAAAAAAAAAAAAAACATAAGGGGTAACACTGTCGTTTTTGGCCGAAATTTTGACCCCCTCCGATCTTCTTGAAACTCTGGATTCTGACAGAGGGCAACAAGACTTCGACCAGCGAGCAAAAATGGAGGCTCTAGACCCTTCCAGAGCCGAGATATCGGATGTCAAAGTTTTGACCCGAAAAAAAAAACATAAGGGGTAACACTGTCGTTTTTGGCCGAAATTTTGACCCCCTCCAATCTTCTTGAAACTCTGGATTCTGACAGAGGGCCACGAGACTTCGACCAGCGCGCAAAAATGGAGGCTCTAGACCCTTCCAGAGCCGAGATATCGGATGTCAAAGTTTTGACCCGAAAAAAAAACATAAGGGGTAACACTGTCGTTTTTGGCCGAAATTTTGACCCCCTCAGATCTTCTTGAAACTCTGGATTCTGACAGAGGGCCACGAGACTTCGACCAGCGCGCAAAAATGGAGGCTCTAGACCCTTCCAGAGCCGAGATATCGGATGTCAAAGTTTTGACCTGAAAAAAAAAAACATAAGGGGTAACACTGTCGTTTTTGGCCGAAATTTTGACCCCCTCCGATCTTCTTGAAACTCTGGATTCTGACAGAGGGCCACGAGACTTCGACCAGCGCACAAAAATGGAGGCTCTAGACCCTTCCAGAGCCGAGATATCGGATGTCAAAGTTTTGACCCGAAAAAAAAACATAAGGGGTAACACTGTCGTTTTTGGCCGAAATTTTGACCCCCTCCGATCTTCTTGAAACTCTGGATTCTGACAGAGGGCCACGAGACTTCGACCAGCGTGCAAAAATGGAGGCTCTAGACCCTTCCAGAGCCGAGATATCGGATGTCAAAGTTTTGACCCGAAAAAAAAACATAAGGGGTAACACTGTCGTTTTTGGTCGAAATTTTGACCCCGTCCGATCTTCTTGAACCTCTGGATTCTGACAGATTCTCTGGATTCTGGATTCTCTGGATTCTGACATTTTCGGGTCAAAGTTTTGACCCGAAAAAAAACATAAGGGGTAACACTGTCGTTTTTGGCCGAATTTTGACCCCCTCCGATCTTCTTGAAACTCTGGATTCTGACAGAGGGCCACGAGACTTCGACCAGCGCGCAAAAATGGAGGCTCTAGACCCTTCCAGAGCCGAGATATCGGATGTCAAAGTTTTGACCTGAAAAAAAAAACATAAGGGGTAACACTGTCGTTTTTGGCCGAAATTTTGACCCCCTCCGATCTTCTTGAAACTCTGGATTCTGACAGAGGGCCACGAGACTTCGACCAGCGCACAAAAATGGAGGCTCTAGACCCTTCCAGAGCCGAGATATCGGATGTCAAAGTTTTGACCGGAAAAAAAAAACATAAGGGGTAACACTGTCGTTTTTGGCCGAAATTTTGACCCCCTCCGATCTTCTTGAAACTCTGGATTCTGACAGAGGGCCACGAGACTTCGACCAGCGTGCAAAAATGGAGGCTCTAGACCCTTCCAGAGCCGAGATATCGGATGTCAAAGTTTTGACCCGAAAAAAAAACATAAGGGGTAACACTGTCGTTTTTGGTCGAAATTTTGACCCCGTCCGATCTTCTTGAACCTCTGGATTCTGACAGATTCTCTGGATTCTGGATTCTCTGGATTCTGACATTTTCGGGTCAAAGTTTTGACCCGAAAAAAAAACATAAGGGGTAACACTGTCGTTTTTGGCCGAATTTTGACCCCCTCCGATCTTCTTGAAACTCTGGATTCTGACAGAGGGCCACGAGACTTCGACCAGCGCGCAAAAATGGAGGCTCTAGACCCTTCCAGAGCCGAGATATCGGATGTCAAAGTTTTGACCTGAAAAAAAAACATAAGGGGTAACACTGTCGTTTTTGGCCGAAATTTTGACCCCCTCCGATCTTCTTGAAACTCTGGATTCTGACAGAGGGCCACGAGACTTCGACCAGCACGCAAAAATGGAGGCTCTAGACCCTTCCAGAGCCGAGATATCGGATGTCAAAGTTTTGACCTGAAAAAAAAAACATAAGGGGTAACATTGTCGTTTTTGGCCGAAATTTTGAGCTCTGGAAGGGTATACAACCGCAATTTTTGCACCCAGGTCCATGTCTCGTGGCCTTCTATCAGAATCCAGAGTTTTGAGAAGATTGGAGAAAATTAATTTTTCACCCCCCGAAAAAAAAATGTAAGGGGTAACACTGTCATTTTTTATTCCTGGTCAAAATTTTGTGTTTCAATATTTCAGCTCTGGAAGGGTATACAACCGCAATTTTTGCACCCAGGTCCATGTCTCGTGGCCCTCTATCAGAATCCAGAGTTTTGAGAAGATTGGAGAAAATTAATTTTTCACCCCCCGAAAAAAAAATGTAAGGGGTAACACTGTCATTTTTTATTCCTGGTCAAAATTTTGTGTTTCAATATTTCAGCTCTGGAAGGGTATACAACCTCAATTTTTGCACCCAGGTCCATGTCTCGTGGCCCTCTATCAGAATCCAGAGTTTTGAAAAGATTGGAGAAAATTAATTTTTCACCCCCCGAAAAAAAATGTAAGGGATAACACTGTCATTTTTTTTTCCTGGTCAAAATTTTGAGTTTCAATATTTCAGCTCTGGAAGAGTATACAACCGCAATTTTTGCACCCAGGTCCATGTCTCGTGGCCCACTATCAGAATCCAGAGTTTTGAGAAGATTGGAGAAAATTAAATTTTCACCCCCCGAAAAAAAATGTAAGGGGTAACACTGTCATTTTTTTTTTCTGGTCAAAATTTTGAGTTTCAATATTTCAGCTCTGGAAGGGTATACAACCTCAATTTTTGCACCCAGGTCCATGTCTTGTGGCCCTCTATCAGAATCCAGAGTTTTGAGAAGATTGGAGAAAATTAATTTTTCACACCCCGAAAAAAATGTAAGGGGTAACACTGTCATTTTTTTTCCTGGTCAAAATTTTGAGTTTCAATATTTCAGCTCTGGAAGGGTATACAACCTCAATTTTTGCACCGAGGTCCATGTCTCGTGGCCCTCTATCAGAATCCAGAGTTTTGAGAAGATTGGAGAAAATTAATTTTTCACCCCCCGAAAAAAAATGTAAGGGGTAACACTGTCATTTTTTATTCCTGGTCAAAATTTTGTGTTTCAATATTTCAGCTCTGGAAGGGTATACAACCTCAATTTTTGCACCCAGGTCCATGTCTCGTGGCCCTCTATCAGAATCCAGAGTTTTGAGAAGATTGGAGAAAATTAATTTTTCACCCCCCGAAAAAAAATGTAAGGGGTAACACTGTAATTTTTTTTTTTCTGGTCAAAATTTTGGGTTTCAATATTTCAGCTCTGGAAGGGTATACAACCTCAATTTTTGCACCCAGGTCCATGTCTCGTGGCCCTCTATAAGAATCCAGAGTTTTGAGAAGATTGGAGAAAATTATTTTTTCACCCCCCGAAAAAAAATGTAAGGGGTAACACTGTCATTTTTTTTTCCTGGTCAAAATTTTGAGTTTCAATATTTCAGCTCTGGAAGGGTAAACAACCTCAATTTTTGCACCCAGGTCCATGTCTCGTGGCCCTCTATCAGAATCCAGAGTTTTGAAAAGATTGGAGAAAATTAATTTTTCACCCCCCGAAAAAAAATGTAAGGGATAACACTGTCATTTTTTTTTCCTGGTCAAAATTTTGAGTTTCAATATTTCAGCTCTGGAAGAGTATACAACCGCAATTTTTGCACCCAGGTCCATGTCTCATGGCCCACTATCAGAATCCAGAGTTTTGAGAAGATTGGAGAAAATTAAATTTTCACCCCCCGAAAAAAAATGTAAGGGGTAACACTGTCATTTTTTTTTTTCTGGTCAAAATTTTGAGTTTCAATATTTCAGCTCTGGAAGGGTATACAACCTCAATTTTTGCACCCAGGTCCATGTCTTGTGGCCCTCTATCAGAATCCAGAGTTTTGAGAAGATTGGAGAAAATTAATTTTTCACACCCCGAAAAAAATGTAAGGGGTAACACTGTCATTTTTTTTCCTGGTCAAAATTTTGAGTTTCAATATTTCAGCTCTGGAAGGGTATACAACCTCAATTTTTGCACCGAGGTCCATGTCTCGTGGCCCTCTATCAGAATCCAGAGTTTTGAGAAGATTGGAGAAAATTAATTTTTCACCCCCCGAAAAAAAATGTAAGGGGTAACACTGTCATTTTTTATTCCTGGTCAAAATTTTGTGTTTCAATATTTCAGCTCTGGAAGGGTATACAACCTCAATTTTTGCACCCAGGTCCATGTCTCGTGGCCCTCTATCAGAATCCAGAGTTTTGAGAAGATTGGAGAAAATTAATTTTTCACCCCCCGAAAAAAAATGTAAGGGGTAACACTGTAATTTTTTTTTTCTGGTCAAAATTTTGGGTTTCAATATTTCAGCTCTGGAAGGGTATACAACCTCAATTTTTGCACCCAGGTCCATGTCTCGTGGCCCTCTATCAGAATCCAGAGTTTTGAGAAGATTGGAGAAAATTAATTTTTCACCCCCCGAAAAAAAATGTAAGGGGTAACACTGTCATTTTTTTTTTTTTCTGGTCAAAATTTTGTGTTTCAATATTTCAGCTCTGGAAGGGTATACAACCGCAATTTTTGCACCCAGGTCCATGTCTCGTGGCCCTCTATCAGAATCCAGAGTTTTGAGAAGATTGGAGAAAATTAATTTTTCACCCCCCGAAAAAAAATGTAAGGGGTAACACTGTCATTTTTCATTCCTGGTCAAAATTTTGTGTTTCAATATTTCAGCTCTGGAAGGGTATACAACCTCAATTTTTGCACCGAGGTCCATGTCTCGTGGCCCTCTATCAGAATCCAGAGTTTTGAGAAGATTGGAGAAAATTAATTTTTCACACCCCGAAAAAAAATGTAAGGGGTAACACTGTCATTTTTTTTTCCTGGTCAAAATTTTGAGTTTCAATATTTCAGCTCTGGAAGGGTATACAACCTCAATTTTTGCACCCAGGTCCATGTCTCGTGGCCCTCTATCAGAATCCAGAGTTTTGAGAAGATTGGAGAAAATTAAATTTTTCACCCCCCGAAAAAAAATGTAAGGGGTAACACTGTCATTTTTTTTTCCTGGTCAAAATTTTGAGTTTCAATATTTCAGCTCTGGAAGGGTATACAACCTCAATTTTTGCACCGAGGTCCATGTCTCGTGGCCCTCTATCAGAATCCAGAGTTTTGAGAAGATTGGAGAAAATTAATTTTTCACCCCCCGAAAAAAAATGTAAGGGGTAACACTGTCATTTTTTTTTTTCTGGTCAAAATTTTGTGTTTCAATATTTCAGCTCTGGAAGGGTATACAACCGCAATTTTTGCACCCAGGTCCATGTCTCGTGGCCCTCTATCAGAATCCAGAGTTTTGAGAAGATTGGAGAAAATTAATTTTTCACCCCCCGAAAAAAAATGTAAGGGGTAACACTGTCATTTTTCATTCCTGGTCAAAATTTTGTGTTTCAATATTTCAGCTCTGGAAGGGTATACAACCTCAATTTTTGCACCCAGGTCCATGTCTCGTGGCCCTCTATCAGAATCCAGAGTTTTGAGAAGATTGGAGAAAATTAATTTTTCACCCCCCGAAAAAAAATGTAAGGGGTAACACTGTCATTTTTTTTTCCTGGTCAAAATTTTGAGTTTCAATATTTCAGCTCTGGAAGAGTATACAACCGCAATTTTTGCACCCAGGTCCATGTCTCGTGGCCCACTATCAGAATCCAGAGTTTTGAGAAGATTGGAGAAAATTAAATTTTCACCCCCCGAAAAAAAATGTAAGGGGTAACACTGTCATTTTTTTTTTCTGGTCAAAATTTTGAGTTTCAATATTTCAGCTCTGGAAGGGTATACAACCTCAATTTTTGCACCCAGGTCCATGTCTTGTGGCCCTCTATCAGAATCCAGAGTTTTGAGAAGATTGGAGAAAATTAATTTTTCACACCCCGAAAAAAATGTAAGGGGTAACACTGTCATTTTTTTTCCTGGTCAAAATTTTGAGTTTCAATATTTCAGCTCTGGAAGGGTATACAACCTCAATTTTTGCACCGAGGTCCATGTCTCGTGGCCCTCTATCAGAATCCAGAGTTTTGAGAAGATTGGAGAAAATTAATTTTTCACCCCCCGAAAAAAAATGTAAGGGGTAACACTGTCATTTTTTATTCCTGGTCAAAATTTTGTGTTTCAATATTTCAGCTCTGGAAGGGTATACAACCTCAATTTTTGCACCCAGGTCCATGTCTCGTGGCCCTCTATCAGAATCCAGAGTTTTGAGAAGATTGGAGAAAATTAAATTTTCACCCCCCGAAAAAAAATGTAAGGGGTAACACTGTAATTTTTTTTTTCTGGTCAAAATTTTGGGTTTCAATATTTCAGCTCTGGAAGGGTATACAACCTCAATTTTTGCACCCAGGTCCATGTCTCGTGGCCCTCTATCAGAATCCAGAGTTTTGAGAAGATTGGAGAAAATTAATTTTTCACCCCCCGAAAAAAAATGTAAGGGGTAACACTGTCATTTTTTATTCCTGGTCAAAATTTTGTGTTTCAATATTTCAGCTCTGTAAGGGTATACAACCTCAATTTTTGCACCCAGGTCCATGTCTCGTGGCCCTCTATCAGAATCCAGAGTTTTGAGAAGATTGGAAAAAAATAATTTTTCACCCCCCGAAAAAAAATGTAAGGGGTAACACTGTCATTTTTTTTTTCCTGGTCAAAATTTTGAGTTTCAATATTTCAGTTCTGGAAGGGTATACAACCTCAATTTTTGCACCCAGGTCCATGTCTCGTGGCCCTCTATCAGAATCCAGAGTTTTGAGAAGATTGGAGAAAATTAATTTTTCACCCCCCGAAAAAAAATGTAAGGGGTAACACTGTCATTTTTTTTTTCCTGGTCAAAATTTTGTGTTTCAATATTTCAGTTCTGGAAGGGTATACAACCTCAATTTTTGCACCCAGGTCCATGTCTCGTGGCCCTCTATCAGAATCCAGAGTTTTGAGAAGATTGGAGAAAATTAATTTTTCACCCCCCGAAAAAAAATGTAAGGGGTAACACTGTCATTTTTTTTTCCTGGTCAAAATTTTGAGTTTCAATATTTCAGCTCTGGAAGGGTATACAACCTCAATTTTTGCACCGAGGTCCATGTCTCGTGGCCCTCTATCAGAATCCAGAGTTTTGAGAAGATTGGAGAAAATTAATTTTTCACCCCCCGAAAAAAAATGTAAGGGGTAACACTGTCATTTTTTTTTTTCTGGTCAAAATTTTGTGTTTCAATATTTCAGCTCTGGAAGGGTATACAACCGCAATTTTTGCACCCAGGTCCATGTCTCGTGGCCCTCTATCAGAATCCAGAGTTTTGAGAAGATTCGAGAAAATTAATTTTTCACCCCCCGAAAAAAAATGTAAGGGGTAACACTGTCATTTTTCATTCCTGGTCAAAATTTTGTGTTTCAATATTTCAGCTCTGGAAGGGTATACAACCTCAATTTTTGCACCGAGGTCCATGTCTCGTGGCCCTCTATCAGAATCCAGAGTTTTGAGAAGATTGGAGAAAATTAATTTTTCACACCCCGAAAAAAAATGTAAGGGGTAACACTGTCATTTTTTTTTCCTGGTCAAAATTTTGAGTTTCAATATTTCAGCTCTGGAAGGGTATACAACCTCAATTTTTGCACCCAGGTCCATGTCTCGTGGCCCTCTATCAGAATCCAGAGTTTTGAGAAGATTGGAGAAAATTAATTTTTCACCCCCCGAAAAAAAATGTAAGGGGTAACACTGTCATTTTTTTTTCCTGGTCAAAATTTTGAGTTTCAATATTTCAGCTCTGGAAGGGTATACAACCTCAATTTTTGCACCGAGGTCCATGTCTCGTGGCCCTCTATCAGAATCCAGAGTTTTGAGAAGATTGGAGAAAATTAATTTTTCACCCCCCCCCCCCCCCCCCCCCCCCCCCAAAAAAAATGTAAGGGGTAACACTGTCATTTTTTTTCCTGGTCAAAATTTTGAGTTTCAATATTTCAGCTCTGGAAGGGTATACAACCTCAATTTTTGCACCGAGGTCCATGTCTCGTGGCCCTCTATCAGAATCCAGAGTTTTGAGAAGATTGGAGAAAATTAATTTTTCACCCCCCGAAAAAAAATGTAAGGGGTAACACTGTTTTTTTTTCCTGGTCAAAATTTTGTGTTTCAATATTTCAGCTCTGGAAGGGTATACAACCTCAATTTTTGCACCCAGGTCCATGTCTCGTGGCCCTCTATCAGAATCCAGAGTTTTGAGAAGATTGGAAAAAATTAATTTTTCACCCCCCGAAAAAAAATGTAAGGGGTAACACTGTCATTTTTTTTTTCCTGGTCAAAATTTTGTGTTTCAATATTTCAGCTCTGGAAGGGTATACAACCTCAATTTTTGCACCCAGGTCCATGTCTCGTGGCCCTCTATCAGAATCCAGAGTTTTGAGAAGATTGGAGAAAATTAATTTTTCACCCCCCGAAAAAAAAATGTAAGGGGTAACACTGTCATTTTTTTTTTCCTGTTCAAAATTTTGAGTTTCAATATTTCAGCTCTGGAAGGGTATACAACCTCAATTTTTGCACCGAGGTCCATGTCTCGTGGCCCTCGTTCAAAATCCAGAGTTTTGAGAAGATTGGAGAAAATTAATTTTTCACCCCCCGAAAAAAAATGTAAGGGGTAACACTGTCATTTTTTATTCCTGGTCAAAATTTTGTGTTTCAATATTTCAGCTCTGGAAGGTTATACAACCTCAATTTTTGCACCCAGGTCCATGTCTCGTGGCCCTCTATCAGAATCCAGAGTTTTGAGAAGATTGGAGAAAATTAATTTTTCACCCCCCGAAAAAAAAATGTAAGGGGTAACACTGTCATTTTTTATTCCTGGTCAAAATTTTGTGTTTCAATATTTCAGCTCTGTAAGGGTATACAACCTCAATTTTTGCACCCAGGTCCATGTCTCGTGGCCCTCTATCAGAATCCAGAGTTTTGAGAAGATTGGAAAAAAATAATTTTTCACCCCCCGAAAAAAAATGTAAGGGGTAACACTGTCATTTTTTTTTTCCTGGTCAAAATTTTGAGTTTCAATATTTCAGTTCTGGAAGGGTATACAACCTCAATTTTTGCACCCAGGTCCATGTCTCGTGGCCCTCTATCAGAATCCAGAGTTTTGAGAAGATTGGAGAAAATTAATTTTTCACCCCCCGAAAAAAAATGTAAGGGGTAACACTGTCATTTTTTTTTTCCTGGTCAAAATTTTGTGTTTCAATATTTCAGTTCTGGAAGGGTATACAACCTCAATTTTTGCACCCAGGTCCATGTCTCGTGTCCCTCTATCAGAATCCAGAGTTTTGAGAAGATTGGAGAAAATTAATTTTTCACCCCCCGAAAAAAAATGTAAGGGGTAACACTGTCATTTTTTTTTTCCTGGTCAAAATTTTGAGTTTCAATATTTCAGCTCTGGAAGGGTATACAACCTCAATTTTTGCACCCAGGTCCATGTCTCGTGGCCCTCTATCAGAATCCAGAGTTTTGAGAAGATTGGAGAAAATTAATTTTTCACCCCCCGAAAAAAAATGTAAGGGGTAACACTGTCATTTTTTATTCCTGGTCAAAATTTTGTGTTTCAATATTTCAGCTCTGGAAGGGTATACAACCTCAATTTTTGCACCCAGGTCCATGTCTCGTGGCCCTCTATCAGAATCCAGAGTTTTGAGAAGATTGGAGAAAATTTATTTTTCACCCCACGAAAAAAATGTAAGGGGTAACACTGTCATTTTTTATTCCTGGTCAAAATTTTGTGTTTCAATATTTCAGCTCTGGAAGGGTATACAACCTTAATTTTTGCACCCAGGTCCATGTCTCGTGGCCCTCTATCAGAATCCAGAGTTTTGAGAAGATTGGAAAAAAATAATTTTTCACCCCCCGAAAAAAAATGTAAGGGGTAATACTGTCATTTTTTTTTTCCTGGTCAAAATTTTGAGTTTCAATATTTGCGCTCTGGAAGGGTATACAACCTCAATTTTTGCACCGAGGTCCATGTCTCGTGGCCCTCCATCAGAATCCAGAGTTTTGAGAAGATTGGAGAAAATTATTTTTTCACCCCCCGAAAAAAAATGTAAGGGGTAACACTGTCATTTTTTTTTTCCTGGTCAAAATTTTGTGTTTCAATATTTCAGCTCTGGAAGGGTATACAACCTCAATTTTTGCACCCAGGTCCATGTCTCGTGGCCCTCGTTCAGAATCCAGAGTTTTGAGAAGATTGGAGAAAATTAATTTTTCACCCATCGAAAAAAAATGTAAGGGGTAACACTGTCATTTTTTTTTTCTGGTCAAAATTTTGAGTTTCAATATTTCAGTTCTGGAAGGGTCTACAGCCTCAATTTTTGCACCCAGGTCCATGTCTCGTGGCCCTCTATCAGAATCCAGAGTTTTGAGAAGATTGGAGAAAATTAATTTTTCACCCCCCCCCCCAAAAAAAAATGTAAGGGGTAACACTGTCATTTTTTATTCCTGGTCAAAATTTTGTGTTTCAATATTTCAGCTCTGGAAGGGTATACAACCTCAATTTTTGCACCCAGGTCCATGTCTCGTGGCCCTTTATTAGAATCCAGAGTTTTGAGAAGATTGGAGAAAATTAATTTTTCACCCCCGAAAAAAAATGTAAGGGGTAACACTGTCATTTTTTTTTCTGGTCAAAATTTTGAGTTTCAATATTTCAGCTCTGGAAGGGTCTACAGCCTCAATTTTTGCACCCAGGTCCATGTCTCGTGGCCCTCTATCAGAATCCAGAGTTTTGAGAAGATTGGAAAAAATTAATTTTTCACCCCCCGAAAAAAAATGTAAGGGGTAACACTGTCATTTTTTTTTCCTGGTCAAATTTTTTTGTTTCAATATTTCAGCTCTGGAAGGGTATACAACCTCAATTTTTGCACCCAGGTCCATGTCTCGTGGCCCTCTATCAGAATCCAGAGTTTTGAGAAGATTGGAGAAAATTAATTTTTCACCCCCCGAAAAAAAATGTAAGGGGTAACACTGTCATTTTTTATTCCTGGTCAAAATTTTGTGTTTCAATATTTCAGCTCTGGAAGGGTATACAACCTCAATTTTTGCACCCAGGTCCATGTCTCGTGGCCCTTTATGAGAATCCAGAGTTTTGAGAAGATTGGAGAAAATTAATTTTTCACCCCCGAAAAAAAATGTAAGGGGTAACACTGTCATTTTTTTTTTTCTGGTCAAAATTTTGAGTTTCAATATTTCAGCTCTGGAAGGGTCTACAGCCTCCACTTTTGCACCCAGGTCCATGTCTCGTGGCCCTCTATCAGAATCCAGGGTTTTGAGAAGATTGGAGAAAATTAATTTTTCACCCCCCGAAAAAAAATGTAAGGGGTAACACTGTCATTTTTTTTCCTGGTCAAATTTTTTTGTTTCAATATTTCAGCTCTGGAAGGGTATACAACCTCAATTTTTTGCACCCAGGTCCATGTCTCGTGGCCCTCGTTCAGAATCCAGAGTTTTGAGAAGATTGGAGAAAATTCATTTTTCACCCCCCGAAAAAAAATGTAAGGGGTAACACTGTCATTTTTTTTTTCTGGTCAAAATTTTGAGTTTCAATATTTCAGCTCTGGAAGGGTCTACAGCCTCAATTTTTGCACCCAGGTCCATGTCTCGTGGCCCTCTATGAGAATCCAGAGTTTTGAGAAGATTGGAGAAAATTAATTTTTCACCCCCCTAAAAAAAATGTAAGGGGTAACACTGTCATTTTTTTTTCTGGTCAAAATTTTGAGTTTCAATATTTCAGCTCTGGAAGGGTATACAACCTCAATTTTTGCACCCAGGTCCATGTCTCGTGGCCCTCTATCAGAATCCAGAGTTTTGAGAAGATTGGAGAAAATTAATTTTTCACACCCCGAAAAAAAATGTAAGGGGTAACACTGTCGTTTTTTTTTTTTCTGGACAAAATTTTGAGTTTCAATATCTCAGCTCTGGAAGGGTCTACAGCCTCCATTTTTGCACCCAGGTCTAAGTCAGAATCTTTCCTATGAGTGACGTCACAGATAATACGTCCATAGTTGTATTAGATCATAGGCTACACTGTCCTTTAAAAATCATGTCAATTGTCTTTCAAAAACTGTTCAATTTAATCTTGCAAACTTCAAATATATTAGACCATCCCTTTCATGTAAAGCAGCCAGAATGTTTCTTCATTCAAGGATTTTTTTTCCCTCATATTGAATATTGTTTTATAAATTGGTCACTCACAAATGCCACAACGCTTAAAGTCCGCCTCCAATCATATTTTGATCTATTTTATAAACATTTCCAGTGGTCTTTAAAATATTATTATGCCATTTTTTGCCAAAATCCCAAAACCTGTGCCGTTTTATGGGACTTCCCTTCAGCAGAGCGGCAGTAGCTCATTAGCAATTCACCTCTGGGTTGTGGGCGGAGCCGTTGGCACGGAGACGACCCCCCCCCCCCCCCCCCTTCCCGTTCCTTTGTCTCTCCTGCTAACTTACTTACAAATTATAAGCAACTCAAATGTTGTATTTTTTTATTAGTTGTTGAGCCTTAAGTTCAGGCTATTGCTGTCTGATTCTGTTAGTTCACCTCACCTCCTGATCCGAGACATTCTTTCCTTTGCAACTTCTTATTTATCAGGTTTGTTCTCCTCCTCTCGTGTCTCGATACATTAGCTATCGACTCGTCAGTGTCTGACTCTGATCTGTCTGCTGGGCCGTGCCGTGTGTGCTACAGAAGGACCGGAAAGAGTAATGATTAGCTCATATTTCGAGTCTCGAGTTCGGGTTCGGCCGCGTCCGAGTCTTTCGTTCTCCCTATCAGTCCCATAGAGACTATACTGTCAGTACCGGAAAGAGAAATGATTAGTTCATCATCTCTCGAGTCTTTCTTTTGTCACTTGACCGCTGGTATCTTGCATGAAATACATTAGTTTCGTATTATTGACCGCGTCTGAATGTGTATTGTTTTGTATTTATAGGCATTAAATAACAAAATAAAACATTATCTGAAAAATAAAAGTTCCAGATTGTCCCGGTCCGTCTCTTTTCTATATTGTGGATCTGTGGTGTGTTTTATTATATATTATACATGAATTAACTACTATTACAGTATGTTATACATTATCTACGTGCTTGTTTGTAAAAAGTTTAGGGAATATCAGTATGGAGGGAGGGGAGTATGAGCTTGTGGCCCCAATGGAGTTAATACGTCACAACTCCAGTCTATTTTAGCCGGCATTTTAGCGTCTGCTACTGATTCACAGCCATTTGAATGCAGAAATACTCAGAAATGCAACTTTGAGCTTATTTTTCTCAAGAAACGCCCTCTAACATTAGAAAAAATGACACAAGAACATGTTAACACCTAGAGAGAAAAAAAATTCATCGGAGGGGGTCTTTAAAACCAGAGAGTCGCCTTTTCAAACGAGCCTTAAAAATAGAAAACTGCTCTCACATCACATTGCAAAATTGGTTTGGCCCAGTGACGGGCCACACAACCCACTTTCACTTGGCCCAAATACAGCAATGAATTACGGGACATGACTGGACCAGGTCTGGTTGCCAGAACTCGGGCCACATGTGGCCCATGGCATAGCCATATCTCAGCCAAAATGTATGACTATAGCTGGCCCTATTCTGTTCCTTTGCAGGACCAAACAATTCATGTCAGCCTCAACTAAACCATGATCTAGCCACTTTATATACACCCTGCTCAGCTGAAAAATGTCTGAAACACAACAGTATTCTTAATTTATTTTTATTTTTTCACATTTAAACAAAACAATTTACAAAAAACAAACAAACAGATTCTCTGGATCATCATTAATAACACATTAATAACACTCATCATTCACGTTTCCTTCCCTGGTGCTCATTTTCCATTAGTTTACCAACTAGCCTTAATGCCCTTCTTCATGGATTACCCCTATCATTACACATCCAAGTCTTTTCCATACCGTGGCTTTACTCAGATCTTTTGTTCTTGAGCCTGAAACAAACACAAAAGAGAACATTATAAATTGAAAAAAATAGTTATATAAATTATTAATAATATAGAAAGCACACACACACACACACACACACCAAACAAAAACAATCATAAATGAATGAGACAACAAGGTCCATGTAAGGTCCGTGTACGTTTTGATAGTTTGTTTTTTTCATTTGAAACAAAAAACAAAATAACGAGAAACCACCCTTTTTTCGTTTGTCGTTTCAAACCAAAAACAAAGAAACCGTAAAATATACACTGTAAGCAAAACGTTCCCTAAAAGCCTGATGTATCAAATGTAATACAAAAAATATATCATAAACAAAATGACTTGACAATTTATTTATTTTTTTGATTTTGATTCAAGGCTTAATAAACATCTAATTTCCAAAAATATATAATTTTCTGCCATTTTTTTTTAAATGTGTCAGGTATTAAAGGGTTAAAACCTAGGGCAGTTCAAAACGATTACAAGAACATACCAGTAGGTGTCACACTATGTTTGCTGTGTGCGAGCTACTGTCATGGAGTTATTAATTTATGTTCTGTAATTAAAACTTTCCATGTGCTTTCACAAATCATGTTTCTTAGCACTGCTGCTTAAAGCATTAGCCTACTCACCAAAATAAGTTCTTTCTCCTCATGAAATTTTGTATTTTTATTTATTTATTTATTTTTGTACATAGGCCCATTATTTGATCATGTAGCCTATATACAGTATCGTCATGATTTGGCAATTATTAAATAATAAAACAGTAGATCAACAAGAAAATCACCACAGTGGTAGTCTGTGATATTTAGAACAAGAATCTGGTGGATTTTTTTTTTGTTTTAAATGATTTTGTTATGTTTTTTTTTAAGTCTGTCGACACCGCATATAGCTACACTTCGAGCCTACGCAACTTCGTGTCCCAGCAAGCATGAACAATCAGCCCGAGCTCGGCTGCGCCGCGTCGTCTGCGGCTACTGGAACATGCATTTTTGTTACGGCTGTAAAACACTGGGCCGATTCATGTTCACCATAAAAACCGGCTCAGGCTGTATCTAGACCACTTCTGGAAATGACTCGGCTTAGGTTAAATCAAGGATGGTTTGATAAGAAATAACAACATTAATTTTTTTTTTTTTAAATTGAGTAAATTCCTGACTGTATCAGATAATGTTAGATGCGGTAGTTATATGCGGTAAATAATAATTAAATAGTGTTGTTTTGCACAAGGGATTCTTTAATATACCAAAGCGAAAATACTGTATGTAGTTGTCATGAAAATCATTCTTTACATTTATGTATTTTAAACATGCATTCGCGTTTAAGCTGACATAGACGCACAATATATAGCTAGGGCTATGTTTAAGAGTATATGGCACGACCATGGGCGCGAACGCGCTTCTCCGAAGAACAGATTGCGTGACAGCGGTAGGCTATTATACTGAGGCAGCTTTGCCTGTGGAAAAATCTACAGGAAAGTTTGGGCCCATGGTTGGACTAGCAATTACTAGGCATATTGGTAATGAGCAGAATAACCTATACTTAACAACTGCCATCATTATTTGATACAAGACCACTTGAGAACACCTAAAGTTTTGATTATATTGAATATAATTTATGGAATTCTACTTTAAAGGGGTGGTTGATTCCAGTTTCATTTTTTTTTATTTTAAATAGTGTGTAATGTTGCTGATGGTGCATGAACAGTATCTGCAAAGTTGCAGCGCTGAAAGTTCAATGTAAGCAGAGATATCGTCTTTTAAAAACCAGGAAGTGTAAACGCCTACAAAAACGACTCGATTGGGACTACAACGGGTTATGGTACGTCACTAACCCGCACATTTGCATCAAACACTCCCTTCGGAATATGCAGGAAATGGCGTGTGCATATTTCTGAGGCACGTCGAGTGAGTTGTGTTCACGCAGCTGTCAGGTCTTCTGTGTTTCGGGCTTCCCACGGATGCTATACTTCATCAACAATGGATACAATTTATGTTTGATTATATTCCTGAAAGTGACGATCGTAATCTAGCTCTCTGTGCTGCGCATTTTACGGAAGACAGCGTCCAGAATCTCCACGAGTTCAACACCGGATTCAACAAGAAACTGTTAATAAACAATGAAGCAGATCCGACTTTAAAACCAGAGGCAGCAGTTGTTGGACCACAACCTGTAAGTAGGCTAAGACTTAATCGTTTTAAATGTATTTGCATGTATAATTCCAGACGTAACGTTAGCCTGTGTTGTATTTATTTATTTATTTATCAAAATGCCAGCGCTGGCTTTATAGCCACTAGGCTGCTAGTTATGCTAGTATTTTGTGTCTACGACAAACGGGTACAAACATTATGGACCTGAATTTTGTATAAGTACTAATGTTTTAAACGTATTTTTCATGTATATATGCTTTATGACGTTATTTTCGATTTGATCAAGAACGTAAACTTGCCAACGCTGTTTGAGTTTAACATTAGTAGCCAGTCAGTTGCTATCGTTGCCAGTCAGATGCTATTGTGTAAAACAAACGTGTATATGGTTAAAAAATGGGGCCAATTATCATTCAGAAGCGTTTAGTAAGAGCGGTGTGTGGTGTGGTTCTGTTTGACTCGCTTCATCGCGGCTTTCTCGGTCTGATTCTGCCTCACTGATACTGCAGTTCGACACCATTATTTACATCTGGACCGGAGCTCGCATTTCCCCGTAAAGGTAATGGGCGTTAACCTTCCGGACAACGTGAGCGACAGTTTAGCCAATCACAACACACCCGCCCAAACGAACCAATCTGAGCCCACGACGTGTTTCTGAGGAAGTGTTTTCATAGAATCAGGAAGTAAACCGCTCGTTCAGGGGACAGAGGAGAGCGCGGCTGACGATAAAGGTGAAGTTTATGAAAAATAAGACTTTAAAAAAAAGAAAAACCACGAATACAAGTTATATTGCACCCCATAAACACAATCATGCAAAGAAAAAAAGCAGTCAACCACACCTTTAAAATAGCCCAATTTTTTCAGATAAAGTTCATGCAGCGTAGTGATGCACAGTTCACTACTCCATCATCTATTGTGATATCTGTCATTGAACAGTCCAAACGATATACTGAGCTGCAGTCAGGGCAAGAAGCAAACAGAAGTTTAATGCTTATGCTGATTAAGACACACAGCCATGTGTACAGACAGACACATTCTCATTTCTTAATTTTATGCCATTCTAAAACATTTTTATGTTACTATTTAAGCTTTCATTGAAATATAAAGACAGTGCTGCAAGTCTGATAAGTAAGGACATTCAAAGTATGGACAGCTGATTACATCAGCAATCACTGCAACAAAATGTTTAACTTTTGAACAGTCCTGTCCAGGTTTTGATTGTACATCCAATGCCTTTGAAAGCAAGAATGTGCTATATAAAGTTTTGTATGGATTTGTAAACTTGTATGGATTCTCTTCACTTGCATGACACTATCAGAGTTTTGTAATAAAATGAACAACAATAAATATATCTGTATCAGTAATCTTGATTTAAAACAGTTAGCAAAGACACCATACAGTCAGTTATTTAAACACTGCCACCTGCTGGTAGAAAGTGGTCCATTGCGGTGGAAACCACATAAAATATAATATAGACCATTTCACAAGATGTAAACAACACTGGTCCAGAAACACTTCCTGTTTCAGTTTGTAACTGTTTTCTTTATTTCACATGTAAAGAAAACATCTTAAAGATGCTTGTTTAACTTTTTGATTCAGTTTTATATGTTCTGTTGGTTGTATTTTATCCCAGCTTTAATGTAGTGTTAAAAAACTGAAACAGGAAGTGCTTCTGGACCAGTGTTGTTTACATCTTGTGAAATGGTCTATAGCGCTAACAGTAACAACTCTGCACACACAATAAGTTCTTAGGTTAACCTATCCACCTGTTTCTGCTCTAAACAATGGGCGCCGCCATGACGACGATGCCGGTAGTCAACTTCCGGTTCCAGTCTGGTCTATGCATTTTTGCCATTTGTTTTATATCGCGTCATCCCCACATCGCTAAACTAAATCGAAAAAAACGTTCATCAGATGTGATCTGATCACGTTATTTTTATTAAATCACAGATTAAAACAAAATGAACGTTTTCCTTTGCTTCATAACTTCCAAAGGATAGCTGATGCATGACTGCGCAATCTCCAGCAAACATCCGACAGTCTCTGTCACCCCGACTGCTGCAGAATAACCGTTCTAATTTTAATTTTTCTGTTTAGAGCAGAAACAGGTGGATATTACCCAACTGTATTGAGCCAAACAATGCGCTCATTAAACGTGACTGGTGATGTCTGGATAGGCATGATATTAAATAGCTGAAATATTAAACTACTGTTGCTAACATATTTATTCCGGTCCAGGTTTCTTTTTATCCATTGATTTTTCTACTTCTAACGTTACTCTGGTATAACATTAGTTCTGCATATTATGACCATATATGATTATGATCGTTCTAAAAGGTTGGCTTTTATTTTGATAGGCCATATTTACTATTACTTCTGGGTCACGTGGCCAACCTGTCCTTGTTTCAATGTAGATCTTCGAACGGAAAAACGGTAGATCTTTTTTACGGTTTCTTTGTTTTTGGTTTGAAACGACAAACGAAAAAAGGGTGGTTTCTCGTTATTTTGTTTCAAACGGAAAAACAAACTATCAAAACGTACACGGACCATGTAAGTTTTGATAAGTTTGTTTTTCAGTTTAAAATGAAATAAGCAGAAACAAGATTTTTTTTTTTTTAATTAAACAAAAATATAAGATTTTGACTATATTTTCCTTTTGGTTCACAGCTGAAATCTTTTTTTTTTTAATTTCTTCTTATTTAATTTCAAAATGAAAGACAAAGACTATCAAAACCCATAAACCCATTTTCTCAATTGTTACATAATTTATCAAACAAAAATTGTAACAAGTTGCATAAATAATGAGTGAGACCACAACAAAATCCACAGTGGATTAGAAATGCAAACACACACACACACACACACACACACACACACACAAAAGTTTGATGTCAAATGTTTAGGAGGTCCAAATCTAATCTTTTACTCACCATGGCTATCTTACATTTAGACTACTTGCTAAAAAATACAGTCAAGCTGTTATTCAAAACTTTTAACTGCCAGTGTATACATGATAATAACATATAATCGCTGTAATGATGTAGCATAATTGCAAAAATGTATGTTTCATAAATGTTCAACTTTTTTTGTATGCAATAGGCCTAATTTTATCTCTCTGTGTCTCTGCATATTTGAAAGGGCTTTGTCGTGTTGATTATAACACAAATTAGCATTAAAATGATCGAACTTTAAATTTGATAATCTCTATAGACGATATAGGCCTAAATATCATAAGAGGCATAAAATTGTTAAAATCCTCAAATTAATAGAATATAAGCAAAATGAATCAATATCCTTATGATATTTATATTTTTGTGTGATGATTTAGGTGCCAATTGCTGCTGCAGTATACATTTTAGTATGTTAATCCATCAGTGTATGTCACAAAAATTGAAATAAATAAATGGCTGTGTTATAAAATAAAGATGTCTGATGATGTCATCTAACGATATATGTAACGTTAATCGACGAACATTTAACTTAGTCAACTTCTACATTTTAACTGTGGCACGTCTTTAACATTTAACTTTCCGACTATAACGTTACTCATACTAACTCTAAAATTAAAAATGATCACTTACCAAACTTCGTTGGCTTTGAGGTGAGAAGTCTTCAACGGTTAGTGAAATGCAGTCAAGTGCATCAGTGTGCGCCCACTTCTTCTTCTTCTTCTGTTGTTTAAATGGCGGTTGGCAACCAACTTCAAGTTGCAGTTGTCCGCCACCTACTGGATTGGAGTATGGAGCACTACTTGATAGAATTCACTTGAATATATATATATATATATATATATATATATATATATATATATATATATATATATATATATAATAACTAAATTATATCTTTCTTACTAATTCTGTATCGTTTAAAAATTTGAATACTTTTTCATGTATTGTATACTCTGTTCCTTCTAACAAATCCTTAAGTGTATAATTTCTTACACCCCTATCCTTTAAAGACTGAATTAATTCATGCCTTTCTCTGCTATATGCTACACATTCTAGTAATACATGTTTTACTGTTTCTGGATGTCCACATTTATCCCAATTACCACTTTCATGTTTTCCTATTCTATGTAAACTTTGATTCAGTGCTGTATGTCCAATACGCAGTCTTGTCATAATTACATCCTTTTTCCTATTATTAACCTTTGCTCTTTCCACCCCCACCTTACTTTGTATATTACACAAATGTCTTCCTCTTAATTCATTGTCCCATATCCTCTGCCACCTCTTTTTCACTTCAATCCCAATCAGCCCCTTAGTTTCTGCTTTACTCATCTGTAGCTACTCTTATTTTGATCTCAGGATCTTTCAATGACTCCTTTGCTAGTTTGTCAACTTCCTCGTTCCCCTTTACTCCGACATGTGCTGGCACCCATAAAAAACTCACTCTTACGCCTAAGTGTTTTATGTTAAATAACTTCTGCAATATTTCATTTAATATATCTTGTCTTGTTGCAGAAGTTCCACTCTCTAGACTTTGCAGAGCTGATAGTGAGTCTGAACATATCACACTATTCTTTGGCTGCCTTTCTTCAATCCATTGTAAAGCTAATGATATAGCTATTAGTTCTGTTGTGAAAACTGATAAATGATCTGTTGTGCGCCCACTTCAAACTCCTGTGTGTTTATGTTCAAACTTCGGCAGCGCAGTATCCGGAAGTGTCAATATGTAAAAACTACAAACCCATGAAGCATTGCGGTTTAGGCGCGCTTTCTGAGCGTGTTTTTCTGTTCTAGATGCGACCTGATTGGTAATATTAGGACGTTGTAAGAAAGAAGAAACGATTGACATTTTTGTGCGTGAAATGAGACAATCAAACAATTAAACTTATATAATTTATGGTGTTTCATAATTTAAATTATTATTAATTAAACCTTGTTAATAGAGAGCAATGTTGCAAACAGGAATAGGGTAAACAGCTGTGTTTATGATAATATTATCAATTATAAAATATCTGAAATTACATTTTTACAGTGGGATAAGTCTGGCCAGACATATGTGGGCCATATTTTATGTGTGAGCCAAATAATACATTTAAACATGGCCCATATTCTGTTCGTTTTCTCATACAGCCATGGCCCAAAAGAATGTTTTCCCATACAGAAAAGTCATATATTCACAAATATGTGAAACACTGTAAAATATATTGAAATACATTTTAAAAAATACAATTTTAAAAAATATATTTTTTGTTAAATAACATGTTAACATTAGGGATCGACCGATATGGATTTTTTAGTGCCGATACCGATACCGATTTTTTTCCCATCAGCCTTAGCCGATACCGATACGGGCTGCCGATTTTCTTGAGCCGATATTTGGAGCCGATACATTTTACTCCCTCAATTTACATCATAAAAATACATGATGTTAACAAATGTTACAGGTCTCAATTTAATAAAAGTAAAATTTAATTAACTTCAAAAATTAATATTTAACAAATAGTAAAAACATGTGAGGTCGAACAAGAACAAGTAGATAAACAATTTAACAAATATTAAAAACATGAGGTAGAACAAAAAACGTTTAGTGTTGAAAATAAATATTTAAAGCATAAATTAAATATTTACACTATTGCACACAGTAGCAACCATGCAGCATAAAGTGCACATTGTACTTCATTTTAAAAGAAACGAACTATGCACTGCCATGGTTTCATTTTTTCTACATAAAACAAAATGAGCATTTCTAGTCTCTAATATCACTGCGATGTCGAGGGAGACACACACCACACGCGTCCAAACCTCAGCCAGGTGGGCTCTAAATAAATCTCTCACAAAAACTACAGAACAACGTTGCCATAACTTAATCCTATGACCAGTGTTCGTTACAGCACCCGAATGCATACTAGGGCTGTCAAAATTGCTCAAATGGCGTTTGCAAATTCCCTCTAAAAAACATATTAGAACATCCCGTTGCGCATTTGGTCATTGACGCGCATTACGTCAATAACAGAACACATTAATACAAAGACATAACTACTAGTATTAGATAGTTTATTTGAGTTTAAACATATTTGACAACGTATTAAAAAGCAAGTAAATCAACTAATGGCCAAGACCGCAGAGCTCTCTCGCTCACTCACCGTCTCGCCCAGGCATTCCCTCGCCCTCACGCTCTCTGCGCGTCAGTTAAATGATCAACAACAAACAAATGTTGAGTGCTTATCAAGAGTTTTGTGCAAGCAATTTAAGGTTGTGACTCGCGACTCTTGTCCCAAATATAGCAGGCTTCATTCATTGATTGAAGTTTCACAGTATATTGAACCGACAGTGAGCGCTCCGAGCGAGCTGTGCAGCTGTGGTAACGTTATTAGTCTGCAACCGCGGGCGTGTTTTTCCACATTCAAATATTAATTTTCACCTTCAAAATTAATACATATTCGAATGTAGAATATTCATAGACAGCCCTAATGCACACTGAACGGATAGTCTACACCTTATTTGCAGCTCTCTAATACAATGGCAAGCAGTTAAGTTTTATAGACGAGGCATTCGCGTTTTCCATTTGGACTCACAAATTTGCTTAGCTATATGCAAGCACATAACAGTTATAGAGCAACGTGTTTCCATTTTCAAAGTGTTTGACAATATTTCAGCTGTCAAACATTTAAAAGATGCTTTGAAAGTTTAGGTTACCGTTCTTGTGAAGAGCAGGTTGCACTCTGCTAGTGGGTGAGGGCGGGGCGCGTGAGCTACAGTCTCCAGCGGCACAGAGCTGCCCGTGAACGCCTGCTTACAAATAACGTCGGGGAAAAAAAACTATCGGCGAACGCGCAGCCGTGTATCGGCCGATTCCGATACACGTAAAAAACGCAAATATCGGCCCGATATATCGGCCGGCCGATATATCGGTCGATCCCTAGTTAACATGTTCACTGTAAAACATACATGTGAATAGATTACTTTTCTGTATGGGAAAACATTGGGATTTTACTCAAAAACATTTTAAAAGGATTTTAAATGTGGCTCAAGATTGCCCATATACGTTTGGCCCATATATTAACATCTGGCCCATGTCTTGGGTGCCGTCTTAAATCCAGTGCCATCTCTGCCAAACCCGGGCCATGTTTGGCCCACATGCTGTATGCCAGTGCCGGATGAATGCCAGCTGTGCCAGACACATGCCAAATCTGGGCCAGAATTCTTTGCTACCTAGTTCAATATTACAGAAATATAACTTGATAAGTTTTGAACATTTCCTAAAGTTAAAATATGCCTGTGCTGTATATAAGATCCTACACGGACTTGCCCCACCCCACTGAGTGAACACATTACATTAAAAAAAAAAAAAAACAGGGAGAGGGAAGAAGTGTTACCAGGGCTTCCATCAGGGTTGATTTTGTGGTGCCTTACAAGCGTACAACATTTGGACAATATGTGTTGTCAATTAAGGGGTCAGAGATTTGGAACCACCCCAAACAATGGCTCAAGACGCATAAAAATTGTGACCATTTTTTTTTCTTTTCTTCTCTCTCTGTTTTTTTAATTGATATATGGATAATTTTAAATTGGTATATGGATAAGATCATTGTAGTATTGTTTAAGTAATTTTTGTATATACCAAACAAGATCCAGCACTTTATTGTAATTTTAGTATAATTGCGATGTACTTTATTATATATGTGTAATCTGTCTGAAAACAGTGGCGTCTCTTGTAATATGTTATTCGAATATTAAGGTGTTCTTTAAATTGTGTAGCATCTTACTTAAATTTAAATACTAACCTTGTTGTAAAGTAGCCCTGTGGCTAATTATGGCATATTTACAATGATGAAAAGCTTAGATGTTCATTAATATGGATTGTCCCTTTTAAAGAAATAAATAAAATATTGGTAGAATGATGCATGAATGCCAGTTGGAAGGGAAATTTGATGAGATTTACACAAGATATAAAATACTGAGAGTAGATTAGGCCATTTACACAGAGCAAGGAAGAAAAAGACAACCTTATTTTGGAAATTTTAGACTATTAACAAACTGAAAGGGATGGATTAGTATTATAAAACGAGTTCAACCTAAATCTCCTCAGAAACCAAAGTCAATGTTTAATTCTTCAAAAATGCTCATAGAATTAAATGCATTTGATAATACGCCAAAGCTCTTTATCTGAGAAGATGGGTGGCTCTTAAAAGAGCCTTTGGGGTAGTTGAAGTCGGGCACACCTCACTTGGAGCTGGTGTATTTGGTGACGGCCTTTGTGCCCTCGGACACGGCGTGTTTGGCCAGCTCTCCGGGCAGCAACAGACGCACGGCGGTCTGGATCTCTCTGGAAGAGATGGTGGAGCGCTTGTTGTAGTGCGCGAGGCGAGACGACTCACCGGCGATGCGCTCGAAGATGTCGTTGACGAAAGAGTTCATGATGCCCATCGCCTTGGAGGAGATGCCGGTGTCAGGGTGGACCTGCTTCAGGACTTTGTAGACGTAGATGGCGTAGCTCTCCTTCCTGGACTTTCTGCGCTTCTTTCCTCCCTTACCGGCGGTCTTGGTGACGGCCTTCTTGGATCCCTTCTTAGGAGCGGACTTTGCTGGTTCAGGCATGATGATGAGATATCAGTAGACTGAAAAGATAATCTAAGCTTCAGTAGGATACAGAGGCATTTATTCACTGCCCTATGCTAATTTACAAGGTGTTACGAAAGCATCTGATTGTCTGTTTTCATAGACCAAACCCACACACTCACATTTCATTGGACAGCTTGAGAGGAACGAGGGCCAATCACAGATGCGGATAAGATATAGTCCCGCCCACCTTCTCATGTTTGAACTACACGCTTCCACCAAAACTTTCATTTGTTTCGTTTCCCGCTCTTTTTATAATGTAATATTTTTTGAGAAAAATAGGCGATTCTAATATTGCGCATGATCGTGCAATTTTAAAACCTCTTATTAACCCATTGAGCGAGTTTGGGAGAAAACAGACCATTAATGGATACACTTTAAATACGTACTTGGTTAGATGTATAAAAAAGGAATATATCTATCTGCATTCTCATTTCTGCCAACTGGTGCCATTTAAATGTAATTACTTGTTTTTTTTTTTTTGTTGATTTTGTGCAAAATCGTTCGTGGAAAGGATTAACGTTTACAACATAATCAAACGGTTTAATTGGGAATTACATTTAAAGTAGAGAGTTATCGATATTCTCGATGCATTGCTGTGAAACATTTACGAGTACCGGAGTGAGATGAAACCTTGATTGAGAACACAAACCTCTTAGAACTTAATTCTTTTAAATGATATGAAACATTGGCTCTTTATGTGTCAGAGTGTGTGGCTCTTAAAAGAGCCTTTGGGTTTGTGCGGTTTGTTTGAGTCGTTTATCCCCCGAAGCCGTACAGGGTGCGTCCCTGTCTCTTCAGCGCGTACACAACATCCATGGCGGTGACGGTCTTTCTCTTGGCGTGCTCGGTGTAGGTGACGGCATCGCGGATCACGTTCTCCAGGAACACCTTCAACACTCCGCGGGTCTCCTCGTAGATCAGACCGGAGATGCGCTTGACGCCGCCGCGACGAGCCAGACGACGAATGGCGGGTTTGGTGATTCCCTGGATGTTATCGCGCAAAACTTTACGGTGACGCTTAGCGCCTCCTTTCCCGAGTCCCTTACCGCCTTTGCCTCTTCCAGACATGTTTAACACTGAGAGCTTCAATCGATGAATGACAGACCACAAATGTGTACCGAGAGAATTACAAGGACGTTCTTTACATGTGCTTACAGGACCTGACAGAAACCAGTGCCGCGCGTCACATGACATGCACACCCCTCCCCCAAATATATAGTTAGAGCACATGTGATTTAATCCCAACCTGAATCTTTGTTTCATATTGCAGTTGTGTAATTGTAAATTTGTGCAATTTATTTCATTGATACTGATTCTTAAAAAGTATAAAACAAGCTCAAACTCTAATAATATGTAGTGGGGTTTCTAAAATATCTCTAGTTGCAGCAGCAGATGCTGTTGGGGATCAGAAGATTTACACAAAATCAATACTATCATATTGGGTAAACCTGCAAGAACATAATGAATCCCTTCCTGCAAAGACTACAGAGGAGTGTTGGGAACATATTAAATCTAATTTTATTAGTTTTGGAAGGGTTGTGAATAAAAAAGCAAGAGAAATGGGTTTGAATAGTATACAATATTGTCCTACTGTCAGATATTCAAATAGCCTCACTTGACTCTAAAAAATGCTGGGTTGTTTTAACCCAAATATGGGTAAAATATGGATGAACCCAAATGTTGGGTTAAAAATGTAGTTTAAACATATAACCCAATGGCTGAGTTTGACCCAAAGATGGATTAAAACAGCCCAGCATTTTTTAGAGTAATGCCAATGACTGATTTACAAATACATGAGGAAATAAGAGATAATTCAAAGCAAATCCCTGTCTGGTTTGTTGTACAAAGATACTTAGAAAGTAACTTTCCTAATAAAATAATGATTTTCACAGCTGGTTCAAAGAAATGGACATACAAAAGAACAACAGATAATCTTTCAGTTTACTGGTTTTCAGTTTTCAGTAGAACTGGTAGCCATTATATTGAGATTACAGTGGGTAGATGAATATAACACACAACATGTTTCAGTTGCATCTGATATTTTGGGAAATCATGGAAATCATGCAGGCCTGAAATGCTAATTGAAATATTTCAAATAATATACAGATTAGCTACATTATAAAGTTTTGAGTGTGTATTTGTTTGGGTTCCTGGCCTGCACATGTTTGTGTGAAAGGAAATGAAGTGGATATGTTGGTACAGTTGATTTGCAGGTTGCATTAAAACTGAGGCTAAAGAAATAATAAAAGATCACACTTTGGGATATCAATGATACAGGAAGACATTTGTATAGTATTCAAAGCTCTTTTGGCATGAAAAGGGAGATGAGTAAAAATCAAAGTGAAGAAAGGATGACGGAAAGGGCTCAACAATCTATATATACATCTATATAAATGGAGTGTGTTTATATTGCAAGCACGGTTGCTGTATTCCTGGCATAGGCCAGACCCTTCAGTCACCTCTCTGATATATTTAATACAGACAATAGAGAGCACATGAAAAACATATCAGTAATCACACTGGGAACTTCTATAGCAAAGTAAAATCTCATATGCCTAGAGAAGTCCTTCATCTCGTGATATTTAGAAGAATAAATATAGATTAGTTTCTTGTTTATAATCACTCGTTAACTATAGATTAAAGCAGCAGTAGATCCCAGGATCCACCCTTTCAAAGTATTCACCAATATAGCGTTTTTTGACATTATTGTCCGCAAACAGTACATTCATCTCCACTCCCACATGATCACAGTGTACACTAGCTGTAAACGAATAGAACATTTAAAGCACTTTATAACCTACATATATTGACCTCTGACACATCAGTTTGATCCTGTAATCACGGTTTAGATGTCACAAGATAACCAGAACTGATTTCAATGTTGTCAGTATTGCTCTGTATATTTTCCTTCTTTTCAAATGAGATTATAATATATTCCAAACAACTAATTTAAATGATCGACGCCACTCTGCAGTCGGTTATTCAGACCAGGTGATAACTTTAAACGTATCCCAACTCTAATATGACTCATTATCAGCACTACATTGGAAATTCTCTCATTCAGTGTAAACTTTGGTGGCTCTTAAAAGAGCCGTTGTGGGTTGAATCAGACGCCGGTTTAAGCGCGCTCTCCGCGGATGCGGCGGGCCAGCTGAATATCTTTGGGCATGATGGTGACCCTCTTGGCGTGGATGGCGCACAGGTTGGTGTCCTCGAACAGACCGACCAAGTAAGCCTCGCTGGACTCCTGCAGGGCCATGACAGCGGAGCTCTGGAAGCGCAGGTCCGTCTTGAAGTCCTGAGCAATTTCTCTCACCAGTCGCTGGAAGGGCAGTTTGCGGATCAGCAGCTCGGTGGACTTCTGATAGCGGCGGATCTCCCGCAGAGCCACGGTCCCGGGCCGGTAGCGGTGAGGCTTCTTGACGCCGCCGGTGGCCGGAGCGCTCTTACGGGCGGCTTTAGTAGCGAGCTGCTTCCTCGGGGCTTTACCGCCGGTGGATTTACGAGCGGTCTGCTTAGTTCTTGCCATTGCTACGAGCTTCTACTGTATCCGGCTTGCGCTGGAAATGTTTCTCTCTGTATTACACGCCCGGATTTAAAGCATTGTAGCGCCACGAGCTCATTGTGTCACGATGATGCAGGCCTTGTGATTGGTTAGTAGGTGACGTCTGCGTATGAGTGCCAGCCAATGACTGCGCGTTTTCACTTTTCAAACAAAACGAGGGTTTCCCGCTCGAGCTGTTTCCGTTGGCTACTTCGGCCGTCTTTATTCTCACAATGTTGTATTTGTTTGTTATGGAATATAAATGGGAATACTCGCCATAATTCCCAGTGGTTGTGCAGATCTTGGATTTCAACAAAATCACGTTATCTCTATAAATTTAGATTATTGCACTTAGAGCGAGAGAGACACTACTAGGTTTTCCATCCTCCCCGTGAAATAGGAGATCAGTAGATCAGCTCTGCTTACTAAAGAGACAAGGCCCAGATTAACATTGATCAAATCCAGTTTCCCTGAAACCAATATGTACATTAATATTTTATTTCAATGGTAAGTTATTCAATATAATATCAGATCTTGGCAGGTAACTTCAGTTTAATATTGGGAGAAATTGTTTGGTTGTTAACACGATTAGGTGATTCACATGTGCTTTAAACGTGCACAATGCCAACTGTAACGTTAGTCGTGAATGCAGACACTATTATGTAGGTAGATAATTTTCCTCCTAACTAAGTGTCTATACTGTTTGGTAATATTAATAGAGAAAAGCGCTCATTGTCAGATAAAATAGGTGGCTCTTAAAAGAGCCTTTGTTTCAGTAACCGAGTCCATGATCCGTTTACTTAGTTTTGGCGGGTTTCTCGGTCTTCTTGGGCAACAGCACGGCCTGGATGTTGGGCAGCACGCCGCCCTGAGCGATGGTCACTCCGCCCAGAAGTTTGTTGAGCTCCTCGTCATTACGCACCGCCAGCTGCAGGTGACGGGGGATGATACGGGTCTTCTTGTTGTCCCGAGCGGCGTTTCCGGCCAGCTCCAGGATCTCAGCGGTGAGGTACTCGAGTACCGCCGCCAGATAAACAGGAGCTCCGGCACCGACACGCTCAGCGTAGTTTCCTTTGCGGAGGAGCCTGTGGACACGGCCGACTGGGAACTGCAGTCCCGCCCTGGAGGAACGAGTCTTAGCCTTTGCTCGGGCTTTACCACCGGTTTTGCCTCTGCCGCTCATTTTCAACCCAGTTACTTCGCAATACAGTAACACAATGATGATAGTGAAACTCCACATACTCTATTTAAAGGAGAGTGCCACTCGCCCATTGGTTTAGAGTCTGTAAATATTCAAACCAATCACTGAACTTCCCCCCGAAAGTCCAACCCCGCCCAATCCCTGGGGTGGATTGTTATGCACACACACACACACACACACACACACACATATATATATATATATATATATATATATATATATATATATATATATATATATATATATATAGTGCTGCAATTTACACACACACACACAGACAGACAGACAAACACAGTCTGAGCACATTGACTGTCTGATACTGCACAGTTTTATGTTCCTATTGTAATATTGGAGTCTAATCAGTGCCCATATTGTTGAATGTTGATTGTTTGTATTGTCACAGTTCTCCAGCAGTGTGTATATATTCTGTCTGTACTGTGTGTAAACATCCTATTTACTGTGATCACTGTCTGAACCTTCCTTTACTTTTTTGGCCATTTACAATTTGCAAATCAAAAAACTTTTGATTTGTTTGTTCAGAATGGATATGTCCAAGAGGTCAATATCACACTGTTGCTTTCAAATTGAACACATATCATTAATATAAACGAGTTTTGCTCTTATTCAGAGTTAGTGGGTGGCTCTTAAAAGAGCCGTTGAGGAACAAACACTGGATTTATTTCTTTTTGGGCGCTGCCTTTTTAGGCTTGGCGGCTTTAGGTTTTGCCGCTTTAGGTTTAGCAGCCTTTGCCTTTTTAGGGCTCTTGGCTGCTTTCTTAGCGACTGCTGGCTTCTTTGCCTTCTTGGGGCTCTTCGTCGCCTTCTTAGCGGCCTTGACTGCGGGCTTCTTGGCCTTCTTGGGTGATTTCTTGGCGGCGGGCTTCTTTGCCGCTGCGCTCTTGGGCTTCTTGGCTGCAGCGGGTTTCTTGGCCGCGGGCTTCTTCGCTTTGAGAGCCGCTTTCTTGACCGGTTTCTTCTTGGTCTCGGCTTGCTGCTTGTTGAGCTTGAATGAGCCCGAGGCACCGGTTCCTTTGACCTGCTTCAGGGTGCCTTTAGTCACCAGGCTCTTGATGGCGATCTTGACGCGGGAGTTGTTCTTCTCCACGTCGTAGCCGCCGGCAGCGAGCGCTTTCTTCAGCGCGGCGAGGGACACGCCGCTCCTCTCCTTGGATGCGGACACCGCTTTGACGATGAGCTCGGCGGCGCCTGGACCTGCTTTCTTGGCTTTCGCAGCGGACTTCTTCTTGGGCGCTTTGGCCGGGGCAGCAGCAGCGGGAGCAGTTTCTGCCATTTCTCTCCTTGCGGATAAACAGTCTATCTAACTCTTGTCTCTGGTTTCAGCAATGAATGGCGCTCTCTCGCGGCGCTGCATTCTTAAATAACGCATGAGAACCTTATAGACTCAACCTGCCCGCTCGGCGTCTGTGCACGTCCACGAGCCCTTCACTCGTGTGTTTTCATCTCGTACATTTGATTAAAAACTGGAGTGGTAAAATAGTTTGGATCAACCAAAACAAATTGAACACCAAGCAGAGGTTCTGAGCTTTCACTGGAGACTAAAATACCCAATGAAGAAATGTTTATTTTGCCTTTGTCAGGTCAAATCCAAGGCGAGCATCAGCCACGGGGAAAAACAGCGTGTAAATCTGATGGATATTTTCAGTGGAAAGGTTGATAAACCCTGAAAACTTCATTTGTGTGTTCAGCTAACAGTCTGAAATAGATTGTAATGAAATCAGCATCAGCGAGGGGCGTGAGGAGGCTTTCATACAGATGTTTTTGGGGCAGCTTGAAGCACACGAACATCATCAGTCTCTCTGTGAATCTCATGTCTGACCAGCAGATGATCTGTCCTTAAAATAATTATAATTTGTATAAATATTAATAATAAATATCCTTTCCATAAGATGATGTACATCATATCACCTAAATAGAAAATGTAAATCGTCATATTTGTTTATCCTTACTCGTCATTTAATGTGAATGAGCTGCTTATTTAAAGCAAGGCAAAGCAAGTGACTCAAAAAACAAACAAACAAACAAAAAAAACCTGCTTTCCCCCAGTTTCATATTTCCCTTGTTCTGTCGCTTGTACTTTTCTGGACAATGTTTGAAACTTTGGATTGCAAGCATTCCTTATGCCATTGTCTCCTTAAGATGATTCGCTTGTATTTCTCCTGGTCGCTTTGGACAAAATCATCTGCTAAGTTAATGTGACAAAGAACAGGTCAAAGTTATATTTTGATTTACCACCAATGAATGCTAATTCATAAAAGTCATATATTTTGCACAATATGTTTGATACATTTGCACAGATTTCAGGGTTTTGGTCAGACTAGTACTAAGTTCAGCTCTAACCCAAACCATATCAAGATAATGAAGGTGGTTTAACTGGGATCAGTGATAAAGCATGAGGACACTGGAACTGAAGGGCTGATAATGTTTTGAGTGTACTCATTTGAGTGTGTCCAAGTAATGGTTCTTGTTTTGTGTCCTTGATGTGCACATAACATAAAGAGGGTATACCAGGGAAGTCTTACTCAAGAATAATCAAAAGTGGAGCCTAAACATAATTTTCGTACATTTGTTCTTGTGAAAAGAAATGGGACTCTCATGACACACATCAAAACACCATTTTCCTCATGTTTCCCTGATTTTAACGACACCAATGACAAGAAGATGCAACAATTAATTTTTAATTACATCTTAATAATGCAATACCCAAATACTGAAACTGAAATGCTGAAAGTATTTGTTTAAAGAAACTATATTAACTTTGTTAATGTTACGAGCCAATCGGATGTCTCACTGACTAGTTTATTGAAAGCAAGAAGACCTAATATATATATATATATATATATATATATATATATATATATATATATATATATATATATATATATATATATATATATATATATATATATGAAATATCGAAATTCTCATAGAATTAAGGCCATGTCCAAACGGACACGGGTATTTTTTATAAACGTGACTTTTTTACGCAGTTCGGCCGTTCGTCCACACGGAAACGCACTAACGCAGTATCAGGACGCTAAAATTGAACATTTTTGAAAACCACTGCCAGGGTGAGTATTTTCTGAAACGCCGGGTGCAGTGTTGTCGTGTAGACAGCGAAAAGTAAAAACTCCGGTTATGAAATACCCGTGTCCGTGTGGACATCGCCTAAGAGTACTGTACAATACACAAAAGCTCTTTATATGAGAAGATGGGTGGCTCTTAAAAGAGCCTTTAGGGTAGTTTAAGTCGGGCACGCCTCACTTGGAGCTGGTGTATTTGGTGACGGCCTTTGTGCCCTCGGACACGGCGTGTTTGGCCAGCTCTCCGGGCAGCAACAGACGCACGGCGGTCTGGATCTCTCTGGAAGAGATGGTGGAGCGCTTGTTGTAGTGCGCGAGGCGAGACGACTCACCAGCGATGCGCTCGAAGATGTCGTTGACGAAAGAGTTCATGATGCCCATCGCCTTGGAGGAGATGCCGGTGTCAGGGTGGACCTGCTTCAGGACTTTATAGACATAGATGGCGTAGCTCTCCTTCCTGGACTTTCTGCGCTTCTTTCCTCCCTTACCGGCGGTCTTGGTGACGGCCTTCTTGGATCCCTTTTTAGGAGCGGACTTTGCTGGTTCAGGCATGATGATGAGATATTAGTAGACTGAAGAGATAATCTAAGCTTCAGCACGATACAGAGGCATTTATTCACTGCCCTATGCTAATTTTCAAGGTGTTACGAAATTATCTGATTGTCTGATTTCATAGACCAAACCCACAAACACACATTTCATTGGACAGCTTGAGAGGAACGCGGGCCAATCACAGATGCGGATAAGATATAGTTCCGCCCACCGTCTCATGTCTGAACCACTCACCAAGCTTCATTTGTTTCGTTTCCTGCTCTTTTTATTTATTACCAATGTTTGAGGAAAATAAGCGGTTCTAATATTGTGCATGATCGTGTAATTTTAAAACCTCTAATAAATCCATTGAGCGAGTTTGGGAGAAAACATACAGAAAACAGAATTAATGGTCAGATACGCTTTACAAACTTCATTGGTTACATGTTTGAAGGGGTAGTAGTTCTCCCAAAATTGAAAATTCTGTCAGTATTTACTCACTCTCATGTTGTTCCAAACCTCTATGTGTTTATTTGTTCTGCTAATATTTGTTGTTTTTTATTTGTTCTACCATTTTTGGTTTAGCTAACCCTTTGAAAACAGAAATATAAAAAGCAAACATAATACATAAAAAGCGTTCGTGGAAAAGATTAAAGTTCAAAACAAAATCGAACGAATTAAGTGTGTTACATTACATTAGAAGTTATCCATATTATCGATACATTAATGTGAAACATTTACGATTTCTTAAATAGCTTGATTGACAACACAAACCTTCTGAAACTGAATTCGATGATTTGACATGAAATATTGACTCTTTATGTGTCAGAGTGTGTGGCTCTTAAAAGAGCCTTTGGGTTTGTGTGGTTTGTTTGAGTCGTTTATCCCCCGAAGCCGTACAGGGTGCGTCCCTGTCTCTTCAGCGCGTACACAACATCCATGGCGGTGACGGTCTTTCTCTTGGCGTGCTCGGTGTAGGTGACGGCATCGCGGATCACGTTCTCCAGAAACACCTTCAACACTCCGCGGGTCTCCTCGTAGATCAGACCGGAGATGCGCTTGACGCCGCCGCGACGAGCCAGACGACGAATGGCGGGTTTGGTGATTCCCTGGATATTATCGCGCAAAACTTTCCGGTGACGCTTAGCGCCTCCTTTCCCGAGTCCCTTACCGCCTTTGCCTCTTCCAGACATGTTTAACACTGCGAGTTTCAATCGACGACCGAGAGATTTCAAAATGTGTACCGAAAGAATTACAAGGAAGTATTTTACATGTGCTTACAGGACCTGACAGAAACCAGCGCTACGTCACATGACATGCACACCCCTCCCCCAAATATATAGTTAGGGCGCATGTGATTTAATCCCAACCTCAATCTTAAATCTTTGTTTCATATTAGTATTTGTGCAATTTATTTCATTGAAACGTGTTCTTAAAAAGTATAAAACAAGCTCAAGCTCTAATAATATGCAGTGGGGTTTTTAAAACATCTCTAGTGCTGTTGGGGATCAGAAGACTTAAACTAATACTATCATATTGGGTAAACCGGCAAGAACATATGAATCCCTTCCTGCAAAGACTACACAGGAGGGTTGGGAACGTAGAGAATCTAATTTTATTAGTTTTGGAAGGGTTGTGAATAAAAAAGCAAGAGAAATGGGTTTGAATGGTATACAATATTGTCCTACTGTCAGATATTTTAATATCCCCACTTGATTCTAAAAAAATGCTGGGTTGTTTTAACCCAAATATGGATGAACCCAAATGTTGTGTTAATAATGTAGTTTAAACATTTAACCCAATGGCTGAGTTTGACCCAAAGATGGATTAAAACCGCCCAGCATTTTTTATAGTAATGCCAATGACTGATTTACAAATACATGAGGAAATAAGAGATAATTCAAAGCAAATCCCTGTCTGGTTTGTTGTACAAAGATACTTAGAAAGTAACTTTCCTAATAAAATAATGATTTTCACAGCTGGTTCAAAGGAATGAACATACAAAAGAACAACAGATAATCTTTCAGTTTTCAGTAGAACTGGTAGACATATTGGGATTACAGTGGGTAGATGAATATAACACACAACATGTTTCAGTTGCATCTGATATTTTGGGAAATCATGGAAATCATGCAGGCCTGAAATGCTAATTGAAATATATCAAATAATATACAAATCACATTATAAAGGTTCGAGTGTGTGTTTGTTTGGGTTCCTGCACATGTTTGTGTGAAGGGAAATGAAGAAGTGGAAATGTTGGCTTAACAATCCCTCAAATCACCAACAGTTGATTTGCAGGTTGCATTAAAACCGAGGCTAAAGAAATAATAAAAGATCACGCGTTGGGATATCAATGATACAGGAAGACATTTCTAAAGTATTCAAAGCTCTTTTGGCATGAAAATGGAGATGAGTAAAAATCAAAGTGAAGAAAGGATGACAGAAAGTGGAGACACATTGCATCACATTGCAAAATGTGATGATGGATTGTAATGGCAGTGATCTTTGTAACTCTCTTACAGTTACAAAGATCACAGTAGTTTTAGCCTTCACCAAGGTCTGAGCTACGGCCTTAGTTCAGCTTAAAAAATAAAGGCTAAGAAATATACATTTCTCAAACACAAAACAAGTCCATATTTAATTTCTGCAGGCTGGGCTAAATGAGCAAGCAAAGTTGCTGTATTCCTGACATAGGCCAGACCCTTCAGTCACCTCTCTGATATATTTAATACAGACAATAGAGAACACATGAAAAACATATCAGTAATCACACTGGGAACTTCTATAGCAAAGTAAAATCTCATATGCCTAGAGAAGTCCTTCATCTCGTGTGATATTTAGAAGAACAAATATAGATTAGTTTCTTGATTATAATCACTCATTAACTATAGATTGAAGCAGTAGATCCCAGAATCCACCCTTTCAAAGTATTCACCAATATAGCGTTATTCGACATTATTCTCCGCAAACAGTAGCCTACACTCATCTCCACTCCCACATGATCACAGCGAACACTAGCTGTAAACGAATAGAACATTTAAAGCACTTTATAACCTACACTCTAAAAAATGCTGGGTTGTTTTAACCCAATTTTGGGTAAAATATGGACAAACCCAGCCATTGGGTTACATTTTTAAATAACATTTCTAACCCAATGGCTGGGTTTGTCCATATTTGACCCAAAATTGGGTTAAAACAACCCAGCATTTTTTAGAGTGTACATATATTGACCTCTGATACTTCAATTTGGTCTTTTAATCACGGTTTAGATGTCACAAGATAACCAGAACAGACTGATTTCAATATAGTCAGTATTTCTCTGTATATTTTCCTTCTTTTCAAATGAGATTATAATATATTCCAAACAACTAATTTAAATGATCTGATCGGCGCCACTCTGCAGTCGGTTATTCAGACCAGGTGATTACTGTAAACGTATCCCAACTCTAATATGACTTATTGTCAGCACTACATTGGAATTTCTCTCATTCAGTGCAAACTTTGGTGGCTCTTAAAAGAGCCGTTGTGGGTTGAATCAGACGCCGGTTTAAGCGCGCTCTCCGCGGATGCGGCGGGCCAGCTGAATATCTTTGGGCATGATGGTGACCCTCTTGGCGTGGATGGCGCACAGGTTGGTGTCCTCGAACAGACCGACCAAGTAAGCCTCGCTGGACTCCTGCAGGGCCATGACAGCGGAGCTCTGGAAGCGCAGGTCCGTCTTGAAGTCCTGAGCGATTTCTCTCACCAGCCGCTGGAAGGGCAGTTTGCGGATCAGCAGCTCGGTGGACTTCTGATAGCGGCGGATCTCCCGCAGAGCCACGGTCCCGGGCCGGTAGCGGTGAGGCTTCTTGACACCGCCAGTGGCCGGAGCACTCTTACGGGCGGCTTTAGTAGCGAGCTGCTTCCTCGGGGCTTTACCACCGGTAGATTTACGAGCGGTCTGTTTAGTTCTTGCCATTGCAGCGAGCTTCTTCTCTCAATGTCCTGCTTGGCTTGCGCTGGATAATGTTACTCTCCGTGTTACACCCCCGAATTTAAAGCATTGTGGCGCCACGAGCTCATTGTGTCACGATGATGCAGGCCTTGTGATTGGTTAGTAGGTGACGTCTGCGCATGAGTGCCAGCCAATGACTGCGCGTTTCCTCTTTTCAAACAAGCGGACGGTTTCCCGCTCGAACGGTTTTATTCCGTTTACTACTTTGGGCCCCTTTATACTTACAGCATTGTATTTCTTTGTATTTAAGTCTCAGGGCTTGTGCAGATCTCAGATTAGAACATATCACTTTAGTTTGTTTAAAAACACTGCAGACACACTACATCCTCCCAGTGATATAGGGGATCAGTAGATCAGCCCTGCTAATAAAGGGAGAGAAACCCAGATAACTTTGATCAAATCCTTTTTCCCTGAAGCCGTTATGTATTATTACCATTTTTTTACATGATAATTTAAAAAAAATATTTGAATTTATCATCAAAGCATGGCAAACAACTATATTTTAATGTCAGAGGAAATGAATTGGGTGGTAAACACACATTAGGTGATCATGTGCTTATAACATCTATAATAACTGTAACGGTAATTACGGAGTAGACTAGTCGTTAGGTGGGTTTGTCTCTTTGACCAAAAGTGTTTAGTGTTTGTTAATATCAAGAGAAAAGCGCTCCTTGACAGATAAAATGGACGGCTCTTAAAAGAGCCTTTGGGTCAGTAACCGAGTCTATGATCCGTTTACTTAGTTTTGGCGGGTTTCTCGGTCTTCTTGGGCAACAGCACGGCCTGGATGTTGGGCAGCACGCCGCCCTGAGCGATGGTCACTCCGCCCAGAAGTTTGTTGAGTTCCTCGTCATTACGGACCGCCAGCTGCAGGTGACGGGGGATGATGCGGGTCTTCTTGTTGTCCCGAGCGGCGTTTCCAGCCAGCTCCAAGATCTCAGCGGTGAGGTACTCGAGTACCGCCGCCAGATAAACAGGAGCTCCAGCACCGACACGCTCGGCGTAGTTTCCTTTGCGGAGGAGCCTGTGGACACGGCCGACGGGGAACTGCAGTCCCGCCCTGGAGGAGCGAGTCTTAGCCTTTGCTCGGGCTTTACCACCGGTTTTACCTCTTCCACTCATTTTGGACTTTATTATTGTAGTACAAAGCAGTGAAATGAATCCAATGTGTCGACTCGTCACAAACTCTCTTTAAAAGAGAGTGCCATTCGCCCATTGGTTTAAAGTATGTAAATATTCAAACCAATCACTGAACTCCCCCCCGAAAGTGCAACCCCGCCCCATCCCTGGGGTGGATTGTTATGCACACGTATTGAAACTCCAACTCTCTGCAGACAGACAGACAGACAATTTGGGCACATTGAACAGTATTGTGTTCTTATTGTAATTTTGGAGTTAAATCAGTGCCCATATTGTTGAATGTGGGTTGTTTGTATTGTCATAATTCTACAGCTTCGTGTGTAAACATCCTATTATGTGATCGCTGTCTGAACCCACCTTGATTTTTTTCTTTCTTTTTTTTTGGCCATTTACAATACATTTCTTATAAGTAGATAATGGATAACATTCCTTTGTTTTCTTCAAAACTGTGTTTTGACTTGTTTGTTCAGAATGAATGAGTCCAAGAGGTCAATATCAAACTTGCTTTCAAAATGAACACTTATCAGTGATACAGACGATTTTTGCTCTTATTGAGAGTTAGTAGGTGGCTCTTAAAAGAGCCGTTGAGGAACAAACACTGGATTTATTTCTTTTTGGGCGCTGCCTTTTTAGGCTTGGTGGTTTTAGGTTTTGCAGCTTTAGGTTTAGCAGCCTTTGCCTTTTTAGGGCTCTTGGCTGCTTTCTTAGCGACTGCTGGCTTCTTTGCCTTCTTGGGGCTCTTCGTCGCCTTCTTAGCGGCCTTGACTGCGGGCTTCTTGGCCTTCTTGGGTGATTTCTTGGCGGCGGGCTTCTTTGCCGCTGCGCTCTTGGGCTTCTTGGCAGCAGCGGGTTTCTTGGCCGCGGGCTTCTTCGCTTTAGGAGCCGCTTTCTTGACCGGTTTCTTCTTGGTCTCGGCTTGCTGCTTGTTGAGCTTGAATGAGCCCGAGGCACCGGTTCCTTTGACCTGCTTCAAGGTGCCTTTAGTCACCAGGCTCTTGATGGCGATCTTGACGCGGGAGTTGTTCTTCTCCACGTCGTAGCCGCCGGCAGCGAGCGCTTTCTTCAGCGCGGCGAGGGACACGCCGCTCCTCTCCTTGGATGCGGACACCGCTTTGACGATGAGCTCGGCGGCGCCTGGACCTGCTTTCTTGGCTTTCGCAGCGGACTTCTTCTTGGGCGCTTTGGCCGGGGCAGCAGCAGCGGGAGCAGTTTCTGCCATTTCTGTCCTTGCGGATAAACAGTCTTTCTAACTCTTGTCTCTTGTTTCAGCAATAAACGGCGCTCTCGCTGGGCTGCGCTCTTAAATAACACATGAGAACCTTATAGACTCAACCTGCCCACTCGGCGACTGTGCGCGTCCAAGAGCCCTTTACTCGTGTGTTTTCTTGTCGTACATTTGGTTAAAAACTGGAGTGGTAAAATACTTTGGTTCAGCCAAAACAAACTGAACACCAAGCAGAGGTTCTGAGCTTTCATCTGAGACTAAAATATCCAATGATGAAATGTTTGTTTTGCCTTTGTCAGATCAAATCCAAGGCGAGCATCAGCCACGGGGAAAAGCAGCGTGTAAATCTGATGGATATTTTCAGTGGAAAGGTTGATAAAAGCCTGGCCCCGTCATCTGTGTGTTCAGCTAACAGTCTGAAATAGATTTTTATGAAATCAGCATCAGCGAGGGGCATGAGGAGCCTTTCATACAGATGTTTTTTGGGACAGCTTGAAGCACACGAACATCATCAGTCTCTCTGTGAATCTCATGTCTGGCCAACAGATGATCTGTCCATAAAATAATCATAATTTGTATTAATATTAATAATAAATATCATTTCCATAAGATGATGTACATCTTATCACCTAAATAAAAAATGTAAATCGTCATATCTGTTTATCCATATTCGTCACTTTTCTCAGTTCCCATAATGTGAATAAGGATGTGTTGCAAGCATTCCTTATGCCATTGTCCCCTTAAGATGATTTGCTTGTATTTCTCCTGGTCGCTTTGGATAAAATCATCTGCTAAGTTAATGTGACAAAGAACAAAGTTTACTATATTTTGATTTACCATCAATTAATGCTAATTCATACAATAGTAATATAATTTGCACGATATGTTTGATACATTTGCACAGATTTCAGGGTTTTGGTCAGACTAGTACTAAGTTCAGCTCTAACCCAAACCATATCAAGATAATGAAGGTGCAGAATTCAGCAGGTTTAACTGGGATCAGTGATAAAGCATGAGGACACTGGAACTGAAGGGCTGAAAATAACGTTTTGAGTGTACTCGTTTGAGTGTACGAGTGTCCAAGTAATGATTCTTGCTCTGTGTCCATGATGTGCACATAACATAACATAACATAACGAAGGTATACCAGGGAAGTCTTACACAAGAATAATCAAAAGTGGAGCCTAAATATTATAATTTTCTTACTTTTGTTCTTGTGAAAAGAAATGGGACTCTCATGACACACATCGAAACACCATTTTCCTCATGTTTCCCTAGAGATTTGGAGGACACCAATGACAAGAAGATACAACAATTATTTTTTAATTACATCTTAATAATGCAATATACCACATACTGAAACTGAAATACTGAAAGTATTTGTTTAAAGAAACTATATTAACTTTGTTAATATTACGAGCCAATCGGATGTCTCACTGACTAGTTTATTAAAAGCAAAAATGACTTATATATCATGATCATGGTAACTTCTTGGAGGTTATAGTCATATTAAGCGAAGAGCATTTAAAGGAATGTATTGAAAAATCCAAGAAGATTCATCAAACTAGGGCAAAAGGCAGAGGTTCCCTGGTTTTGTTACTGTCTGCAAGAACCATTAATTCTGTCATTAACACCATTCAGCAGCTAATCCAGGAGACAATCTTGAGAGACATAAAGAATGCTGAAATGTTCTCACTTCAGATTGACCACACACAGGACATCACCTCACAAGACCAGTGATCTGTTGTTGTACGATATGTTACAGACAAAATTCATGAAAGGATTATCGGCATTGTCAGGTGCAAGGAATCGACTGGACAATATTTTTTTCAGTCTTGATTCAGAGCTTGCTGAAAAGCTCAATTTGGATCTGAGCAAGTGCATCAGACATGCTACAGATGGTGCGTCTAATATGCAAGGCCAATACAAAGGCTTTTCCACTCAGATGTCCAAAGTGGCAGCAAATCAAGTGCATGTTTGGTGTTATATGCACATGTACTAAACCATGTTCTGGCTGACACAACGAATGTGTGGGAAAGTGAGAGCCAGGGCAAGCACCAGAGGCGACTCTCACGAATTGGCGAAACAAGGTGGGGGGCCAAAGATAATGCTCTCAGGAAAATGTTTGGATCATTTGCAAATCCAGATAATTGTCTCTATGTGGATGTCATCCTTGCATTGACTGCAATACAAGAGGATAGGACCATGAAAACAACTGCTCGCGTTCAAGAACGAGGATTTGTTGAGGCTCTGCATAAGTATGAGATGATACTGACAGCACAAACCTTCCTCGGGATATTTGAGCAGACATCACCACTGTCCAAATACCTCCAAACACAAGGGATGGATATTTTGTCTGCCCACAGAATGGTAATGGCAACACATGAAAGCCTGAGAAGCATCTCAAGAGACTTTTCCTCAGTCAAAGCAGCTGCAGGGAAATTTGTTCTGTTGGGCAAATGAAAAATTGCAGGAGCAAGACAAAGAAATAATAGAGCTGGAAGTTGAGTCTACATTGCCATCAAAAAAGAGGAGGAAGACAACCAGGCCTAGATTCCTCATGCTGAAACTGTCACAAATCCAGAAAACGTATAAGTCACAGTCCATAATCAGATCATGGACACAGCTACTGAGACATTACACAGGAGGTTTCTGGGTCATGGAACACTCTATGCTGACCTTAAATTTCTAGATCCCAGGAACTTCACTCAGTTAAAGACATCCTCTTTACAACCATCAATGTTCCAAGAGCTCAGCAAATGTCTGAGGTTTGACAGTGAAGCAACTGCTGAGAATTTACAATGTGAATTTAGAAGTGTTGTTCTGCAGTGGGAAAAATTGAAAATGTATCCGCTCGATGAGTTCAAGGACAAAACATTGGAAGACAAGACCGAAGATGAGGGGGTTGAAATCCGATGCTAGGAGTGTTCCTCATGTAATGAATGCCCACTGTGTTGCTACAAGATTCTAGGGAGGTTCAATCTGATGTCAAATGCCTACCACCTCCTAGGTCTGGCATACAAGTTCCTGCTCACCCTGTCAATCACTCAGGTTGCCTGTGAACACACATTTTCAGCACTTAAGTTCATTAAAACCAGACTCAGAAGCAAACTGTCACAGGAGAACTTGGAAGCTTTTATGTTGATGGCAACAGAGAGGGACATCCTTTCCTCTCTACTCTGATGTGATCATTGACAAAGTTGCAGAGAGAAGTGAACTGTTTTCTAGGCTTCTTCCGTATGTTGTACCTTATGAAATATAGTTTAAATAGTTAATATAGTATACCCTAACCATTAATATTTCTATTAGAATAATAAGTGGCACATAAATTAAGACCTTTGGTTATTTGCAATAAAACCTGATAAAATCATTTGCATTTTCTTTTGCTTATTATTTTAATAGTTGTGTCTGCGTTTTGATAGTAAATAAATTCCAATCAGTAATTGACATGCAGATTAAAATATATTTTGATATACATTTACATATATACATATGGAAGTGTAAGGAATAATTCACAGTTTGATGAGATTTACACAAGTTTTAGGCCATTTACACACACAAAAAAGACAACCTTATTTTCAAAATATTAAACTAACGACAGACTGAAAGCCTGAAGTCTACTCAGAAACCCAAGTCAGTGTTTATATTAACAAACTTCTCGAAATTCTCATAGAATTAAGGCCATGTCCACACGGACACGGGTATTTATATAACCGTGACTTTTTTACGCAGTTCGGCTGTTCGTCCACACGGAGACGCATGATCAGGACACTGAAACTGAACATTTTTGAAAACCCCTGCCAGGGTGAGTAACTGAGTATTTTCTGAAAGGCCGGTTGCAGTGTTGTGTAGACAGCGAAAACAGAGTTTTTGCACCGCTAACCGCTTCTGGTTGGCTAACGTGGCTTTATGGTTAGGTTTATATCGCCACCTGCTGGTGTTGCACGCTCTTGACAGAGCTTAATGTCTTGTTTTTGCGTTTTCTTGTGGACGGAGGTTATTTTTTTGTATTTTTATATTTTTAACGCAGGAGGGGAAAAAACACCTTTTTCAAAATATATGTTTGTCGGTGTGGACATGGTCTAAGACCACTAGATAATACGCGAAAGCTCTTTATCTGAGAAGATGTGTGGCTCTTAAAAGAGCCTTTGGGGTAGTTGAAGTCAGGCACACCTCATTTGGAGCTGGTGTATTTGGTGACGGCCTTTGTGCCTTCGGACACGGCGTGTTTGGCCAGCTCTCCGGGCAGCAACAGACGCACGGCGGTCTGGATCTCTCTGGAAGTGATGGTGGAGCGCTTGTTGTAGTGCGCGAGGCGAGACGACTCACCGGCGATGCGCTCGAAGATGTCGTTGACGAAAGAGTTCATGATGCCCATCGCCTTAGAGGAGATGCCGGTGTCAGGGTGGACCTGCTTCAGGACTTTGTAGACGTAGATGGCGTAGCTCTCCTTCCTGGACTTTCTGCGCTTCTTTCCTCCCTTACCGGCGGTCTTGGTGACGGCCTTCTTGGATCCCTTCTTAGGAGCGGACTTTGCTGGTTCAGGCATGATGATGAAATATCACAAGACTGACTAGATAATGTAATCTGCAGTGCGATACAGAGGGATTTATTCACTGCCCTATGCTAATTTTCATGGTGTTATGGAGATATTTGGTTGTCTGTTTTCATAGACCAAACCCACAAACTCATATTTCATTGGACAGCTTGAGAGGAACGAGGGCCAATCACAGATGCGGATAAGTTATAGTCCCGCCCACCGTCTCATGTTTGAACCACGTAGACGCTTCCACCAAGTTTCATTTGTTTCGTTTCGTTTCCCGCTCTTTTAGTTCAGTACTAATTTGAGGAAAATAAGCGGTTCTAAAATCGTGTAATTTTAAAACCTCTAATAAACACATTGAGCGAGTTTGGGAGAAAACAGACTAATAATTGTCAGATACGCTTTAAAAACGTCATGAGTTACATGTTTAAAGGGTTCACCCCAAAATGACAATTTTGTCAGTATTTAGTATTTACAACATGAGAGTGAGTAAACACTCAGAATTTTCATTTTTGGGTGAACTAACCCTTTTAAAAGAAATATATATACGTTCCTGCATTCTCGTTTCTGCTAACTGGTACCATTTTATCTTGTTTTTCTTGTTGATTTTGTGGAAAAGCGTTCGTCGAAAGGATTAGAGATCAAAACCAGATCAAACGGTTTAATTTGGTGTATTTTATTTAAAGTAGACAATTATCAATATTCTCGATGCATTGCTGTGAAACAACTGAGTTCTTAAATGAGGTGTAATCTTGACTGAGAACACAAACCTTCTGGAACTTAATTCTAAGATTTGACATGAAACATTAACTCTTTATGTGGCAGAGTGTGTGGCTCTTAAAAGAGCCTTTGTGTTTATGGTTTGTCCTAGTTTGAGTAGTTTATCCCCCGAAGCCGTACAGGGTGCGTCCCTGTCTCTTCAGCGCGTACACAACATCCATGGCGGTGACGGTCTTTCTCTTGGCGTGCTCGGTGTAGGTGACAGCATCGCGGATCACGTTCTCCAGAAACACCTTCAACACTCCGCGGGTCTCCTCGTAGATCAGACCGGAGATGCGCTTGACGCCGCCGCGGCGAGCCAGACGACGAATGGCGGGTTTGGTGATTCCCTGGATGTTATCACGCAAAACTTTACGGTGACGCTTAGCGCCTCCTTTCCCGAGTCCCTTACCGCCTTTGCCTCTTCCAGACATGTTTAACTACGAGCTTCAATCGATGAACGAAAGACCACAAATGTGTATGTACGTAGTGTATTTCAAGGACGTCTTTTATATGTGCTCACAGGACCTGACAGAAACCAGTGCCGCGTCACATGACATGCACACCCCTCCCCCAAAATATAGTTAGAGCGCATGTGATTTAATCCCAACCTTAATCTTTGTTTCATATTGCAATTTGTGCAATTTATTTCATTAAACTGATTCTTAAAAAGTATAAAATAAGCTCAAGCTCTAAGAATATGTAGTGGGGGTTTTAAAACCTTTTAATTTTAAACTTTTTAGTTACAGCAGATGCCGTTGGGGATCAGAAGACTTAAACTAATGCTAGCCTATTGGGTAAATCTGCAAGAACATAATGAATCCCTTCCTGCAAAGACTACACAGGAGTTTTAGGAACATAATAAATCTAATTTTATGAGTTTTGGATGGGTTGTGAATAAAAAAGCAAGAGAAATGGGTTTGAATAGTATACAATATTGTCCTACTGTCAGATATTCAAATATCACTCTAAAAATGCTGGGTTATTTTAACCAAAATGTGTCAAATATGGACAAACCCAAACATTTAAACAATTAACCCAATGGCTTAGTTTGACCCAAAGATGGATTAAAACAGCCCAGCATTTTTTAGAGTAATGCCAATGACTGATTTACAAATACATGAGGAAGTAAAAAATAATTCAAAGCAAATCCCTGTCTGGTTTGTTGTACAAAGATACTTAGAAAGTAATTTTCCTAATAAAAAAATGATTTTCACAGCTGGTTCAAAGAAATGGACATACAAAAGAACAACAGATAATCTTTCAGTTTATACAGTAGAACTGGTAGCCATTATATTGGTTTACAGTGAGTAGATGAATATAACACACAACATGTTTCAGTTGCATCTGATATTTTGGCACTCACAAGTATACAATCAGGGAAATCATGCAGGCCTGAAATGCTAATTGAAATATGTCAAATAATATACAGATTACATTATAAAGGTTTGAGTGTGTGTTTGGGTTCCTGCACATGTTTGTGTGAAAGGAAATGAAGAAGTGGATATGTTGGCTAAACAATCCCTTAAATCACCAACAGTTGATTTGCAGGTTGCATTAAAACCAAGGCTAAAGAAATAATAAAAGATCACACTTTGGGATATCAGTGATACAGGAAGACATTTGTATAGTATTCAAAGCTATTTTGTCATGAAAAGGGAGATGAGTAAAAATCAAAGTGAAGAAAGGATGACATAAAGGGCTCAACAGTCTATATATATATATATATTACATCTATACAAATGGAGTGTGTTTATATTGCAATCAGAATCTCTCCAACATGTGATGATAGATTGTAGTGGCAGTGATCTTTGTGTCTTACTGTTACAGTTACAAAGATCACAGTAGTTTTAGCCTTCACCAAGGTCTGAGCTACGGCCTTACTTCAGCTTGAAATATAAAGGCTAAGAAATATAGACTTCTCAAACACAACGAGTCCATGTTTAATTTCTGGAAGCTGGGCTATATAAGCAAGCACAATTGCTGTATTCCTGACATAGGCCAGACCCTTCAGTCACCTCTCTGATATATTTAATACATACAATAGAGAACACATGAAAAAACATATCAGTAATCACACTGGGAACTTCTATGGCAAAGTAATATCGCATAACCCTTGAGAAGTCCTTCTATCGTGTGATATTTAGAAGAGCAAAATTAATATATTGATTATAATCACTCGTTAACTATAGATTGAAGCAGCAGTAGATCCCAGAATCCACCCCTTCAAAGTATTCACCAATATAGCGTTATTTGACATTATTCTCCGCAAACAGTACATTCATCTCTACTCCCTCATGATCACAGTGTACACTAGCTGTAAAAGATGAGAACATTTAAAACTTTATAACCTACATATATTGACTTCTGACACTTCAGTTTGATCCTGTAATCACAGTTTAGAGGCCATAAAATAACAAGAACCGACTGATTTCGATATTGTCATGATATCTCTGTATATTGTCCATCTTTTCACACGAGATTAATGTATTCAATGCAGTGCCGCAACTTTTCATGACATCAGAAAACTGATTTAAAAACGATCGGCGCCAACCTTCTGTTGGTAATTTAGACCAGGAAGTTACTGTAACCGACTCGCAATTTTAATGATTTATAATCAGCACTACATATGAAATTCTCTCATTCAGTGTAAACTTTGGTGGCTCTTAAAAGAGCCGTTGTGGGTTGAATCAGACGCCGGTTTAAGCGCGCTCTCCGCGGATGCGGCGGGCCAGCTGGATGTCTTTGGGCATGATGGTGACCCTCTTGGCGTGGATGGCGCACAGGTTGGTATCTTCGAATAGACCGACCAAGTAAGCCTCGCTGGACTCCTGCAGGGCCATGACAGCGGAGCTCTGGAAGCGCAGGTCCGTCTTGAAGTCCTGAGCGATTTCTCTCACCAGCCGCTGGAAGGGCAGTTTGCGGATCAGCAGCTCGGTGGACTTCTGATAGCGGCGGATCTCCCGCAGAGCCACGGTCCCGGGCCGGTAGCGGTGAGGCTTCTTGACGCCGCCGGTGGCCGGAGCGCTCTTACGGGCAGCTTTAGTAGCGAGCTGCTTCCTCGGGGCTTTACCACCGGTAGATTTGCGGGCGGTCTGCTTAGTTCTTGCCATTGCTACGAGCTTCTTCTCTTTATGTCCTGCTTGCGCTGGATAAGTCACTCTCTGTGTTACACGCCCGAATATAAAGCATTGTGGCACCACGAGCTCATTGTGTCGCGATAATGCAGGCCTTGTGATTGGTTAGTAGGTGACGTCGGTGCATGAGTGTCAGCCAATGACTGCGCGTTTCCTCTTTTCAAACAAGCGGACGGTTTCCCGCTCGAGCGGTTTTGTTCCGTTGCCTAGTTTAGGCGCCTATATTCTCACAACATTGTAGTTATTTGTATTTAAGTCCCAGTGCTTGTGCAGATCTAAAATTAGAACAAAATCATATTAGTTTGTATAAAAGCAATGCAGCGAGACACACTACTAAGGTTTCCATCCTCCCCGTGAAACAGGGGATCAGTAGATCAGCCCTGCTAATAAAGGGACAGAGACCCAGGAACATTTATCAAATCCTGTTTCTCTGAAGCCGATATGTATTATCCTTTATTTTGGGTAATAATTTATTAAAATATTTGAATATATCAAAGCATGGCAAACAACTGTATTTTAATATCAGAGGTTATCTTGTGCAACATCCAACAGTAACTTTAATAATCGTTAAGTGGAATTTTCTAGTCTACTCTCTAGTCGTTAATTGTGTTATTTCCCTCTTTGACCAAGTGTTTGTTATTAACAGAGAAAAGCGCTCATTGACAGATAAAATGGGTGGCTCTTAAAAGAGCCTTTGGATCAGTAACCGAGTCTGTGATCCGTTTACTTAGTTTTGGCGGGTTTCTCGGTCTTCTTGGGCAACAGCACGGCCTGGATGTTGGGCAGCACGCCGCCCTGAGCGATGGTCACTCCGCCCAGAAGTTTGTTAAGCTCCTCGTCATTACGGACCGCCAGCTGCAGATGACGGGGGATGATGCGGGTCTTCTTGTTGTCCCGAGCGGCGTTTCCGGCCAGCTCCAGGATCTCGGCGGTGAGATACTCGAGTACCGCCGCCAGATAAACAGGAGCACCGGCACCGACGCGCTCACCGTAGTTTCCTTTACGGAGGAGCCTGTGGACACGGCCGACGGGGAACTGCAGTCCCGCCCTGGAGGAGCGAGTCTTTGCCTTTGCTCGGGCTTTACCACCGGTTTTACCTCTGCCGCTCATTTTCAACTCGTCTATAAAGTGATAATAACCAAATGATGTCAGTGCAGTCTTCACATACTGTCTTTAAACGAGAGTGCCAGTCGCCCATTGGTTTAGAGTCTATAAAGATTCAAACCAATCACTGAACTTCCGCCCGAAAGCCCAACCCCCTTCTTTATTGCATTCAGAGCAGCGCCATGACAGTTTTGAGAGTGAGGCTGTGAGGGATAGACTTGTTTCCAATGGCATCCGCTGTAAAAAGCTGAATAAAGCTCAAATTACTGACGATTTTTTCACAGCTTACATTGTCGGTAGTTTTTGTCAACTGAAATTTCTTGGGAAGATATTTTTCTAGTGTTTCATAAACAGAACAATCTGAAAACACGTTAAATAACAGTACGGCCCATTGAAGAGATGTCTATCCCTTACAGCCTCGCTTTCATTCTCATTAAAAATCAAAGATGGCGCTGCCGTGAATAAGGCGTATACAAAGGTGTTGCGTGATGAAAATGAAAAAATGCTAAGCAGAAAGATAAAACTATGAAACTCCAATCATTGTGTAAAATAGAAATAGTGGAAAAAATAATAATTGGTGAGAAGAGAGGAGCTAAGGGAGTGATAACCAGAATTCCCATAGATGAGAATTTGGAAGAACTAAGAAAAGTGATGGAAGGAGGAATGATTACATGTATTAAACAAATGCAGGCCTTCAAGAATGGGGAAAAAACTGATGGTGAGTCAGTACTGTACTGACATGAGCTTTATAATGTCAGAGAATGTGTACCTCCTCCATTGAGATGTTACAAATGTCAGCGAAATGGACATATTGCAAATGTATCTAAAGGGAAACAGAAATGTGGAGGAGAACATGCATATGGAGAATGTGGGACAATGTTCCAATTAAGTAGGCTATAGTAATTGTGGAGGCATATGGGGGATGTGAAGTCATGAATAAAGCTGTAGAGGTTCAGAAAGTAAAGTTTAATCAGATAACATATGCTGAGGCTGTGACAATATCTAAAAATGAAAGAGGGAAAGTTGAAATAAATAAAAATACAGCTGAAGCATAAGTGAGTTCAGGACAGGAAATACAGGAATATCAATAGATAGGATAGTACTTTTCTTAGCATCATTAAATGTTAAGAACGAGCTAAAACAAAAACAGAAGATTAAAGTAAGGGGAAAAGATATTTGGTGTAGGGATTTTAATGCACATAGTAAAGTGTGGGGTGAAAAAGAAGATTTAAATGGATAAAATTTAGAATAGATAATAGATGAAAAGCAATTAGTATGTCTTAATGATGGATCTGGCACATTGGATACATTTACAAAAGGGTACAGAAATCGCAATAGATATTACTTTGGTGTCTCAGTCTCTGGTAGGGATAAGTGGTTGGGAAGTAATTAAAGGAAAGCACTGGGAGTGATCATTATCCTATGTTTATAGAAACTGGAAAAGGGACATAGGGAGCGTAAAAAGGTGGAAATTTGAGGAAGCAGATTGGGACAAGTTAAGAATAACTGACGGAAAATTAAAGGAGGTTAGTATAAATAAATATTTATAAATAAAAAAAAGAATATGTTATCTTATAATGAAAGAGCAAAAGTAAAGCAGAGTTGCTTAGTGAAATATATCTGGATTCCAACACATATAGGAGTAATTGGAAATGAATTGGCAGATAAATATGCAAAAAAAAAAAAGCAACAACAAAAAAAACAAATTGATGTAGACATTGTAGTTAAAAGCATAATCAAAGCAGAAATGAAAATATGGAAAATAAAGCGAGATTGTTCTACAGTATCCAGGAGAAGGTAGGAGGAATGAGAGAAAATAATAGAAAAAAAAAAAAAAGGAAGAGCTAGGACATTATTTCAAGAATGAGATTTGGGCATTAAACATTACACTTAAATTAATAGCAATGTAATAGTAGTGAAACTTTACAACATGTAATTATTAGTTGTCATGAGTTAAAAACAGGAAAGGATGATTCTGTAAAAAAATAAAATAAAGGAAATGTTACAACTAAATTGAGGGCAAGTGAGGTTTTGATAAGTATTTAGGTTTTGGGGGAAAAAATGGGTTAATCAATAGGTTATGGAATTAGTTGTTATTAAAATTGTATTAGTAATATTGTGAATGATAGTGTTTTATTATGAGTAATTGAATTATTTATTTGTTTAGTAGTGAGCGGAGCATGCTATTGTGATTCACACTCAATTTTAGTAGGTGGCGGTAATGCACCTTAAAAGTTGCTTGCCAACCACCAATAAATATTAACAATAATAATAATAAAGACCTAAGACAGAAGAGATGAAACTGTAGAAATGTTTGTTATATACAATTTAAATAAGTACGAAAAAGGATATTGTACACTTTTACTACCAAAAGTCCTAAACCTTTCTCACACTGTAGACACTGCAGTGTTAATGTTCCTATATGGGTTGATTGTATTGTTACAATTCTTCAACATAGTGTGTAACATATTCCTCATCACAACACATTTAGACTGATCACCGTCTGAATCATCAGCTTTTTTTGGAAATATCCAATAAATCTTGTATAAAAATTATTGGTTTACTGGATTGATTTTTTTTCTTCATTACATTTTTTAAATAAAAGTTCTTTACTAAAGTATCAAAATATACTGGAGTGGTTCCTCAGTCGGGCCGCAGCCGAAAGGACACCCCGAGGAAGTGAGGGGTGTAAACTTCGCTGACAACAAGGCTTTTCTCGTGGGTGTTTCCAGAGACTGTCTTTTAAGAGCGGAGGTGGAAAGTGATAGAAATATTGATAGAAAAATGAATGCACTGAATTAACATGATTGGGACTTCCTTTTATTATACAGGCAAAGACACACAAAGGTACACTGGGTGTGACTAAAAGCATTCGAACCGGAATTTTCTCTTGTTTGCCTTCCCATGAGGCCACAGTGCTCAAGTTGATGGGAAATGTTCAATGGATTATGCTGGCAAAAGCAATGGCAGTTCATAAATTCCTTGAATACATGGAGATGCCACCCTTTCTATTTTTTTTTTTTTTTTTTTTTTTTCAAAATAGTTCACTGAGGTCTTAAATCTCCAATCAAGTATTTAATATTTAAAACCCCATTTAATCTGAGGTGTTCTTTGAATACGGAAGATGTTGGAAATGATCTAACATTTTTGCTTATTTCAGCTATTTACACCATAAGGAAAATGGCTCACTACCCTGCATTCAGACCAGGTTATATTACAATCATAAAGCTACGTTGTCTTCCACAATGCTTTTATGAAACCAGAAATCAATGCCAGTGGTCATAAAAACTGCATTCAGCACATGGGGAAATATTGATCTGTTCCCTAAAGGGTCTATTAATATGAAAAAAGAAAGAAAGACTCCTTACATTCTCACACATGTATGTAGTTTATTTACAAAAATAGTGTACATGATAAATTCAAATACAAAAGAGTGTAATTGAAGGCACGTTTTTGTGCACCCAGGTTTGACTTTGAACACTCATAAATCAGGGTATATGCAGGAATATTGAAGTTAATTTTAAAACCTTTTCAAGACCTTCTCAATATTTTTTAATACCTCACCGCCACTTCAAGCTATAACCATTTACATCAGTGATACTTTTAACTTTATAGTCTTTATCACAAACTAAAACTCTTGAGTAGACCACTCCGATACAAAAAAAATCAAAAAGGCTGGGATAGTAAATCAAAGCAAAGTTTATTAAACTTCCCCATTCTGGTCATGCGTTCACCAACCTTCACTTGAAACATTTTGGTGCGTTGTAATACGGACTGGTGCTCTCAGAGGCAATTTACGAACACACCCACAATAGCCTATTTTTTTAAGTATCTGTTCGCTTTTTTTAACTAAAATAACGAAATTCACACACTTTTATGATGTTTTTGGGCCTCATACTGTTGGACAGCTAATTCAGAAAAAAAAATTAGGGATGTGACGATTCACTCAACTCACGATGCGATACGATTCACGATATCAGTTTTTACGATTTTCTCATGATTTTTTTTTTAACAAATGACATTTAAGACAAATTATAAATGAAAAAGTGTCTCTTTTTTATTTCTCAAACAAAATGCTGCACATTTCTTTTTCATTTTGAAACATATTAGTCAAATAATAAAACTACATTGAAAAACAAAATTCCCTTGAAGGTTGTTTCAACTCAGTGTTTCTGTCTGTCTGGTCAAGAGGCTGGACACTCAGGTACCTTCGCACACTAAGTAAAAGGCTGTAAAATTTGTACCACATTGACAGGAGTTTTACATTGCAATAAAGGAAAGATTTCAATTTTGTCATAATTTGTATCATTAAAATAGAAAGAGTTAAAAAAACAGAGCACATTTAACAAAATATGCCATAACCCTCAAAAATGATTTAAAAACTAAATAAATTCATGTACACGACATTGAGAGAAAGAGATAAGTAAAATAAATACCATAGACATATACACTAGATCTCACCTTGGCTAAGGCAGTTCATTGGAACGAATGCGTCAATAGAGCCGCCATCTTGAAACAGGGGAGCTCCTCCGCTTTAATGCATCAGCGTCAATGTAGTAGACGCAGGTCTAACGGAAATAAAATCACTATAAATCATCATGAATGCGATTTTCTTGGTTTTTTTTGTTTTGTTTTTTTTGGTTTGTTCCAACGATCAGACATGTATTTATATTGATTCCAGAAAGAAAGAAAAAAATGTTTATTATTTCTTTAAAAAACATTCTTCCTAATTCAGATTTCATCCGTGAACATCATACGCTGCACAAAAGTCCGCCACATCAATGAATTCGAAGTAAAGGCAGAGATAGCAGCGTTACCTAGCTACTTCCTATGACAAGACCCCTGTTCCAAGATGGCGGTGGTTTTGACGCATGCTTAGAACCCAAAGGTGAGGTCTAGTGTATATGTCTATGAATAAATACAACACATGGTTGCCATGGAAAAACTGACGCACCTTGTGATCTCCGTTGCTCTCGCACTTGTCGTATTAATGACTTTTACGTGAAAACGGAGGTGATGTGCTTCTCACGGTGGTGATTATTATTAGTATACGACGAGTCAAAATGCCGCCACAGCTCCGATCTACGCTTGCCGTCGCCATGTGTTTGACAGCGCGTGCACAAATGGCACACACTTGAGCGTCGCGAGCAGAGCAAACCAAATGTTTTCAGTTCATTACGATGAGTGCTCACACAAGCTAAAGTTCCTTATGAATGAAGTGAAAACACTCGCTCGCACTGAAGGGGGTGGTCAAAATCCCTTGCCTATTCAGCATATATATATATATATATAGCATATATATAACGTGTATCGCGATTCGTTTAACATTTCAACCGACTTGAATTGTCACACATTTTTTTCGATTTTCTACCGGTTGCGAGTGAATCATTACATCCCTAGAAAAAATACTTTCAAAATGTAAGACTTTATAAAGCAGTGATAAGACTTTTTAAGGGTCTTAATTTTTCCAAAATTGGTTTATCACCTTTTAATACTTTTCAAGACCCCGCGGATACCCTGTAAATTCTCGTGCCATTCCTGGAAACAGTTCCTGTTTAACTGAAGACACAAATGAACGTCACATGCCTGGCATTTCCATGGTGTTTGTTGCTTCTTGTTACGCACTGCTTTGCAATGCACACATATGCGGCGACCAACAGTGGCAATCCTTCGGACATCGGAGGTCAGCTCAGCTCCTGGAACCGGCACATGGTCCTTACAGGTCTGTACTGGATCTGCCTTCTCAGACACACCGCAGAGCTCTGCAACAAGCTCTTCCATAAACGTCTGGTGTGTCATGTTGCCGTCTAGCTCCTTGTGCAATATGAAGGCGTTGGTGGCAGCAACGTCCAAGAACTGTAGAAAGACTTTTCTGTACCACTTCATGGTTTTGTGCTGTGCAGTGTAATACTGCAACAGCTGATCGGACGGGTCAACACCCGTCATGTGCCGGTTGTACGCGGTCACTGGTGCAGGACATGGAAAAGACTTTGTCCACCGTGAATCACGTGCTTTTACTTTTCGTTGCACACGGTCTCCTGTATAGGCAGCATGGATGGTGGAGCAAACCGACACCTCATGTTTGTCCATCCACTTCACACACACTAGAGGCCCATCCCGAATCCACCGGATGGATCCCCTGCTGGACTTTTTGGTCAGTGAATTAGATGAGCTCTGTGGGAAGTCCTTCCTATAGTCTCTGTAAGTCCCACAAGCACCAAACTTCATAGCAAATAAGTCTGTTAAGAGCTTTGGACTTGTGTAGAAATCGTCCATGTACACATGGTACCCAGAGCCCAAAACTTTCTTGTCCAGGAGAGACATCACGGCATCATAAGAAAGCCCACGCCCTGTGGGAAAGATGTTTTTACCCGTGTACACAGAGAGGTCCACAGTATACCCATTCGACGAGTCCATCAGGACAAAAAACTTAAAGCCCAGCTTTGCTGGCTCAGCTTTCATGAATCTTCTCATTCCTGCATTTGCTCTGCATCCCACCAGTCTTTCCTTCACAGCTAAATTTCTTCTAGGATGATAGAAAGTTTTGCACGCATGACGGATGGTGTCCAAGAGGGGTCTGAGTCTGAAAAGCAGGTCATGTTCAGCTGTGCCCCTCTTTTTGTCGTTTTCCTTGTCTGCGTCTGGGTGGCTCATGTGCAAATTCCATGAAATGGTGCGGTATCGGTCCCTAGACATGACTGTGGCGGGAAAAGGCAAAGAGAAGAGACTGTCCTGCCGCCAGTAGTCAGAGATGCAGCTCATCTTCACCATGGCCATGTAGAAAACGAGTCCAATATAGCGGTACAGATCGCCAACACTGACATCTGTCCAACTGTATTTGCGACCCTTTGCGAGTGCCCTGGCAGCCTGAGCGTTTGTGTTGTGGCACAGATTGGACACGGCGCTCTCTGAGAAAAACAGTTTGAAAAGACTCATAGGAGAGTGCGAGTCAGAAAGACTCAACTGTGGCCCAGGTTCCCGAGCCGGCAGGAATCTCAGAGACTCTGGAGCCACGTCGACATCAGTCTCTTCTCTCCATGACAGAGTCTTGTCTCTCTTTAAAACAGGAATCTGGTCACAGTCATTCTCACATCTGTGGGGGAGAAAACAAATGAGCATGAAGACAACAGGATCACAACACCATTATCATTCTTATACTGATATTTTGCCCCAAAAAATCGATTACACATTCATCCATGCACATATACTGTGGAATAATATAAGCAAAGTATATGTAACTAAAATGAATCTGTCACTTGTAAAATGATGGGGTAAACGTGCACTTACTCAATATTCTCAACCGCGTTGAAAACTGAACGATGTTTGCGTCCACATGAAGGAATCACATTCCTAAGAAAAGAAAAACAACAAGCACGAATAGAAGTAAACATGTGTTATGTTATCCAAGCTGGCAAACCAGTGCATGCATAAGTGAAGTGATAGACACTTATCACATATCCAGGTTTCTCAGAAGATAAAAATCATCCTAGTTGGGTAAAATATTTTAAGGTCTCCTGACATGAAATTTCCACTTTCTGAGGTTTTTTTAACATTAATATGAGTTCCCCTAGCCTGTATTTGCTCCCCTTGTGTCTAGATTTTCAATCGGTGTAAACCGAGCTTTGGCTGTCTTTCTCTTCTCTGCAGCTCAGACACGCTGATCTTGAAGGAGTAGTTCACTTTTGAAAAAACTTTTGCTGATAATTTACTCACCCCCATGTCATCCAAGATGTCCATGTCTTTCTTTCCTCAGTCGAAAAGACATCAGTAGAAAAACATTCCAGGATTTTCTCCATATAATGGACTTACATGGGAACCAGATGGCCCAAGGTCCAAAAGACAGTTAATAACAGTTTCAGATGCAGCTTCAAATGTCTTTAAACGACACCAGACGATGAATAAGGGTCTTATCATGCGAAACGATCGGTTATTTCAAAAAAACTTATTCCAAAAATGTAACTTTTCTAAGGATAATGCTAGCCTTGCTCTATTCTGTGAGGCGCGTTTGTAACGTCACGTAATACGTAATTACGTTCAAAAGGTCACGGGCGACGTAGCCGGAAGTACAGAGTCAAAATCGTAAATAAAATAAAAATTGTTTTACGTTTTAATTCATTTTTTTGTAAACAGCGTTTGAGTTAGTTTGCACGTTCAACCTATGCGTTCAGCTTGTAAACACTGACTCTGTACTTCCGGCTACATCGCCCGTGACCTTTTGAACGTGATTACGTATTACGTGACGTTACAAACGCGCCTCACAGAATAGAGCAAGGCTAGCATTTGTCCTTAAAAAAGTTACATTTTTGGAATAAATTTTGAAATAAATGATCGTTTCGCATGATAAGACCCTTATTCATCGTCTGGTGTCGTTTAAAGACATTTGAAGCTGCGTCTGAAACTGTTATTAACTGTCTTTTGGACCTTGGACTGTCTGGTTCCCATTGAATTCCATTATATGGAGAAAAATCCTGGAATGTTTTCATCAAAAAACTTAATTTCTTTTCGACTGAGGAAAGAAAGACATGGACATCTTGGATGACATGGGGGTGAGTAAATTATCAGCAAAAGTTTTTTTCAAAAGTGAACTAATCCTTTGAATCTCCTTATTATTACGTCATAACGAGTAAAGGTTACCTCCCCTTTCTCTGCTTTGCCCGCCTGGAGAATTTGGCTCGCCCATGATAAAATGAGCTAGGAACGCGATGAGTTTTTCCTAGAAAAACAGCTTTGAGTTATTCCTTGAGAGATATGGCTTGCAAACGAGCGAAGCATGGCAGTTGATCAGTGTTTTGATGTACAAATTAATAAAAGTATTTTTTAGTTCCTTAATCCGATCCTCTGAAGAAACAATGGGTTAATTTTATTTTCTCTAATGCGCCAACACAACTTCTCAAAGTTTTGTATGGTCCAAACATTTCAACGACGACTGTTTCCTCAACTCAATGAACGTTATGTGATGGGAATAGATCTAAAACTTTAAAAACTTCTCTCGATTCATTAATCTTGATCGATTTAATAGCTGTAGTAAAAGTATTCGAGAAAGTTTCGCATGTAATACGTATAGCTATTTCATATGCAAGCATGTCAGCCAATCACAGCAGTTGGGGGTTACATTGAATCACAGCAGACACGCCCCTTAAAACAGAGAATTCAAATCAGAGGCTAAAATCAGAGTAGGAAAATGCCTTTTATTACTAAATATGACTTTTTTTATCTAAAAAAAACATGCTAACATTATAAGGGCAACCCAGGAAACATAAAATAATAAAATAACCCCATATCAGGGGACCTTTAAGTAGTGAATGAGAGTTTACTACTCATTCACCACTTAATTATGAAATGATTGATTATGAAATGTGTATTTTGTTTCTATTTGTTCAAAAAGCAACGGAGAAAAACGTCACAATAGTGTTTAAACAACTTTCAAAAAGAATAGAAAACAGATATAACTTGATAAAGGCAGTCGAGAAGAGAGAAATATGTAAATTTTCACTCACACCGCCGCAATTTAAGAAACAAACTAGTTTTTGTTTGATGTGCACTCAGTTAAGTTCTTATAGACAATTTCGCGAGATGTCAACAACACTGGTCCAGAAGCACTTCCTGTTTCAGTTTTTTAACATTATATAAATGTTGGGATAAAGTACAACCAACAGAATATATACAACTGAATCAAAAAGTTAAGCAAACATCTTTAAGATATTTTCTTTACATTTGAAATTAAGAAAACCATTTACAAACTGAAACAGGAAGTGCTTCTGGACCAGTGTTCTTAACATCTTGTAAAATGGTCTATATATATATATATATATATATAGCATTACTTTGCAGGATTTACGATGCTGATCACCATTAAAACTAGTCATCACAGCCTGTGAAAAGGGTCCATTGATAATAGGATAATGTCTGCTGATGGGCCATCTACACATTTCTGTTATTCACATTCCAAACATTTACACCTCAACAGATGTTGGAGAACACATTCAGCTCTCTCTCTCCCTCTGTCTCTCAGAGTATAACATGTTCACGCTTGTTTTACAATGCATTTAGATGTACTAGAATCCAGGACAACACATCTCACTCAGAAAATAAACTAGCAGATTTCCCTCTGGCCATATTGGTTTGAAACAGCGAACTCATATGCGACTGAAATAACTAAAAGAAGAATAAACGGCTTACTCTTCAGAAAATGTGTCCTGCGCTGGATGCAGGTCTTCGTCATCAAAGTCTTCATCATCTTCTGACTCTGACGAACAAGTGAATTCTTCCTCGCTGTCTATGATCATCTGAAGAGCATCCTCGTGAGCGTGACGAGCCATCTTGAGGAAAAGTCAATAAAGCCAAACAAGAGTTTGCCGCCAGTTTTATCCTGTGGATCGGGGGCGTTTCACACATTCAGGTCATTACCATGTGAATGATGTGCTCTACCGGTGGGTGAGGCCAGACCAGCGCTAAACGAGAACAGGAAAAAAAAACACCGTCAACGGGAAACCCACATTCAATTTTGTAATTTGGCTAACTCATATTTCTGGATTGTAGAAGTTTCTTCCCGCTTTGGTCGGCCGTCTTCTTCTTCTTCTCTGGGTTTTATGGCGGATCGCAACCAACTTGAACAGGTGCATACCGCCACCTACTGTGCCGGAGTGTGTAATAAGTTAACAAAAAAAAAACTATATTTTATGACCTAATCCTGTATCTTTGAGAAAATTAAAGAGAGCTTTACAGCACTCCTTTTTTTCCTCACTCATCCCTAAAATCCCTGCTAAATTCCACCCCCGGCCTAATTCATATATCTTGTTTTGTAAGACGTTTCGCTCAGAATTATATTTACTACACTTCATGATGACATGCTCAACAGTTTCAGGAACATTACAAGTCTCGCATTTATCAGACAAACATTTTCCTTAATCTTGAAAACACCACTTCATCTCTTCTACATTTCCCTTTGAAGCTCTTCACCTTAATTGATTTCTGTATACTGTAATAGTGTCTCCCTTTAGTGTCTCTGTCCCACTTCTTCTGCCATACATCACTCCGTTTCCTAATTAATGATTTGGCCTCTCCTTTATCAAAGGGAACTGTCATCGTTTCATCATCTTTTAATTTCAATGCTGACTTCACAATCTCATCTGCTTTCTCATTCCCACCAACACCAACATGAGCAGGTACCCAAACAAATTGCACATCCACTCCAATTCTTTGAATTCTCAGCATTATTGTGCAAATTTCAATCAATAGATCATCTCTTGCTGTCTTTTTGGAATTTAAACTATACGGGACTGCAGCGGAGTCTGAGCAAATGACTACTCTCTCAGGCCGCACCTCTTCTATCCATTGTAACCCCAAAATTATTATTTCCACCATTTCTGCTGTATATACAGATAATTTGTCATTAATTCTTTTACATAAACTTACATTAAACTCAGGTATGTGTACTCCTGATCCAACATGATCAATCCCTGGATCTTTTGGGATTAAATCACATGTGCTCTAACTATATATTTGGGGGAGGGGTGTGCATGTCATGTGACGCTGCGCTGGTTTCTGTCAGGTCCTGTGAGCACATGTAAAATACGTCCTTGTAATGCACTCGGTATACATTAGAGATATTTCGTTCATCGATTCAAGCGCTCATTGTTAAACATGTCTGGAAGAGGCAAAGGCGGTAAGGGACTCGGGAAAGGAGGCGCTAAGCGTCACCGTAAAGTCCTGCGTGATAACATCCAGGGAATCACCAAACCCGCCATTCGTCGTCTGGCTCGCCGCGGCGGCGTCAAGCGCATCTCCGGTCTGATCTACGAGGAGACCCGCGGAGTGTTGAAGGTGTTTCTGGAGAACGTGATCCGCGATGCCGTCACTTACACCGAGCACGCCAAGAGAAAGACCGTCACCGCCATGGATGTTGTGTACGCGCTGAAGAGACAGGGACGCACCCTGTACGGCTTCGGGGGATAAACGACTCAAACAAACCACACAAACCCAAAGGCTCTTTTAAGAGCCACACACTCTGACACATAAAGAGTTAATGTTTCGTGTCAAATCATCGAATTCAGTTTCAGAAGGTGTGTGTTCTCAATCAAGGTTACATCTCATTCAAGAACTCGGAAAACTTTTACAGCATTGCATCGAGAATATAGTTAACTTTCTACTTTTAATTTAATACATCTAATTAAACCGTTTGGTTATGTAGTAAACGTTAATCCTATCCACGAACGCTTTTCCACAAAATCAACAAGAAAAACAAGTAATTACATAAAATGGTACCAGTTAGCAGAAATGAGAATGCAGATAGATATATTCGTTTTTTTATACATCTAACCAAGTACGTTTTTAAAATGTATCTGTCTATTATTCGTATGTTTTCTCCCAAACTCGCTCAATGGCTTTATAAGAGGTTTTAAATTTACACGCTCATGCACAATATTAGAACCGCTTATTTTCCTCACAAAAATTATTACATTATAAAAAGAGCGGGGGAAAAAACAAATGAAAGTTTTGGTGGAAGTGTGTAGTTCAAACATGAGACGGTGGGCGGAACTATATCTTATCCGCATCTGTGATTGGCCCTCGATCCTCTCAAGCTGTCCAATGAAATGTGAGTTTGTGGGTTTGGTCTATGAAAACAGACAATGGGATGATTCCGTAACACCTTGTAAATTAGCATAGGGCAGGGAATAAATCCCTCTGTATCTCACTGAAGCTTACATTATCCTCGTCAGTCTGCTGATATCTCATCATCATGCCTGAACCAGCAAAGTCCGCCCCTAAGAAGGGATCCAAGAAGGCCGTCACCAAGACCGCCGGTAAGGGAGGAAAGAAGCGCAGAAAGTCCAGGAAGGAGAGCTACGCCATCTACGTCTACAAAGTCCTGAAGCAGGTCCACCCTGACACCGGCATCTCCTCCAAGGCGATGGGCATCATGAACTCTTTCGTCAACGACATCTTCGAGCGCATCGCCGGTGAGTCGTCTCGCCTCGCGCACTACAACAAACGCTCCACCATCACTTCCAGAGAGATCCAGACCGCCGTGCGTCTGTTGTTGCCCGGAGAGCTGGCCAAGCACGCCGTGTCCGAGGGCACAAAGGCCGTCACCAAATACACCAGCTCCAAGTGATGTGTGCCCGACTTCAACTACCCCAAAGGCTCTTTTAAGAGCCACCCATGTTCTCGGAAAAAGAGCTTTTGTGTATTATCCATTGTTTTCTACTCTATGAAATTTATGATGAATCCGATAACATATAAACACTGACTTAGATGTTAGGGGAGATTTAGGCTTAGTTCCTTTCACAACCATAACCCAACTTTTTAAGTCATTAGTTTAACATTTTAAAATAAAGTAGGCTTTTGCTTCCTTGCTCTTGGTATAATGGATGCCTGTTGGAAGGTAAATCACTTAGTTTAAAATGTAAGGAACAGCTCGCGGTTTGGTGTTAGATGAGATTTTGCCCAGTTAGAAAATGCTGTGAGTAGGTTAGGCCATTTAAACAAAGAGCAAGTAAGAAAAAGACGACCTTATTCTCAAAATGTTAAACTAATGACAGACTAAATGGGTGGGTTAGGATTGTAAAACGAGCTCCGCCTAAAACTCCTCTAAAAACTTAAGTGTTTATTTGTTGACGTATTCATCAAATTTTTCATACAAACCTCTATTGCAGGTATGATAATAAATGTTAATGTATGTCGGATGATATAGATATAAAGTTTTTTTTTTTTTTTTTAGAATCTAGACTCCCAATGTTAATTTGGCGATAATGCTCCTTAGGAATTAATCGCATTTAAACAGGAATAAGAATAAGTAGAATATATTTTTTATACTTTTCGTAGCATTAGATAATGCACAAAAGCTCTTTATCTGAGGAGATGAGTGGCTCTTAAAAGAGCCTTTGGGGTAGTTGAAGTCGGGCACACCTCACTTGGAGCTGGTGTATTTGGTGACGGCCTTTGTGCCCTCGGACACGGCGTGCTTGGCCAGCTCTCCGGGCAGCAACAGACGCACGGCGGTCTGGATCTCTCTGGAAGAGATGGTGGAGCGCTTGTTGTAGTGCGCGAGGCGAGACGACTCACCGGCGATGCGCTCGAAGATGTCGTTGACGAAAGAGTTCATGATGCCCATCGCCTTGGAGGAGATGCCGGTGTCAGGGTGGACCTGCTTCAGGACTTTGTAAACATAGATGGCGTAGCTCTCCTTCCTGGACTTTCTGCGCTTCTTTCCTCCCTTACCGGCGGTCTTGGTGACGGCCTTCTTGGATCCTTTCTTAGGAGCGGACTTTGCTGGTTCAGGCATGATGAGGCGATATCAGTAGACTGACGAGATAATATAAGCTTCAGTGCGATACAGAGGGATTTATTCACTGCCCTATGCTAATTTACAAGGTGTTACGGAATCATCTGATTGTCTGTTTTCATAGACCAAACCCACAAACTCACATTTCATTGGACAGCTTGAGAGGAACGAGGGCCAATCACAGATGCGGATAATATATAGACCCGCCCACCGACTCATGTTTGAACCACACACTTCCACCAAGTTTCATTTGTTTAGTTTCCCGCTCTTTTTAAGTAATAATTTTTGTGAGGAAAATAAGCGGTTCTAATATTGTGCATGATCGTGTAATTTTAAAACCTCTTATAAAGCCATTGAGTGAGTTTGTGAGAAAGACCAATAATGGTCAGATAGGCCTACACTTTAATTACGTCATTTGTTCATGAAACTGTTGAGATAATAGATTGTAGGTTAAGATGTTTTTTTAAAAAAAAAACAGAAATGGTAATTAAACCACATTTGACCGTTTACGGACAATAAATACCTTAATTTCTGCTTTTCTGTAAACTGGTACCATTTAATCCAATTGCTTGTTTTGTTTTTTTCTGGAGGAGTTTAATGCAACAGCGTCCGTGAAATGCATTAATGTTTAATACAAAACCAAACGGTTTAACTGGAATTACTATGTTAAAGTAAAAAGGTATAAATATTATCCGTGTATTAAGTGAACAGTATTACGCGTTTGCAGGTGAAACGCATCTCTGATAAAGAAAACAAAACGTTTTTAACTGAAATATACGATTTGACTCTTTATGTGTCAGAGTGTGTGGCTCTTAAAAGAGCCTTTGGGTTTGTGTGGTTTGTTTGAGTCGTTTATCCCCCGAAGCCGTACAGGGTGCGTCCCTGTCTCTTCAGCGCGTACACAACATCCATGGCGGTGACGGTCTTTCTCTTGGCGTGCTCGGTGTAGGTGACGGCATCGCGGATCACGTTCTCCAGAAACACCTTCAACACTCCGCGGGTCTCCTCGTAGATCAGACCGGAGATGCGCTTGACGCCGCCGCGGCGAGCCAGACGACGAATGGCGGGTTTGGTGATTCCCTGGATGTTATCGCGCAAAACTTTACGGTGACGCTTAGCGCCTCCTTTCCCGAGTCCCTTACCGCCTTTGCCTCTTCCAGACATGTTTAACTCTGAGCGCTTCAATCGGTAAACGAAAGATTGCAATTGTGTACCATGGGTTTTACAAGGATGTCTTTTACATGTGCTTACAGGACCTAACAGAAACCAGCGCCACGTCACATGACACACACACCCCTCCCCCAAAATATAATTAGAGCAAATGTGAGTTAATCCCTTTTTTAAACCTTTGTTTCATATTGCAATTTGTGCAATTTATTTCACAAAGGTTGATTCCGCAAAGGAACAAATAATATGGATTTAATTATGTCTATCAAAGATTATTTATATATTGGGAAAGCCCAGACAAATAAAGAAATGGTAATAGCTGTCTTTCTTTTTTGAAATCTAAAAAAAATACATGATGATATGCTGTGGAAAGTTGGTTATTGGGGTTAGTCTACAGTTGGGTATCAGACTTCTTGGTAGAACAATAGAAATAAAGGTTGGTAAGGAGTATTCTAGAATGCGCTTTGTAGAAAACGGAACACCGCAAGGTAGTGTATGTAGTCCACTGATATTTAATAAAAGGATAAATTATATTTTTGAACAAGTCCAACATGGTATAGGAAAAATCATTATATGGCAAATGATGGGGCCCTTTGGATTAGGGGTAGACATCTGGAATACATGCAATTTATAAAGAACTTGAGCAAGTTAAGGTGATTCGATTTCTTGGAGTTTTATTTGATGGAAAGCTTACAGACAACACTGATAAAATTAAAACAAAATGCAAGAAAATTCAAAATATATTGCGTTGCTTGTCGGGGCAAAATTGGGGAGCAACTAGGTCTTCATTGCAAAATAAATACTGGGCTCTTATGAGATCTACTTTTTTATGGTTGTATTGCTTAAATGGAAAGCAGCTAAAACTGATTCTTAATATATATATAAACAAGCTCAAGCCCTAAGAATATGTAGTGGGATTTTTAAAACATCTCCAGTTACCCTGCCGATGGGTATCAGAAGACTTAAACTATTGCTAGCATATTGGGTAAACCTGCAAGAACATAATGAATCCCTTCCTGCAAAGACTACACAGGAGTGTTGGGAACATAGTAAATCTAATTTTATTAGTTTTGGATGGGTTGTGAATAAAAAAGCAAGGGAAATGGGTTTGAATAGTATACAATATTGTCCTACTGTCAGATATTCAAATATCCCCACACTCTAAAAAAAAATGCTGGGTTGTTTTAACCAAAAATTGGGTAAAATATGGACAAACCCAAACGTTGGGTTAAAAATGTAGTTTAAACATATAACCCAATGGCTGAATTTGACCCAAAGATGGGTTAAAAAACCCCAGCATTTTTAGAGTAATGCCAATGACTGATTTACATGAGGAAATAAAAGATAATTCAAATCAAATACCTGTCTGGTTTGTTAAAGATACTTAGAAAGTAATTGTCCTAATAAAATAATGATATTCACAGATGGTTCAAAGAAATGGACATACGGGTGCTGCAGTGTGGATCCCACAATGTGGAAAATGCATCAAGAAAAGAACAACAGATAATCTTTCATTTTACACAGTAGAACTGGTAGCCATTATATTAGGATTACAGTGAGTAGATGAATGTAACACACAACATGTTTCAGTTGCAACTGTTAGTTTGGCACTTACAAGATTAAATCAGGGAAATCACGCAGGCCTGAAAAGCTAATTGAAATATATCAAATAATATACAGATTATATAATAAAGGTTTGAGTATATGGTTTGAGTTCCTCCATGTTTGTGTGAAAGGAAATGAAGGAAAGAAGTGGATATGTTGCCTAAACAATCCCTTAAATCACCAACAGTTGATTTGCAGGTGGCATTAAGTAAAACTAAGACATTTAAAAGATCACATTTTGGTATATCATTGATACAGGAAGACATTTGTATAGTATTCAAAGCTCTTTTGGCATGAAAAGGGAGATGAGTAAAAATCAAAGTGAAGAAAGGATGACATACAGGGCTCAACAAGACACCTCATCTATTAGGTAGACGTACAAATAGAGTGTATTTATATTGTAATCAATCAGAATCTGTCCAACATGTGATGATGGATTATAATGAAAATGAAAGGGAGTTAAAAGAAGTCCTTAAAAAGAAAAAACATGAAAAAGGAAGGAAGTTTACTTTTAAAGAAAATTTTGCTGATAATTTACTCACCCCATGTCATCCAAGATGTCCATGTCTTTCTTTCTTCAGTCGAAAATAAATTAAGGTTTTTGATGAAAACATTACAGGATTTTATCCATATAATGGACTTCAATGGGGTCCAAATGTTTCACGGTCCAAATGAGAGTTTCAGTGCAGCGTCAAAGGGCTTTAAACGACACCAGACGATGAATAAGGGTCTTATCTAGGACCTTATCAAACAACGCCATGTTCCTCCTAAGAATAAACAGTATTTATCTTGTGGTGCACATTGCCTGTTATATAATAAATTTATATACGATTTCAGACAATTTTATCACTGTATTTTATATAAACTTTGAGGTCAAAAAAATTATTATCAGGCATTATCACTCAATGAAAGTCCTCACACAAGTTGTCGGGATCTTAAACCCAAGGACCAGATATGATTAATTAAGACCAAGAGTTAGAAGAGCAGTCAATTTGAGAAAAGAATCAGAATTATAACAAATAAATTATTATTATTATATATATATATATATATATATATATATATATATATATATATATATATATATATATATATATATATTGTACTGAAGTTAGTTTGAAATTTCATCAGGCAGAAAGCACTTTCAAGACTCACAAGGAGTTTGTAGGCCGCCTCTCTTACAGTTACAAAGATCACAGCAGTTTTATCCTTCACCAAGGTCTAAGCTACGTCCTTACTTCAGCTTAAAAAATAAAGGCTAAGAAATATACTTTTCTCAAACACAAAACGGGTTCATTTTCTGGAAATTTCATAATTTCTGGAAGCTGTGCTAAATGAGCAAGCATGGTTGCTGTATTCCTGGCATGGGCCAGTAATCTCTCAGATATATTTAATAATAGAGAATACATGAAAGACCATATCAGTAACCAAACTGGTAACTTCTACAGCTAAGTAAAATCTCATAACCCTAGAGAAGTCCTTCATCTCGTGTGATATAGAAGAACAAATATAGATTAATATCTTGATTATAATCACTCTTTAAATATAGATTTAAGCAGCAGTGGATTCCAAAATCCACCCTTTCAAAGTATTCACCAATATAGCGTTATTAGACATTATTGTCCGCAAACAGTAGCCTACACTCATCTCCACTGCCACATAGCTGTAAACGAAGAGAACGTTTAAAACTTTATAACCTACATATACTGACCTCTGACACTTCAAGTTTGATCCTATCATCACGGTTTAGATGTCACAAGAACACTAAAGAGCAGAACAGACTGATTTCGGTAACACTTTATGGTAAGGGTACATGAATTGTGCATTCATCAGGAACTAACAATTTCAACGGTTTTCATTCATGACTTCATCTTACAACACATGACAGCACATCTTAGTTAATTAAAACATTAACTAAGATGAGCACATCTTCATGAATAATGATTTATTACGTATGATCATGATGTTTGAGTTCAGAAAAACACTTAACTCGTGTTAGATCCTGATGATTCATGAGATATTAATGCATGAATGAATGCCTGATTCATTAATTAATTTATACATGAATTCATCATAATTCATGTACCCTTCATTACCAATTTCAATATTATCAGAATTTCTCTGTATAGATTCCTTTTTCGCATGAGACTAACGTAGCCATTGCAGCGCCGCAATTTTACTAGAAAAACAAGAACTAATTTAAGTGATTGGCGCCACCCTGCTGTTAGTAATTCGGATCTGAAAGTTACTGTTACCGTATCACAACTGTTATATTACTTATTGTCAGCACTACATTGGAAATTCTCTCATTCAGTGTAAACTTTGGTGGCTCTTAAAAGAGCCGTTGTGGGTTGAATCAGACGCCGGTTTAAGCGCGCTCTCCGCGGATGCGGCGGGCCAGCTGAATGTCTTTGGGCATGATGGTGACCCTCTTGGCGTGGATGGCGCACAGGTTGGTGTCCTCGAACAGACCGACCAAGTAAGCCTCGCTGGACTCTTGCAGGGCCATGACAGCGGAGCTCTGGAAGCGCAGGTCCGTCTTGAAGTCCTGAGCGATTTCTCTCACCAGCCGCTGGAAGGGCAGTTTGCGGATCAGCAGCTCGGTGGACTTCTGATAGCGGCGGATCTCCCGCAGAGCCACGGTCCCGGGCCGGTAACGGTGAGGCTTCTTGACGCCGCCGGTGGCCGGAGCGCTCTTACGGGCGGCTTTAGTAGCGAGTTGCTTCCTCGGGGCTTTACCACCGGTAGATTTACGAGCGGTCTGCTTAGTTCTTGCCATTGCTGCGAGCTTCTTCTCTCTCTGTCCTGTTTGCGCTGGATAATGTGATGTTTCTCTCTCTCTGTTACACGCCCGCTTTTAAAGCATTGTGGCGCCACGAGCTCATTGTGTCACGATGATGCAGGCCTTGTGATTGGTTAGTAGGTGACGTCTGCGTATGAGTGCCAGCCAATGACTGCGCGTTTCCACTTTTCAAACAAAAGGAGGGTTTCCCGCTCGAGCTGTTTCCGTTGGCTAATTCGGCCGTCTTTATTCTCACAATGTTTGAATTTGTTTGTTATGGAATATAAATGGGAATACTCGCCCTAATTCCCAGTGGTTGTGCAGATCTTGGATTTCAACAAAATCACGTTATCTGTATAAACTTAGATTATTGCACTTACTTATTGCACTTAGAGCGAGAGAGACGCTACTAGATTTTCCATCCTCCCCGTGAAATAGGAGATCAGTAGATCAGCTCTGCTTACTAAAGAGGCAAGGCCCAGATTAACACTGATCAAATCCTGTTTGTATATTAATTATATTAAATCCTATTTGTATAGTATATTGTTTGTATATCAATATGTATATTAATATTTTATTTTCAATGTTAAGTTATTCAATGTAATATCAGAGCTTGGCAGGTAACTATAGTTTAATATTGGGAGAAATGGTTTGGTGGTTAACAATTCGGTGATTCACATGTGCTTAAAACGTGCACAATGCCAACTGTAACGTTAGTCGTGAATGCAGACACTATTATGTAGGCAAGTCATTTTCCTCCTAACGAAGTGTCCTAACAGTGCTACTGTTAATATTAACAGAGAAAGAGCTCAATGTCAGATAAAATAGGTGGCTCTTAAAAGAGCCTTTGTTTCAGTATCCGAGTCAATGATCCGTTTACTTAGTTTTGGCGGGTTTCTCGGTCTTCTTGGGCAACAGCACGGCCTGGATGTTGGGCAGCACGCCGCCCTGAGCGATGGTCACTCCGCCCAGAAGTTTGTTGAGCTCCTCGTCATTACGGACCGCCAGCTGCAGGTGACGGGGGATGATGCGGGTCTTCTTGTTGTCCCGAGCGGCGTTTCCGGCCAGCTCCAGGATCTCAGCGGTGAGGTACTCGAGTACCGCCGCCAGATAAACAGGAGCTCCGGCACCGACGCGCTCACCGTAGTTTCCTTTACGGAGGAGTCTGTGGACACGGCCGACGGGGAACTGCAGTCCCGCCCTGGAAGAGCGAGTCTTAGCCTTTGCTCGGGCTTTACCACCGGTTTTACCTCTGCCGCTCATTTTCAGTTAGGATTAACCAGCGAGTCTTTATGTATAAAATGGTGTTAGAGAGTTTCGATTCACTGTATTTAAACAAGAGTGCCACTCACCCATTGGTTTAGAGTCTGTAAAGATTCAAACCAATCACTGAACTTCTGCCCGAAAGCCCAACCCCCTTTCTTTAGAAAAAAGGAAAGCACTGTAGGAAGTGATCATTCATCATCCTGTGTTTACAGAAACTGGAAAAGGGACATAAGAAACGTAAAAAGGTGGAAATTTGAGGAAGTAGATTGGAACAAGTTTACAATTACTGACGAAGGAGGTTAGTATAAATCAGGAGATTGAAGACCTCAATGAAGAAATAAGTAGTAGTATTTTTCGAGCAGCAAAAGAGTCGATGCCAAAAAGAGGTGGTAGTAATACAAAGAAAAGAGTTCCTTCCTTGGTGGACGCAATAATGCAAAAAGGTAATTAAAGAGAGAAAAAAATACATTTAAAGTCTTGATAAAAACACATAACTTCCTGAATTTTATTGAATATACGAGGAATCAGGCTGTAGTATGGAAAACAATAAAGAGAGTTTAAAAGAATTTTGGTAGGCTAAGTTACTGTGAATCTTTAAGAAGTCTGTCATTAGATCGGGTATGGGATGTGATTAAGAGAATGTCAGGAAATAAATATGGAAAATAAGAATAAAGTTATCCTGTAATGAAAGAGCAAATGTAAGAAAAGAATACAATGAGAGAACCTGTAGAATTAATACATGATGATATAGGGACAGTAAAAGTGTCATAAACATGATGTTTACAAAAGGCGAGTTGAATAATGTTATATGAAAATCAGGAAAAACAACGGCAGGGAATGATCAAATAAGTTATTGCATGATTAAAAAATGTAGTAAATGATCAGAATAAAAACATTAAAATTATATAATAAGTTATGAGAAGTGGGGTATTTGACAAAACAGTGAAAAGAAGAAATTACTGTCCCCACATGTAAACCTGGTAAGGATCCGAGTTTGGCAGAAAGTTATAGACCGATTGCATTGACTTCGCATGTAGGGAAAATTGTGGAAAGAAATGATAAATGAAAGATTAAAGTTTTATTTAGAGAAAAGGCAACTATTAAAGGATTATCAGAGTGGATTTAGGGACGAAGCACAATAGATCCCGCTCTATGTTTAGAGAATGAAATTAGAAAAGCTCAATTTAATAAAGTATTTTTTTGATGTAGAAAACGTTTATGATATGTTGTGGAAACAAGGATTAATGATTAAGATTTCTCAGATGGGAATAAGAGGGAGAATGTATAGTTGGATTAAAAACTTTTTAACGGATAGGTGGATCTCAATAGGGAGAGAATGAAGTAGCCTAAGTATTTGATGGAAAATGGAACTCCTCAAGGGAGTAGTTAGTCCAGTTTGTTTGGACGGTATGAGCCTACATTTAGCTCATTTACCTTTTTTATGAATAACAGTGATTGTAGCCTGAGTTAATTTTGGTATGGTAAGGTGCCGACTAGTTAGCTGGTTGGACATTCTATGGAGAAATGGTGCAAGAATATTACTGAATGTTTTGTAAAATCGGGGAAAGGTGATTTTCCGCTTTTAAGGGTTATTACCTTTTGTATTTCTTCGGGGTGGATATCTGTATTATGCCTTTCCGAGTCTTCAGGTGAGATTCTTGATAAGTTACATTTGTCTAGAAATGTATTCATAGTATCGGGATCACTATTACATGTTGAGATGTACAAGTCAGGATAAAATCTTCTTTGGGTTAAGTAGTAAATGTCCCCTGTCATCTCTAATCCTGTGAATAGCTTGATCTGTTTTATTAAGTTGACGAGTTAATCATTTGTGAGATTTCTCTCCAAATTCAAAGTATTTTTGTTTAATGAATTAAAAAGCTGAGGTGAAGTTGTTATTTCAGATTAGTTATTTCTCTATGTAAATCAGATGTGGGGTTTAGAGCATTCTGTTGGTCCAGTTGTTGTATCTGTTCTTCTAGATGTTTACATTACTTTTTTTTTTCTTTTTGGCCGCTTCATATGAGATTATACAGAGTATAATCAGAGTATAATATATGAGAGTATCCCTTTAAAAACATGATGGATACACTCAAGCTTCCATTGTTTTCCAAAAATGAGCTAGAACATGTTTTTTCTTCTCATAATTTGAAGAATGAATCTTTCATTAGCATTTATCTCCCTCTGCTGGTTCAACACAAAAACATTCAGGATCTTCATTTACATTTTTGAGATTATACTGTGTGCATTTATACAAATAAAATGATTAATCTATGAATGAGAAAGTGCTGTGAAATAAAAGATGTTTCACTACGGCCTCATGGGGTCTGTCAGAGGATCATTGAAATCTAAATGAAGTCTTAATGTATAACAGTGAAATCACTGTATCTCCAGTCTCTGTTGATTCTGTTGACTGTGAGTCTCTGTAGTGGATACTTATTCGCCATCAGATGATCAGACTGTCATCTATAACCTAAAATAAAACACACACAGTCACATATACAGTATGAGATATTACATCGGTCACATCTTTTCATAAGAAAACTAACTAGATAATCTATATTAATTCATTCTCAAACATGATAATATAGCTTCTATCTGATGCTCAAAGTCACTTTACAAACTCAAAAAAAAGCACATTAAAAGTCACTTTCACACAACGGACAGCTGATCCAGAACCAGCAGAAATCATCATTACACTCACTACAGATTTAATATCAGTTAATAACCCAAATCTCTCATTATCACACACATAAGGTTTCTTTACGCAGAAAAAGCGGCACAGAAACCAAATCTGAAGCGCCATAAAATCACTAAATGTGCATTTTTACACAGAACGTTTATTGCTTCTCTGATGCGGCATAAATGCATTTACACAGGAATTAAAATAATACTTTGAACATTACTATTTTAAAACTACAGTTTTAACAAAGTTTTATGAAATCAATTTAAAATAATTAAATAGTAAACAAGGAAATAAACTCAAGATAAATAAAAATACAGGATTGTAAATGTCCTTTGTGTGCTCTGTGTAAATCTGTTCGTCATATTTATGTGGTAGCCTACTGATATATTCTATTTCTTCGTAAAATTGTTCCGATGGAACAAATGCTACAAATATATCATGTATTATTACACACGTAGATCACCGCAGGATTAAAACAGCTCGAAAGTTGTTGTTGTTTTTTTTTTTAAAGGTACAATGTGTAAAAAAGTTGAGTATCTATTAACAGAAATGCAATACGACATCCATAACTATGTTTTCAGTGGTGTATAAAGAACTTACTTAAAGGGTACCTATTTTGGGTTTTTGAAAATTGCCCTTCATGTAGTGTTTAACATAGATCTAAGTGAACGAAAACATCCTGCAAAGTTTTAAACATGAAAGTTCATCGTATACAAAGTTATTGTCTCTCAAAAACAAGAGTCGACTCTGAGTTGCTGATATGAATCGTTCAAAGAACGATGCTTTTTCTTTGTCTGGTTGACGTCACCTTGACAAGTTATTTGAATAAGAAACGCCCACTTATTGCGCTCGGAGACGCCAGGGAAAACCGGAGCTCCAGGGGTGGCGGGCAAATCTGAAACTGGCCCAGGACGGGCCACCCTGCCTGGGCTGGCCAGGGAGGTCTGAGAGCATGGAGGTTTGGACCCACCGCACCTTTTTGGACTCTGTCGTTTTTCGAGATCTGGGCTTCGGAAAACAATCATGTCGACGAGACGCTGTGTTTTGAAGTGCGACGCAAAAACGAACTTTTTTCACCTGCCAAGTGAGGAGTATTTGAAGACTAAGTGGCTGCAGTTCATATATACAAGTACTGTTATACCACACAAGTATAGCCCAAACCTTGTTCTGTGTTCACGTCATTTTGAAAATGATTGCTTCACAAACCTAAACGCTATAAAGTATGGATTCGCGAGCCGGCTCTATCCTAACGAGCTGAGGATCTGAATCAGGTGTGTTAAATGAGGGAGACATATGCAGAGCGCTGGGTCGCGAGGACTGGAGTTGAGAACCCATTTAAGGTAATAAGAGTTCCGTTTTTCTGCACAGAGAATACCAATCACAACTGACTAGGTCATCTGACCAATCACCGCAGATTAGCGTCACGTAAAGGCGGGTTTTGGATAAAGGACTCGCTAAAACGATTCATATGGGAGTCGGTGGGCAATTCAGGTAAAAATAAATGCATATTATAAGACAACAAAAGTGTTTTTTGTCATTGCATGCTTGTAAAACTGTTGTTGGGGACTCCTAGAACATTATTAGGAACATTTTAAATGACATAATAGGTACTCTTTAATTAACCGTAATGTTTTTATTACCTTAGAATGAGACATTTATAGCTCCATAACTGCGTGAATCCCCTTCTATGAAGGTCGCCATGTTGTGACGTCGTATTTCTACCGTAGCCGAACGCGAACAAACAGCGCTACAGAATGCGTTTCATCACTGCCTTGAAAGAGAAGTAGCGGAAAGCTGGAAGCTAGCCTTACACTGCGTGAGTAGTGACTTTTCCCTTGTGAGTGGTGTAAAATATGTAGTTGGGATTGTTTCATGTAACTGAGTTCTCCCTCGCTGTGTTATGGGTTTGTTATGTGGGGATAGATGTGCTGTTACGTTCGTGAGACAGCTGATGATTAGTACTCATGTCATTGACCGTAAAACAGTATGTTACAGGAATCACTAACCCGTCGATAGAGACTTTTAGATCACAAAAGCCTATTGTGTGTAGTAACAAAGCCAGTCTCTGGTAGTAAATAGTATCTGTGGGATGCGGAGGCGCGCACGTCAAAAATGGCATGATTGTAACAGCGTGCGCACCTCCGACCTTTGGACTCATGTGGACGCATCCCAGCTCAGCCACAGTAAGAGCTCATTTTAGCCAACTAAACTATTAAAACCCTGTTAGAAAAAAATATATAGCTGCTCCCTCCCTGTATTATGGGTTTGCTATGTGAGGAGAAATATGCTGCTGGTTACGTTTGTACCACAATCCATTATCTGCATTATCCATCAGCTGATTACTATTATTATATTAAATTTTATATTAAAATTCTTGATCCTCACCTTACTATGGCTTTGTAAACAGTATCCATGATGTGGCTTATAATGGATTGTGGTACAGAAACAGTGACAATGGTACACACTCATGGCTTACTCTGACTATTCTCTGCTGTCTCAGCCGACGAGACGTTTGTCCCGTTTTAGCAACCGTAGCTTCTTCGAAAGGGAGGGGTGAGCAGTGGGCTGAGCCCTTAGTGCAAACCTGGTGCAAACTCGCAACCGAACTGCTAGATGTCGCTAAAAATCCTACATTGCACCTTTAAGAGCCCAAAACAATTATGCTATCCCTAGTGTTTCAGGCAGGTCATGTGTGTGTGTGTGTGTGAAATATCGTCCTCAAGAAGATGATTTCTGGAGTATAACACAGTGACGGCAAATAAGCATATACCGTATCTGAGAGACATGTAGCGGTGCGTTAATCTGCCAGTCTCTTCAAAGGAAGATTACAAATGGCAAAAGCCAATTGATGACACACGTCGATGACTTCACGATGCGAGTACAGGACACTTTATTGTCGCTGACATTTTTTAATTTGGCTAAAACAATATGGAGCTCAGCCTACATGTGTTGTCCTCTGCTTCTTGACTCTCGCGTCACGCGTTTGGTTGTCATGAAAATGGCATAGTTTAGAGCGGCACAAGTTCGCGCTCATTTACACTAAACCAAAACAATATCAGAGTCATCTTTGACACTAGCAGCTGAGGTGGGTCAGGCCGGCATATTCTCAGCTTGCTTTTATACGGCAGTGTGTCTTTACACAGAACAGACACAGAGCCGCTTTACAGGAGCCTTAACTCGGCTGTGTAAAGATGCCTATAGCAGGCTGATCTCATGAAGTAGCGTGTGTATGACACGCCAATTCGTATTTGCATTTTTGGCGTGTTATGAAGACGCATAATCGCTTTTCAGCGTGTTTATGAACGCCGTTGACTTAACGTTATATAAATATAGGACTTACCTCAACCCCGTCCCTAAACTTAACCGTCACTGGGGTTAATGGCATTTATGACTGTTCCCTTACCATCCTAGGGAAAAAAAAGATATGACTTACCTCAACCCTATCCCTAAACTTAACCGTCACTGGGGTTAATGGCATTTATGACTGGACATTTGACGCGCGTGTTCTGACACGCGGGATGACGCGGACGTTAATGGCGTAGACATACACGCATACACGCGGATACACGCGAATAGCTCAAAATGCGTAGAAATAATACGCCACTTGAGTCGAAAGTGGCGTGTATGTTTACGCAAAAGTCATGATGTCATGTTGCCTATAGAGACAGTTAAAGGGGAAAAGCTGAAAATACACAACAGTATGAGCAGAATTATGAGCAGAATTAAACTCATATTAAACAGTTTAAAGTCCACAGACCGACAGAAATCTGATGATCTCAGACACAAGTAAAACAAGTAAAACAGACATTTAAACTTTAAATAAAATTATTACGAAACCATTAAAAATTATTCTCACCAAAGTGTCTTTAGTTTATAATGTGGATCATCCCTCAGATCCTCCAGCTGCTTCACTCCTGAGTCTCCTAGTTTATTCTCAGACAGATTCAGTTCTCTCAGGTGTGAGGGGTTTGATCTCAGAGCTGAAGCCAGAGCAACACAACCTTCATCTGTGACACCACACTTACTCAACCTGTAGAGAACAATGACACACATTAAGCATATATCCAGATATTAACACAACACTTAAACAATAAATAACATAAAGCTGTCAATATGAAATATATAGAAAAACTCATCAGTTTATGTTGTTAAAAAAAACATCAATTAGGATTAAGGGATTGAATACACAGTATGAAACAGTATAAAAATCATAATTTCTATGGAAAGTCCTTATAAAACATGGAAACCCAACGTGTGAGTGTGTGTTTGTGATTAATGTGTTTTTAAACATTTTAAGGAATGTGTGTGTGTGTGTGTGTGTGTGTGTGTGTGTCTGTGTGTCTGTGTGTGTGTTTGTAAGGGCTGGGAGAAAAAAAATAATCACCTAATGGCGATTTTTTTTTTGTTTATGATTTTAAACAGTATTTATTTTATTTCAGAATCGATATTGATTTAAATTAAATTGCTTTAGTTTTGAAGTCAGAAGTTAGCCACTCTTGTTCCAACAGAGGATGAAATGTGTTATCTATGAGTGTCACATTATCATTTAGGCTAATATTATTTAGGCTAGTTAATTTAAAGGGTTAGTTCACCCAAAACTAAAAATGTAAATCTTCCCCTTCAGGGAGACTCTTCACCACTGTCATCTACCACCGGCAGGATCTGACGGTTCAAGCAGGAATCTGTTGCTGAACCACCGGATGGGTGTATACACGATTTAATATTTATTCACTCCGAGTCTTTATGGTAGAGAAAATCTTACCTCAGTATCTCCAGTTTACAGTGAGGATTCGCCAGTAGATCAGAAAGCTGCTTCACTCCTGAGTCTCCTACTTTATTCCCAGACAGACTCAGTTCTCTCAGGTGTGAGGGGTTTGATCTCAGAGCTGAAGCCAGATCAACACAACCTTCATCTGTGACTTCACACTTACTCAACCTGTAGAGAACAATGACACACATCCAGAGATGAACATAACACTTAAACAATAAATAACTTTATAATGTCAATATGGAAAGTATAGAACAACTCATCAGTTCACTTTGTTAAAATACATCAGTTCGGATTAGTTGATCGAATACACAGTTTTAGTACACTGGACTGTATTAGTGCCTATAACACAACCTAATACACTTTATATGTCATTGTAGAAATTGTAAAAGAAGAGGTAAGTGACAGCACAGTAAAGAGTCGTAAAAACCCCTCCTTCAGCTCAAATCTACCTCACAATCTTTCTGAAAAATCCTCTTAAGTGTGTGTATGTGTGTGTGTGTCTACGGCTGTAAGATGAAGAGAGGGAGTGTGTGTGGCAGAGCGAGACAGGAGAGAGAGGGATGAGCACCTGTCCTCTGTCAGCGGCCCATGCCGGCTCTCACTACATATCAGGGGAACTGGTGGATTCTCCCTTTAACAGTATAAATGTTTATATACATTCACTATCAATGCATATATTTGATAATTTTCTCATATAAATGTCATAAAAACCAGTTGCATGGATCACAAATCTGCATATCTCCAGGACACTGACAACAAAGATAGATAGTGACAGAGAAGACAGAAACTCTCATAGCTCTCCTCAGAAAAACGCTCGTTACACACACACAGTTTGATTGTGTTAGTAGTTTCTTTCCAACCAAACGCCCGCAGCGAGTCTCGGCCTGACACATCACGGGGGAAGCCTGCAACACCCTCAGCTCTTACACCATGGACACACACACTTGCGACCCATAAATGACTACTGCGTGATTTTACAGTTTGAAGCGCCTGTCATAAAAAACTCCATATGCTGTCATGAATAAGAGGAATGTCTTCTCAAAGGATAAGAACGCAGTCTCATTAATATCACACACACTGACGTGTCATCAATGGATTATAGTGTTTCTCCATGTCATAATCTGTGACTTTGACATGATGTAGATTTTAAACCTAGAGAAAACTCTACAGTATCCAGTTTCCTCCTGAAATTAAAATGAATGGACTGTTAATCCTGACTGTGCTGAGACTGGGGGTGTTTAAAGTAAATGGTGTTCAATGTATATCATGATGTCAGAGTGTGTTTTTCAGTGTGACTATCAGTCCTGCAGTATCAGCTTAATGAGGAGCGGGTCATGTGTTCAAGCATTCACAGATCAATAACCTCACAGCAGAAAGAGAAATACAGTAAATGCTTTAAAAATGAATTCTCTTACATCACATGAACAGGTCTGAAATTAATTTGATGAATTTGATCATGTTGTTTCAATAGCTTTACTTGTAATTAATGTAATAAATGTTGTTTCCCTGCATTTTATTCCAATTTGATTATAATTTATGAATTCACAGAGAGTGTTTTATGTGAGAGTCACATATGATTCTTACCCCAGTTTCTCCAGATTACAGTGAGGATTTGCCAGGAGATCAGAAAGCTGCTTCACTCCTGAGTCTCCTACTTTATTCTCAGACAGACTCAGTTCTCTCAGGTGTGAGGGGTTTGATCTCAGAGCTGAAGCCAGATCAACACAACCTTCATCTGTGACTCCACAATCCTTCAACCTGTAGAGAACAATGACACACATTAAGCCTATATCCAGAGATGAACATGACTTCTTAAAATAAATAACATAATGCTGTCAATATGAAATGAATAGAAATACTCATATGTTTATATTTTATGTTTTTCACACATTGTGATGCAAGTTGTTTTTTAGATACCCACAATCCATCCGTTTCTCTTGTGAAATTAAAATATTTTGAAAATAGTTTATAAAAAATATTTTATAATACCGTATACCGTGATGAAAGTTCAATCAATTAATCGCAGCAGGGAAATTTGATACCAGCACATGCCTAGTTCCAACAGAGGATGAAATGTGTCGTTATCTGTGTTGTAATATCACTTTCAAGTGGCCGTGTGGAAGCCGAGAGAGAGATAAGACAGTAGCACGGCACGATTCATCTTTAAAATACTGTGATCTTCATTCAAACACCAATAGGATCTTCTTCCAATTCCTCTGTCTAAACCTTTGACAAAATCATATCGCAACATTTTAATCGGTGTTGGCGCTGCCGCTGACCCTGTCATGAAACAGCTTCACAAAAGGTCTTTTTAACTTCATAATTGTATCATTGTTTCTGTGTTACAATAGTTCAAATTATCATAGAAGTACAGGGATAAAGTTTAAAGTTCAAATATAAACACTGATGTCTGCGCTAGCGATCACATCAGAGTAATTAGCACATTAGCTTTTGATTGAAACTTGACACTTAAATAAAACATTTATCGATTACATTGTTTTTCCACTAGGTGGCAACAATTACCTGTTAAAAATGTATTTCTTATTGAATTATTTAATCAAGAGAATGTAGTACTGTAAGATGCTCCTGAAATAAAACTCAGAAAGATGTGATGAATTGTTTTTGGAAATATGACTCATCGTATTCATCATGTACGGTCTGATTTAACTTTTCCCTATAGTCTAGTGTTAAAAACAAACTGCAATACATTGTAATATCGAATCTCAATATTGAAGAATCGCAATTACAAACGTATCGGCCACCCAATTATTTGTATATAGTCTCTCATTATATTAAATACAGCTTATATGTAAGCAAAAAGGAACGAGAGGCTGTGCTGTATCATGAATAAGTCACAATAATAGTCAATAAGATTGTATGCACTCTACTGTACATATTAATCCTTATTCATTTATAGTCTTTGTGATCTTACCACAGTGTCTCCAATTTACAGTGAGGATCCTGTAGTAGATTAGAAAGCTTCTTGAGTCCTGAATGTCCTACTTTATTCACAGACAGATCCAGATGTCTCAGGTGTGAGGGGTTTGATCTCAGAGCTGAAGCCAGAGCAACACAACCTTCATCTGTGACTCCACAATCACTCAACCTGTAGAGAACAATGACTCACTCTTTAGTCTCAGATCAAAAAATAAATCTTTGTTTTTATTAATTGTGTTTATAATTTGTGCAATATCTATTTTTTAAACAATTAATTCACTTTATCAGTAAATTTAACTGTTATTCTAAGAGATTATGTCTCTATGTGAGGGATAAAGGTTATATAAAACTGATGAAATGGAATACATTGAATACATCTGGTTTTTTTTTACCTAAATAAATATATTAAAATTTAAATTAAAATGGATTTTTTTTTAAAAAAAAGTCTAAATAAAAATGTTTATATGTATACATTATTATACATTATAAATGCATTTGGAAATACATTTTCCAGAAATATCATAAAAACGGTTATTAATCAGGTGAGATAGGTGAAGGGTTTAAAAGCTGAAGTGGGACACTCATATTGTTTGTTAAATCATTAATTTATAATGTTTAAGTAAGAACTGTTACAATGATTTAGCTGTGATGCTTCTTCTCAGTGTTACTTACTGAGCTGATTTAGTTGCTGTAACCACAGGCATCAGCTTCTGAAGAACTTCATCTGCTGTGTTTTGTGTGTCACTAATTGAAAATAAAAAAATAAATTTAATTAATAATGCTAACAAAAATATCAATTCATATCATAAATAATACATCATACCCTCCAAAATGCCCTCAAATATTTTTAATTAAACACTGCTTTATAAATGATGTGTGATAAAGTTGTTTTATAAATGCAGACGCCTCGTATTCAGCCAACACACACTTGTATTTTTCTCAAAATTGTCATTGTTGCTGTGGTCTCTTAGTCTACATTTGTTATGTTAGGCAAATTATGGACAATATCCCAGAAATCAGTCTGAGCCTGATTTAAACACCTCTGATCTCTGAGTTTTTCTTTGTTCATAATGTTTTAGACTGTAACGATTGCACTCTGTATTACTTACCGATTCTTTCTGCCTTCAATTAAGCTCTTCAGGTTAAACACCTGCAGTGTCTCCTCTGAGGACAACAACACAAACACTAAAGCTGACCACTGAGACGAGGAGAGTTTCACAGCACGTAATCCTCCACGGCTCATATGAGGTTTAGCTTCGTTCACTAGAGAAAGATCACCCAGTTCATTCAGACAGTGAAACAGATTGATGTATTTCTCTGGAGAGGGATTCTCACTGATCTTCTCTTGAATATAGTCGACTGTTTCCTCATTGTTGTGAGAGCTGTTTGCTGTCTGTGTCTTTAGTTCTTGTAAGAGCCTCTGATTAGACTCCACTGACAGACCCAGGAGGAAACGAAGGAAAAGGTCCAGATGCCCATTTTTACTGTGTAAAGCCTCATCCACAGCTCTCTGATGGAGACCAGATAGGGAAACTTTGTCTTCATTAGTTGGTTTGGTAATCTGGTCAAACACATTGATGTTATTGTTGATAAAGGAGAGATGCACATATAGAGCTGCTAGATGTTCCTGAATGCTCAGATGAACAAAGCAGAACACTTTCCCCAGACACAAGCCCAACTCCTCTCTGAAGATCTGAGTGCACAATCCTGAGTAAACTGATGCTTCGGCCACATCAATGCCACACTCGCTCAGGTCTTCCTCGTAGAAGATCAGGTGGCCTTTCACAAGCTGCCGATACGCCAGTTCCCCCAGTTTGAGGATCATGTCTTCATCTTTCACTCTCATCTCATAGTCCTTCTCATGTTTGATGTTGGTCTGAATGAGCAGGAAGTGTGTGTACATTTGAGTGAGAGTCTTGGGAATCTCTTCTGTCCATGTTTTCCTAATCATCTCCTCTAGAACAGTGGCTGAGATCCAGCAGAACACTGGGATGTGGCACATAATAAAGAGGCTCCTTGAGGACTTCAGGTGTGAGATGATCCTGTCGGCCAGACTCTGATCACTGATCCTCTTCCTGAAGTATTCGTCCTTCTGTGTGTCACTGAAGCCTCGTACCTCCGTCACTCGATGGACACACTGCGAGGGGACGAGATCCGCTGCTGCTGGTCTGGAGGTGATCCAGATGAGAGACGAAGGAAGCAGATTCCCCACAATGAGGTTCGTCAGCAGCTCGTCCACTGAGGCGGATTCAGTCACATCACACAACCTCACATCGCTCTGAAAATCCAGAGACAGACGACACTCGTCCAGACCATCAAAGATGAACAGCACTTTATACTCATCACTGGATATGTCCACTTCTATTGTTTCAGGGAAGAAGCGATGAAGAAGATCTGAAAGACTGAGTGTTTTGTCCTTCATCAAGTTGATCTCTCTGAAAGCCAGTGGAAATATGAGCTGGATGTCCTGATTCTCTTTCCCTTCAGCCCAGTCCAGGATGAGCTTCTGCACAGAGACTGTTTTCCCAATGCCAGCGACTCCCTTTGTCAGCACAGTTCTGATGGGTTTGTGTTGTCCAGGTAAAGGTCTAAAGATGTCTCTGCATTTGATCAGTGTGTCCTCTGTTTCTGCTCTCCTGGACTTTGTCTCAATCTGTCTCACCTCATGCTCTTTATTGATCTCTCCACTTCCACTCTCTGTGATGTAGAGCTCTGTGTAGATCTCATTCAGGAGTGTTGGGTTTCCCTGCTTTGATATTCCCTCACACACACACTCAAACTTCTGTCTCAGATTTGATCTCAGTGTGTTGAGGACTTCAGCAGGACTGTAAGATTAAAATACCACATTATAAATAACCATAAATTACAAAATTGATTATATGTTTCATGGGACACATGATTAGGTTTCTGAAATGTTTCCATCATTAATCATGTGTTTGAGTGAAATGATATACCTGAGATCAGGCTGTATGTTTCCACTCTTAAACTCTATCAGATTATCCATAGAGCTGGTTCTCTCCATGTCTCTTCGAGACACACAGCTGGACTCTGGGTTTGAGCTCTTCTACTGGACTGAACTGGAACAGAGAACAGATTTAATCCTCTAGATTACTCTGTGTTTATTCTTTACGAGATGCACCACATTAATATAAACACATTTAAATGGATACTCCACTATTTTGGAAACAGGTTCATTTTACCACTCCCCCAGAGTGAAACAGTTGAGTTTTACCGTTTTCGAATCCATACAGCCGATTTTCTGATATTTAGAAGAATGTCAGTAACCATAGTTTCTGGTCTCATTGACTTCTATAGTAGAAAAAAATATACTATGAAAGTCAATGAGACCAGAAACTGTCTGTTTACTGATATTCTTCTAAATATCAGAAATGATGACTCGTGTCCATCAAATACAATCAGGATTGTCATGATATTGCAGCGCAAACCATCACTGATCCACCCGTGCTTCACTCTGAAGATTGGCCACCAGGCATATGTGAAACCTCCAACATTGGCCAGTGTTTCAGTTTCATTGTCCAACCCCTGTATTGCATTTTTTTTCACTTCAGCTGTGGTAAAGATTGCAAACACCATGTAAGCGGTCACTACGGGATCAGAAAGTGTCCGACTTTACGCCGCCGTTTGTAGCTCCTCCCCGCCTGCACACTCACACTGTTTACATCCAGTCGCAGCCGATGTCGAACACACCTCAAGACTTTGAGAAAATTGCAAGATAGTTTTTTTTTGTTTGTTTGTTTTGATTTTTTTACTCTTTTTGTTTGTTCATTCGTTAATTTTTTATGTCATTTATTTTTATTTTGTTTATTCCGTTCTTTATATACACTGCATTACACTGACAAAGTCAAGTGTAAATGGATTTTAATGTCCGTCTTATTATGTCCATTATTATTTTTAAAGTCACATTTTATCACGGATATTTTATTTTCTCAAAATCACAACATTATACAGACAGTTAACAAATCATAAACACTCACAGAGAATAATCCTAAGTTTATGTCATATATATAATATAACAATCTATAAGCAGAGTGCGAATTACCCCACCATAATTGGGGGGTACTGCTCATTCAGTTCTTCTATGACCATGTGTATATAATATTATAAATCCCCCCCCCCCCCCAAAAAAAAAAAAAGATCACACTATGTAGGCTGTTGTAGGCTGTAGACAAAATTATATGGACCAATGTCAGGATTTTTTTGTGTCTCAAAATGAGGCAGAGTAGGCAAGATCATAACAGGGGGGTCCGGGGGAATGCCCCAACCCCCCTGCGCCGAGATGCGCCGTTCTGTTGTTTGGAACTATTTTTGCTGCTGAAACCGAACACTATGGAAGCCCGTTTCCGCCACAGTTGAGTAAAAAAATATAATTCTGTAAGTCATAATAATGAGAAACTTTCTCATAATTATGACTTAGTTTCTCATTATATTGAGAAAGTTTCTCATAATAATGACTTAACATCTCGTAATAATGAGAAAGTTTCTCATAATTATGACTTAGTTTCTCATTATATTGAGAAAGTTTCTCATTATAATGAGATATTAAGTCATAATAATGAGAAAGTTTCTCATAATTATGACTTAGTTTCTCATTATATTGAGAAAGTTTCTCATTATAATGAGATATTAAGTCATAATAATGAGAAAGTTTCTCATAATTATGACTTAACATCTCGTAATAATGACTTAACTTCTCGTAATAATGAGAAACTTTCTCATAATTATGACTTAATATCTCGTAATAATGAGAAACTTTCTCATAATTATGACTTAACATCTCGTAATAATGAGAAACTTTCTCATAATTATGACTTAACATCTCGTAATAATGAGAAACTTTCTCATAATTATGACTTAACATCTCGTAATAATGACTTAACTTCTCGTAATAATGAGAAAAGTTTTAAATAAATAAATAAATAAAGTTTCTCATTATTACGAGAAGTTATGTCATTATTACGAGATGTTAAGTCATAATTATGAGAAAGTTTCTCATTATTACGAGAAGTTAAGTCATTATTACGAGATGTTAAGTCATAATAATGAGAAACTTTCTCATTATTATGACTTAATATCTCATTATACTGAGAAACTTTCTCAATATAATGAGAAACTAAGTCATAATTATGAGAAAGTTTCTCATTATTACGAGATGTTAAGTCATTATTATGAGAAACTTTCTCAATATAATGAGAAACTAAGTCATAATTATGAGAAACTTTCTCATTATTATGACTTAATATCTCATTATAATGAGAAACTTTCTCAATATAATGAGAAACTAAGTCATAATTATGAGAAAGTTTCTCATTATTACGAGATGTTAAGTCATTATTATGAGAAACTTTCTCAATATAATGAGAAACTAAGTCATAATTATGAGAAAGTTTCTCATTATTACGAGATGTTAAGTCATTATTATGAGAAACTTTCTCAATACAATGAGAAACTAAGTCATAATTATGAGAAAGTTTCTCATTATTACGAGATGTTAAGTCATTATTATGAGAAACTTTCTCAATACAATGAGAAACTAAGTCATAATTATGAGAAAGTTTCTCATTATTATGACTTACAGAATTATATTTTTTTACTCAACTGTGGCGGAAACGGGCTTCCATAAAAATAGACAGTCATTGCGTCTAAAAATGTAAGCTACTTAATTTTAACTATTTGTTTATTGAACTGTTATGAAATCAATATCTCAGTTTCAATCGTGATGGGCGGCTTTCAGGAAAAAAGAACTCTGGTCGTGTGTAGCCTATTTCTTAACTATAAATTTTATGTTATAAATAACTGCGCAACGCAAGCTTCAACAGCGCAACTTTGTTACGTACATTAGCAGGAGCACCACAACAACAGCTCACTCGGCTGATATAGCTGCCCTGATAGCTGCCTCGCCGCCAGGAAATAAATTAATTACTGTTATTAATAGAAAATGTCACTAAAGACCTATAATTTTCGCAATCATTTTTAATGTTAAAATATATTTGTCGGGGACCCCCCAAAAATAAATCCTCCCCTGGTTCTCTGTCTCCGTTGCTTCTAGCCACGGTGGTTAAAAATGGTAGGGTCCACAATAGGGGTGTCTGAAATCGCTTTACATTTAAAATGTTCCTACTGTGAAAATAGGAGTTGACTTGTAGGGCCTATTGTAACTGTGATTATATATTTTTAACAATATCAGAAAAATTATCTGACCCCCCCCAAAACTGATATTTCTGTCCCTTTGGGGGACAGAAATAATTCGAACTATGTCTATAAGCCAAATCATATTTAATTTCACTCATTCTCTTCACCTTGACAGACAATATGATCCATGTGTCCCAGACAGTGCACTGATATATGAAAGTAGTACTTACTGTCTTGATGTATGTTCTCTGTTAATATATCATGTTTTCTCCTTCACGGCACAGTCTGAAAAACACTTCCAGCTGAACTGAACTTTGTGTTCAGAGTGTGTAGTCGTCGAACAGGTTTTTCTGGATTCGGCACATGGCCGACTCTGACTGGAGAGAGAGAATAAACCACAGAACAGCACCAGTCCCTGCCAAGGCCGTTCACATTTCCAACTAAATGCGACCTTTTGTTATCTCCTGTGTGAACGTGAAATGACCCAGAAGTGACCCGCATGCGCAAAAGAGTAATCATGGGTCAACAACGTCACTGGTTGTTTGCGGAATAGCTAGCCTAGTCCTTTTTTTCCATATGTTGCGAGCTTTTGTTTTATTATTATTATTATTATTGCCACAGCCCATATACAAACACAGATAACAATTATTTTATCGACGGGCAAAGTTTGCACATAAATGTAAGATTTTTATGATCCTCACCGGCCTCGTCATAAAACCCGTTTAATTGATAGTGCGCGTCCTCGGTGCTCCTTTGTCACCGGCGGCCGTGGTGCGAAACTGGTGGCTGGTGTTGTCAGATTGGGTGTTTTTTCATTATAAGGCATTGTAAGAAATTATAGTCTGCTCCGATCAAGCTTCCACTCCAATATAGGAGTAAACGCGTTGGAGTTAGCGTGTATCGGCTAGCTACAGGTGTGTGTAATGACTTGCGCTTTGGATATATGTGACCTGGCCGTTCAGATTGAAGTCGCATTTCAAAAGATCGGATACATATCGGATTTTGACCACAAGTGGCCTGGGTCGCATTTGAAAAGATCGGATCTGTGTCGTTCAGACTGTCATGAAAAAATCAGATACAGATATAACTGACGCTTTTGACCACACGCCAACATCCGCCATTTTAGGGGCGTTATCCTGGGGCCTCATCCAAACTGACGCTTTACCTTTAACGTCAGTTAGGTGACGGGTAGGTTTAGGTCTGGGGTAGGATTAGATAACGTCACCTAACCGACGTTTAAGGGTACCCTAAAACTGCGGATGTTGACGTATAGTCAAAAGCGTCAATTGTATGAACAAGATGAGACTGCGCTGGACGAGGAGGACAGTAGTCCAACTTGGTGGCGACAAAGCCGTGAATCAACCTCTCAGTATCCGGTTGGGAGAGGGAGTGGCGGAGTTTGGCCGTGTTTTTGAGGTGGAGGAAGGAGACCGACCGTACAGGGGTAGCGGATGTGGGTGTCCAATGTGAGATTTGACTCACATTGGTTTGTAATAGAGGTAGACAGCACAATCTGATGTGCAATAATGGGTATACTGCTGAGTTTGGTGTGGGGTACCAATCAGAATGGCTTCGGTTTCACTGCTATTTGATTGAAGAAAGTTGTCAGACATCCATGCCCCTATCTCCTCCAGGCAAACCTTTTTGATGTATAATTGTGTATCGTCTGTGTAACAATGGAATGAAAATATGTTTACGGATGACGTGACCGAGGGGAAGTAAGTAGATGGTAAAAAGAGGAATCAAGGAATTTGTGCTTCTGTTTTTTAAGTTTGGTTTAGACATTCATAATAGATAACAATAAAGCAAGATCTCCTGTTGTGAGATGTTTGATTGATTTAAACTGCAAAGGAAAAACATAAAATAAATGATTGAGACAGATGTGAAGGGGAGATTTCATACACGTTAGTTTCTTATTCCGCATGATACACCTGTGCATCCTTCATGTGTCTGAATCTGTTAATTATGAAAATTGAGCTGCATATGAGTAACAGAGGTCATCTCAGAGGTCATCTTAGAGGTCACAGGTCAAATGGAAGTTGTAACTGTGCTCTGAAAACACAATTTTACACCATAAAATTAATGTTTAGTAATTTTCCAAGAACACTAGCATCACATCTCAGTGTTTAGATTATTTCTGTGCCTTTATTGCTTCATGATTTGACTTTTTTCACTATGAAAATGAAAGTATATTATTAATATAAGGCATTTATATTATTTATATTAATATAAATCAATAAGACAGACATTGCTGGAGTTTTTAGTTGTTTCTCTCAAGTAAGTCTTTGACTTCTGATCAATATAATTATTAATTATTAGTGTCAGATTAATTTATATGGTTTTATTTCAGATGCGAGTGTGACGATGTTGTTTCAGATCCTCCTTTGAGCAGCTGCAGTTTCAGTTCAGTCACTGTGACTCTGACTGACGGAGGTTTTTGTACGACTCTTTATCACTGTGTGAACACATAATAACTGTTGATGTAATGACGACTCTGACAGTAATAATGTCCAGCATCTTCAGTCTGGACTCCACTGATGCTCAGAGTGAAATCACTGTTAGATCCACTGCCACTGAATCTAGATGGAGTTCCTGACTGACGGCTGTTTGTGTAATAAATCAGGAGTTTAGGAGCTTCTCCAGGTTTCTGTAAGTACCAGTTAAAAATGGGTTTTCTTCCATCACCATAACAGCAGTCAGGATCTCTGCTAGTTTTACAGGTTATCGTGACTGATTGTCCTGGTTCAGAGAGCAGATCTGAGGGAGTTTGAGTAACGTCTCCTGACCAACAGATTCTGAGAAAGAATTAGAAATCATTAACACTTTTACAGCAATATATCTACACAACACACATAATAAAAAATAATCTTGACTCACTCAAACCTCGACATAATACTGCCAGCGTCCAGATCAATATGGTGATGAAAGTCATTTCTGTTGGTTGAAGCTTCCGTTCTAGTGAAAAACAGTTGTTGATCATGTTTGTGTTTGACAGTTATAAACACTCGCAGAGCACTGAAGCGTGTGTCGCTCATGTAAAACACACTCTTCTATGCAAACGCTTTAGTAGGAACAGATTTAACTTGGTTTAATGTTCTGTTTCATTTAGAGTTCACAAAACATTTCACGTGTTAGGCTAATAGCCAGACACAGTTTAGACAAGATTTGAACCTTACAATAAACGTCAATCTTTAAAAGAGTTTATTTAGACTTACAGGATACTATGTGTGTCATTTTCACACATGATTTTAATTTTACAAATATTTGAACGAGGCGATCGCCTGTACAATCACAGTCAGTCATGATCTTAATGAAGAGCTGCTTTTCCAGAGGAATTATCTGAATCTGAATGTTTTAAATGTTGAATGTTTTCATTGTTTCAGCATGTTTATCAATCTCCCATTTCTGTCAATATCATTGCACACCAACCTTAAAGGTGCCCTCTGGCATAACAAATCAAATCATACACCATGTTCCACACCAGATGGGGGCAGTATACATCCAGAAATACCTCAGCGGTCGCGCGCACCCTCATGTGTTCAAACAACACGAGCGAGTGCTGTGTTGCTCTCTTTCCTGAGCTCGCGCATATTAATCAAATCATTTGATACGATAGTAAAAGGCTGGAAGACCGCAGTTTGAATGTGGAGCAAGTGGAGATTTTCAGAGATTAGAGACTCAATGAACATCTCAATACTACATTATAAAGGCCATCTCATAGACAAGCCGGTGCATTTCCACGATATGGTAAAATTTAAGTCCAGGCTATTATTTCTAGTTTTATAGTATTCGTTTTGTCCATATTAAATTTTTATCATTAATTTTAATTAATTTGACAGTCAGCATTCCCTAGCTAGGGCCTTTCAGAGCTGCCAACTCTACAAATTCACCGTAAGACACACAATTGACACTTTTCCCACAGAAAAGGACACGGAGACCAATCTCAGCTCTCAGATTCTGTTAATTTTATTACGCAATTCAACAATAAACACCATTGTGGCGCTTGTAAATGCTAGACGACAGATCTCTAGCGCACGTGAACCGATCATCTCTACTAGCTAATGGCAAAAGAACACGAACACTGTTGAAAGATACTAGCCTGACTTCGTCATACTCATATTCTAATGAGAATATGAGTCTGAAATCACTCAATTGAAATTTAATTATGAGGCGTGTCGTAACCGAACCAGGACAAAAAAAACCCCTCTGCACTCAGTTGGATAGTCGGTAGACCTACCAACCAATCAGAGCAACGCATAAGTCAACTCCTTTGCATAGCGCAGTTTTCAAATACAGAACATTGCCTACTTTATTTATTTTAGAAGTTAAATAACGAGGGTTACTTCTTTTACGTACTTCTCCATGAGTGCCACCAAAGGAGAAACCACAACGACCACAGGCTTTTCATTACGTCCCATCTTCTTAGCGACCGTCAGAGCCAGCTGATAATTTACACTTTTACTGAATCATGTAGGAAGGACGCCAAAAATATATTTCCGATCGACAAATGCCTTGATTGCAGTTCTCTGTTTGTTTATTAAAATGAATGCGCTGTCGATTTATTTTACAAAAGACGCAACAGCGGAATCTATACATCTCAATTCTCCAGCTGCACTCATCTTTGACAAGCGCTCTTGAGATGACGTAAGGATTACGTTACTGAAGACCACCTGTCAATCATCGTATAAAGCCCGCCCTGGCAATTTGATTGACCGGTGATCTCTGAACCGTTCATAATTTCTCCTCAATGGATTGAGTCCAGACCGAACTTCCCATCCAAAAAACGTTGTGGGCGGAGTTCGGGCTGGCATCCAGGCTAGAAAGATACAGTATGTTACAACTTACCAAAATGCATTCCTCACGCATAATATCGACCAATCATTTTTTTAAAGGTGCCCTCTGTAAAAATTGAGGTTAAAATATCCCAAAAATGAGCTACACGCATGAAAAGAATGAGAAGAAATAAGGTTGATGATGTCATTAAAAAAATGACAAGTTATAGTGCTGCCGAGATATTAACAGAGCCCGTCTAACGGAGAGCCTTGGCACTTCCTATTAGCCCCGTTGTGCATCATCCTGGTTGCAGTTCCATTAGAATTCCACTGGAGGTGATCACGGGCGAGAGCAGAATGAATGGGAGTCTATGGGGCTAAACGGCTAAAAGTGTCTCTTTCACCTGCTTCTCCTTAAATTAACATAGGTTTTATTGTTGATTCCACAAGTTCAATATAGATTATAGGCCAAAAGTCGAATGAACGAGTACTTATGTCCTTTTAATTTCTTACAGGTTAGGCCGTTGTTTGCCGGAACACGCAAGCATTCTGCTATTGTGTGACGTCATCACAGTTTTGAACGGATTTTTAGAACAGATGAGTGAACTTAAAAATGCAAATTTCAGCTGAGTGTATTATCTTAGCCCTCACTTTTGAATGCAACTTTCAAATTACTTGACAAAAAATTACATCATGAGAAAAGTGGATTTATGGGGGTGAAACCCCATTGACTCCCATTCATTCTGCACTCGACCGCGAGCCCCCCTGTATGGACAGAGACTTGTTACTGCAGCCAGTCCAGAACCCGGAAGTAACCAGCCAGTGCCATATATTTTTTTTTTTTCCAAAATTATATATTAATACATTAGAAACAATAATTCACATATATTTTCCAAATTATTCCAACGCATCAAGTAATATGAAACATTGAAGTTAACATTCTTACCAATGAATTTAAAGAACATTAAAATTACATATAAAAAAGAAAAAAAAGAAACATAACATAAAGGAGGTAGGTATACAGTATACACATATAATTACATTAAATAAGAGGAATTCAGTTCTTTGAAAATGTCCATCGCTCTGGTTGCTTTGCGATTTGAGAGACCTTTCAGTGTTTCAAAATAAATTTTCAAGTCAGGTTTAAAGTGGTAAAGCCAGTGCCATATTAACCTGAATTAGCATGCTAAATTATTAGCCCCGGCCCGGCAGGTGTCGTAATACCAGTTTCGGCCATGGGAGGCGGTATGCGAGTAAGTCGCGCTGCCATTGTCCAACTCCATAGACAGTAAAACTCATGCGAGTTATGTACACATCCACACTTTTTATCTCTACTGAAAAGAGTCCAACCTGCTGCCAGATTCTTCCCATACTGCAAAAGTTAAGAAAACATTTCACTGTGCTTGAAGGAGATACAGTGTTTGTGTCCACTCTTAAGACAACAGTCTGTTCTGATCTGTCCCAGCGCTATCAGGTAAAAGAAAAAATTAAAACGAATATCACTAACAAGAATTGTGTTATGTTTTGTTATTCTAATTCTATATCTACATTTTATAGAGCGTCAATCAGAGCCTTTCTTAAAGAGGCAACTGCATTGGATCCTCGGTTTAAGCAGAAAGTGGAGGATGAGACAGTCTGGAACCGAATAAAAGACAAAGCACTGGCAGCAGCACAGCCTATGGAAACAGAGGTATTCATTATGAACATGAATGCAGTGTGAAATTCATTTAGACCTTATTGGAGTTCTATAATAAAGTGTGGGAAATGGGGGTGTTACCACAAAGTTGGAAAGAAGCATTGATACTGCCAATAAGGAAACAAGTGAATATTTGTAAGCCAGCTAACTATCGACCAATAGCCCTTACTTCTCATGAAAGTGATGGAGAGAATGAGAACGGATAGATTAGTATATTTTTTGGAAAAAGAAGGCAAATTAACATCCTATCAAAGTGGGTTTAGGGTAGGAAGAGGAACTATGGATCCGGAGATGTGTTTTGGAGGCAGAAATAAAGAAAGCTCTTTTAAAATATTGAAAAAGCCTATGATGTTGTGGAGGGAGGGTCTCATGATTAAGTTGGAGGAGATGGGGGTAGGGGGAAGAATGTTCAATTAAATTAATGACTTCCTTAAGGAAAGAGTAATAAGAGTGAGGGTAGGAGATTCTATATTATCTCAAGGAAGAGTAGAAAATGGCACTCCTCAGGGAAGTGTAATAAGTCCAGTACTTTTTATAATAATGATCCTTTACAGGAGTCATCTTATACATGGTGTAAATACAAAAATATTGTCTCCTTCTTTTAAATGGAATTTTAGAAAAGGGTTAAATTGTGTTTGTCTTCATTAAATGTGATGTAGGACACTGTTCTGTAGTTGCATGATGACCAATTGTGGATCGTAAAGCACATATTTCATTAAGAAGCTAATTCAATTACACTGTACTGAATGTCTGATGGGCTAAATACCTAAATGTAACTTTATATAAATTCACAACAACATTTATCAGTCAGTTTCCTGTATAGACCATTTTGCAAGATGTAAACAACACTGGTCCAAAAGCACTTCCTGTTTCAGTTTTTATAACAGTACATAAAAGCTGGAATAAAATACAACCAACAGAACATGTAAAGCTGAATCAAAAAGTTAAACAATATCTTTAAGATGTTTTCTTTACATGTGAAATAAAGAAAACAGTTACAAACTGAAACAGGAAGTGTTTCTGGACCAGTGTTGTTTACATCTTGCAAAATGGTCTATTTAAAAACAGTTTTTGAACAATTAATTCTACAGTAGGTCAAATTTCATTACTTTGTCCATCTGATCCAACTATGTATTATTATTATTATTTTAATTAACAAAAACAAATGTTCTGTAGGCTGATTAAAGAGTGACACCCAACTTAACATCTGGACGTTTTAATCCTCAGTGCTTATAACTCAACTGTCTATAACGTTTATTTAATAATAAACACATACCTAAAAATTAGTAGAAGTCGGGACGGTTATTATTGTGTTTGTTTCCAGCTTCTTTATGTTTTTTCGCCGTTAGTCCTTCTCCCCCTACTGGACGTTTCAGATGTAAGGAACAGTACAGTTCAGTGTTGAGATTTACACAAGTTGGGAAATGCAGTGAGTAACTTTGAGCCATTTACACAAGGAACTCAGAGAAGACCAGACTGCTTTCAAATCAGACTGGGTGAGATGGATTAACATCGGGTTTACGAAAAATGCTTGGCATGAATCTCAATAACCTGACAGAGTTGATATTGGTATATTCCTAAGATTCTTGTAATATTTGGAGTAGAGATAATAAAATTAACCGAATATAAAAATAAAACTTTCAAGCTCTTTATCTGAGGAGATGGGTGGCTCTTAAAAGAGCCTTTGGGGTAGTTAAAGTCGGGCACACCTCACTTGGAGCTGGTGTATTTGGTGACGGCCTTTGTGCCCTCGGACACGGCGTGTTTGGCCAGCTCTCCGGGCAGCAACAGACGCACGGCGGTCTGGATCTCTCTGGAAGTGATGGTGGAGCGCTTGTTGTAGTGCGCGAGGCGAGACGACTCACCGGCGATGCGCTCGAAGATGTCGTTGACGAAAGAGTTCATGATGCCCATCGCCTTGGAGGAGATGCCGGTGTCAGGGTGGACCTGCTTCAGGACTTTGTAGACGTAGATGGCGTAGCTTTCCTTCCTGGACTTTCTGCGCTTCTTTCCTCCCTTACCGGCGGTCTTAGTGACGGCCTTCTTGGATCCCTTCTTAGGCGCGGACTTTGCTGGTTCAGGCATGATGCGGCGATATCAATAGACTGACGTAAAATAATGTAATCTTCAGTGCGATACAGAGGCTTTTATTCACTGCCCTATGCTAATTTTCAAGGTGTTACGGAATTATCTGATTGTCTGTTTTCATAGACCAAACCCACAAACTCACATTTCATTGGACAGCTTGAGAGGAGCGAGGGCCAATCACAGATGCGGATAAGATATAGTCCCGCCCACCGTCTAATGTTTGAACTACACACTTCCACTAGTTTCATTTGTTTCGTTCCCCGCTCTTTTTATAATGTAATAATTTATTTGAGGAAAATAAGCGGTTCTAATATTCTGCATGATCGTGTCATTTTAAAACTTCTTATAAAGCCATTGAGCGAGTTTGGGAGAAAAGAGACCAATAATGGTCAGATACACTTTAAAAACGTCATTAGAAACTGTTGAGATCATAGACTGTAGTTGGAGATGTAAAAAAAAAAAAAAACAGGAATAGTAAATAAAAACCCATTTGACCGTTTGTGGACAATAAATATCTTCATTTAAGAATTCTGATTTCTTTTAACTGGTATTATTTTATCCAATTGCTTTTTTTTTCTTCTGGAGTTTAATGAAACAGCGTTCGTGAAATGGATTAGTTTTTAATACAAAAACAAACTGTTTAACTGGGAATAACTCAATGTTAAAGTAAAAAGGAATCGATATTATCCGTGTATTAAATGAACATTATTACGCGTTTTCAGGTGAAATGCATCCGGAGTATAAAAAATAGTACGTTTTAAACTGAAATATACGATTTGACTCTTTATGTGTCAGAGTGTGTGGCTCTTAAAAGAGCCTTTGTGTTTGTGTGGTTTGTCCTAGTTTGAGTCGTTTATCCCCCGAAGCCGTACAGAGTGCGTCCCTGTCTCTTCAGCGCGTACACAACATCCATGGCGGTGACGGTCTTTCTCTTGGCGTGCTCGGTGTAGGTGACGGCATCGCGGATCACGTTTTCCAGAAACACCTTCAACACTCCGCGGGTCTCCTCGTAGATCAGACCGGAGATGCGCTTGACGCCGCCGCGGCGAGCCAGACGACGAATGGCGGGTTTGGTGATTCCCTGGATGTTATCACGCAGGACTTTACGGTGACGCTTAGCGCCTCCTTTCCCGAGTCCCTTACCGCCTTTGCCTCTTCCAGACATGTTTAACACTGAGCGCCTCAATCGATGATAGACTGACGACAAATGTGGACTTGAGTAATAGTTCAAGGAAGTTTTTTACATGTGCTTACAGGACCTGATAGAAACCAGGGCCGCGTCACATGACACACACACGCACACCTCCCCCAAAATATAGTTAGAGCGAATGTGATTTAATCCTAGCCCTAACATTTGTTTCATATTGCAATTTGTGCAATTTATTTCATAAAGGTTGATTCAGCAAAGGAACAAATTCTACGGATTCAATTATGCCTATCATCAGAGATTATAAATCCCTCCCTGCAAAGACTACACAGGAGTTTTAGGAACATAGTAAATCTAGTTTCAGGAGTTTTGGATGGGTTGTGAATAAAAAAGCAAGTGAAATGGGTTTGAATAGTATACAATATTAATAAATCACAGAAGGTTTTTTTTTTTTTTTTTTTAACCTGATTTGGAAAAGCAGATTGTTGAGAATATTATTTGGTCAGCTTACATTTATTTTGGTCTGATGTCAAGTGAGGTCAGAAAGCTTGCCTACCAGTTTGCTGTGGCACCAGCTGAAGAAAAAGAAAAGGCCAAAGAGAGCGGTTTACAGGCTTCTTAAAGCGGCACACAGTGCTGTCGCTGAGAAAGCCAGAGAATAGCCTTCTCTGTAGAAGTAGCTTCTGTTGGCAAGTAGCTTCAACAGAGAGAATGGTAATGCTTTATTTGCTTTATATATTTTATGAGTTTGGACCAGGAGACATTGGGAATGTTGATGAAACTGGGGTCAGACTCATCACTGTATATAAACCAGAGAAAGCTGTGGCCAGACGTGGATTCAAACAAGTAGAGTCACTGACCTTGGCTGAAAAGGGAACCCTTGTCACACTGGCATGTGCCGTCTCAGCCACAGGGAATAGTACACCTCCATACTTTATTTACCCCCTGTCAACTTCCGCGATCATTTCCTGATCAACGGGCCACCTGGCAGCAAAGGAGGGGCAAATTCCTCTGGATGGATCAAAATGAACATACAAAGTGCTCAAAGGAGAAGCCCTGTTTACTTCTTTTGGACAACCATGAGTCTCATCTGTCCATTGTTGCACATTGGACAATGCCAGTGATTGATTTACACATCGGCTGCCCACATCGGCTCCAAACATTAGACAGGTCTGTCTATGAGCCACTAAAGAGCCACATCACAGCACATGTGATGCCTGGATGAGGAACAACCCCTGGAAGGCAATGTCAGTTTATGAAAGTCCTGGGATTGTGGCGATTGCCTATCTCCTGGCTGCAAACCCCTTGAACAATCAGGCTGGTTTTAGGGTGTTGGTGTTCAACCTTACAACGGAGATGCATTTCTGGAAGTCAAAATCTGGACCTACAAAGAACAAGGAGAAGAAGAAGTTCTAGAAGAAGAAGTTAACTTGTTCCAGGTTGAATTTTGGTAAAATGGTGTTATCGAGGTTTGGGTCCAGATCAGATGAGTAATTTTGTATAGTATTCTTGAAATATTTAGTTTATCTCAACTGGTGAATTGGTTAGCTTCCCTGACGAGTTTCTGATTGAGATTATAGTTGTTCTTTCTTTATCTCTTTTAATTTGACTGGCTAAGTATTTTCCGGATTTATTGCTATGGTGAAAAGTTTCTTGACGGAGCCTGTGAATCAGAAACTGGTTTCATTTGTTTATTATTTCATTAAGCAAAAAATATTTTTTCTTAATTCTTTAGAGATGGTTTTTGATTGATTATTTGCATGTAATTCTAATTCTTTTATTCTTTCTTCCAGTTGGACTTCTTTTTCTCTGTCCTTTTTTTTTTTTGTACTGAATATGATATAATTTTCCCCCTTTAAAACTACTTTCCATGTTTTCAGAGCAGTGATGCTGGCAACTTTGGAGAGTCATTTGGAGTGTCCACTCTGTCAAATTCTGGATCTTTCAAGAGGTATGTATCAAAACGCCGTCTGGTGTGGTGCTTCTCTATTGCAGATGGGTTCCATGTGACAGCTTTCTTTTTAAGCATCTTAAGATAATGTTAACTAATATTATATCACAACTAATATTAGCAGCTTATTGTTGTTTTTTCCCATTGAAGAAAAAATAAAATTAATGTAAGTCTGGATGTCCAGCACCATGAAGTACAGAACATTATAAGTCATATGAACCACATGCTCAAAAGAGACTTAATTCACACAATTATGTAATTGATAATTACAAATGAATGAACAAACAATGATTAATTTTATATATATATATATAGTAATCTTTTTCGTGCCTCCTACAAAGGAATGGAATATTTATCTTGTGGTGCAGTTTGGGCACTGATTAGACTCCAATATTACAATAGGAACATAATACTGTGCAGTATCAGACGGCCAATGTGGCCAGACTGTGTGTGAAAAGTGCAACACAGCACTTTTTGAAGAAACAGCTTACAATATCCATTTTGTGTATGTATATATATATATATATATATATATAATGTGTGTGTGTGTGTGTGTGTGTAAGGTCATTAAGTGTGCGTAACAATCCAAGCCAAGGATTGGGCGGGGTTGGGCTTTCGGGGGGAAGTTCAGTGATTGGTTTAAATATTTACAGACTCTAAACCAATGGGCGACTGGCACTCTCCATTAAAAGCAGTATGTTGAGACCGCACTATCATCATTTTGGTGTAGTCAAGCTGAAAATGAGCGGCAGAGGTAAAACCGGTGGTAAAGCCCGAGCAAAGGCTAAGACTCGCTCCTCCAGGGCGGGACTGCAGTTCCCCGTCGGCCGTGTCCACAGGCTCCTCCGTAAAGGAAACTATGGCGAGCGTGTCGGTGCCGGAGCTCCTGTTTATCTGGCGGCGGTACTCGAGTACCTCACCGCTGAGATCCTGGAGCTGGCCGGAAACGCCGCTCGGGACAACAAGAAGACCCGTATCATCCCCCGTCACCTGCAGCTGGCGGTCCGTAATGACGAGGAGCTCAACAAACTTCTGGGCGGAGTGACCATCGCTCAGGGCGGCGTGCTGCCCAACATCCAGGCCGTGCTGTTGCCCAAGAAGACCGAGAAACCCGCCAAAACTAAGTGAACGGATTACAGACTCGGATACTGAAACAAAGGCTCTTTTAAGAGCCACCCATGTTATCTGTCAATGAGCGCTTTTCTATAAATATACACTAACACCATAAACACGTTTGATCAAGAAGGAACTCGCCTGACGACTAGAGTGTCTATCTCCACGATTTCTTCTTATTCTTTTGTGATTTACGGCAGTTGGCATCCAAATAGTTACATTACTGCCGTCTACTGGTTATTATCTTGTCATTTAAATCTTATATTCGTCCTTCGTCCAGTCCTCTTTAGAAAATAAAATGTTTCTTTCCTTGCTCACTCTTCCCATATTCTACCTCCACGATTAACGTTACAGGTGACGTTATGGATGTCATAAGCACATGTTGATCAATATGTTCACCACCTAATCAATTACATTTGATATTAAAATATAGTTGTTTGTTTGCCATGTTTTGATGATATAGGGCAGTTCGCCAGTGCCATATGTGACGTCACGAAACAGGCGTGGCCGCGAACTGTTTGGCAGAAAGAACTATGATGTGTTCTGTCAGCAGAATGATAATTCTTTGTACGAAAAAGCTAAAAGGAGATATAAGGTAAAGCTTTTATATAACCAGGGTTCATGTTCTATGCCTGATCCATATCGCCTGAGTGAGAATATATTTTGAATCAAAATTATCTTACCTCTGATGTATAGCATTGGTCAACATATACGTAAAAATCTATCAAAGAAAATACAATAATTTGCCCTTAATCTATAAGGGTGTGCACACAGATGATACACTGACTGTTCAGTACCCATGTTTTGGTTTAAAGTATGACTTTATAACACTGTGCGGCAAAGGGCCATTACTTTTCTGCCAACCAGAGCACATGTAACCGCGTCGTGACGTCACGGGCGATGATCCCAAATTATCGTCTAAAATAAAGGGTAATTTACATGTCGGCTTCAGAGAAACAGGATTTGGTCAATGTTCTTCTGGGTCTTTGATTTTGTTCTAATCCGAGATCTGCACAACCACTGGGACTTTATAAATACAATGTTGTGAGTATAAAGGCGCCCAAACTAGGCAACGGAACAAAACAGCTCGAGCGGGAAACCGTCCGCTTGTTTGAAAAGAGGAAACGCGCAGTCATTGGCTGACACTCATGCGCAGACGTCACCTACTAACCAATCACAATACCTGCATCATCGCGACACAAAGAGCTCGTGGCGCTACAATGCTTTAAAAGCGGGCGTGTAGCAGAGAGAGAGAAACATTTTCCAGCGCAAGCAGGACAATAAAGAGAAGAAGCTCGCAGCAATGGCAAGAACTAAGCAGACCGCTCGTAAATCCACCGGTGGTAAAGCCCCGAGGAAGCAGCTCGCTACTAAAGCCGCCCGTAAGAGCGCTCCGGCCACCGGCGGCGTTAAGAAGCCTCACCGCTACCGGCCCGGGACCGTGGCTCTGCGGGAGATCCGCCGTTATCAGAAGTCCACCGAGCTGCTGATCCGCAAACTGCCCTTCCAGCGGCTGGTGAGAGAAATCGCTCAGGACTTCAAGACGGACCTGCGCTTCCAGAGCTCCGCTGTCATGGCCCTGCAGGAGTCCAGCGAGGCTTACTTGGTCGGTCTGTTCGAGGACACCAACCTGTGCGCCATCCACGCCAAGAGGGTCACCATCATGCCCAAAGACATTCAGCTGGCCCGCCGCATCCGCGGAGAGCGCGCTTAAACCGGCGTCTGATTCAACCCACAACGGCTCTTTTAAGAGCCACCAAAGTTTGCACTGAATGAGAGAATTTTCTATGTAATGCTGACAATAAGCCATCATAAAGTTATAATAACGTTCATTCCTTAATAGTTAATTCCAGTAGCAGGGTGGCTCGCTGACCATTTAAATCTTTTTTTTTCTCTTTGTCCTCAGGGCAAGGTATGGCACTGCATGAATACAGTCATCTCATGTGAAAAGAAAGCTATACAGAGAAATACTGACAATATTGAAGTCAGTCTGTTCTGCTCTTTGGCAATCTTTTGACATCTAAACCGTGATTGCTGGATCAAACTGTAGTGTCAGAGATCTACATGTAGGTTATAAAGTGTATTACATTTTTTAAAGTACCTTCATTGATTGATAATGCAGGATGATAAATTATTTCACCTCAAAGTTTTTACAAAATACAGTGATAATATTGTCTTAAATCATATACGATTTTACCATATAACAGGTAATGTGCACCCGCTGCTCATATTGTTGAATGTGGGTTGTTTGTATTGTCACAATTCTCCAGCAGTGTGTATATATCTGTACTGTGTTGCACAACATCCTGTGATAACTGCCTGAACCCTCCTCAGCTTTTTTTGTTTGCTTTTTACAATTCATGTTTTAATGGCTAACATTACTTTGTTGTCTGCTTCAAAACTGTTTTGACTTGTTTGTTCAGAATGAATTAAGTCAATATCACAGAGTTATTTTCAAAATGAACACATATCAGTGAATTTTGCTCTTAATCAGAGTTAGTGGGTGGCTCTTAAAAGAGCCGTTGAAGAACAAACACTGGACTTTATTTCTTTTTGGGCGCTGCCTTTTTAGGCTTGGCGGCTTTAGGTTTTGCCGCTTTAGGTTTAGCAGCCTTTGCCTTTTTAGGGCTCTTGGCTGCTTTCTTAGCGACTGCTGGCTTCTTTGCCTTCTTAGGGCTCTTCGCCGCCTTCTTAGCGGCCTTGACTGCGGGCTTCTTGGCCTTCTTGGGTGATTTCTTGGCGGCGGGCTTCTTTGCCGCTGCGCTCTTGGGCTTCTTGGCTGCAGCGGGTTTCTTGGCCGCGGGCTTCTTCGCTTTAGGAGCCGCTTTCTTGACCGGTTTCTTCTTGGCCTCGGCTTGCTGCTTGTTGAGCTTGAATGAACCCGAGGCACCGGTTCCTTTGACCTGCTTCAGGGTGCCTTTAGTCACCAGGCTCTTGATGGCGATCTTGACGCGGGAGTTGTTCTTCTCCACGTCGTAGCCGCCGGCAGCGAGCGCTTTCTTCAGCGCGGCGAGGGACACGCCGCTCCTCTCCTTGGATGCGGACACCGCTTTGACGATGAGCTCGGCGGCGCCTGGACCTGCTTTCTTGGCTTTCGCAGCGGACTTCTTCTTGGGCGCTTTGGCCGGGGCAGCAGCAGCGGGGGCGGTTTCAGCCATTTCTCTCTTTCCGGATCAAAAGTCTGTTAAATTCGTTTCGTTTCAGCAATGATTGGCGCTCTCTCGCGGCGCTGCGCTCTTAAAGAACACATGAGAACCTTATAGACTCAACCTGCCCGCGCGGCGTCTGTGTGAGTCAACGAGCCCTTCACTCGTGTGTTTTCTTCTCTTACATTTGGTTAAAAAGTGAAGTGGTGAAATACTTTGGTTCAGCCAAAACAAACTGAACACCAAGCAGAGGTTCTGAGCTTTCATTGGAAACTAAAATACCCAATGATTAAATGTTTATTTTGTCTTTGTCAGATCAAATCCATGGCGAGCATCAGCCACGGGGAAAAGCAGCGTGTAAATCTGATGGATATTTTAAGTGTAAAGGTTTATAAAAGCCTGGCCCCGTCATCTGTGTGTTCAGCTAACAGTCTGAAATAGATTGTAATGAAATCAGCATCGGCGAGGGGCGTGAGGAGGCTTTCATAGATGTTTTTTGGGGCACCTTGAAGCACACGAACATCATCAGTCTCTCTTCCTATAAATGAATCGCATTTCTCTAGGTCGCTTTGGATAAAATCATCTGCTAAGTTAATGTGACAAAGAACAAGTCAAATATAAGTTTGTTAAATTTTGATTTAACCACCATTAAATGCTAATTCATAAAATAGAATATAATTGCACTATATGTTTTGATATATTTGCAGATATTGGGGTTTGGGTCAGATTAAGTTCAGCTGTAACCCAAACCATGTCAAGATAATAAAGGTGCAGAATTACACAAGCAGGTTTAACTGGGATCAGTGATAAAGCACACTGGAGCTGAAGGGCTGATAATAACAAGTTAAATCTTTTTGAATGAAACACTCAAAACAATTTAGTTGCTTAGACGTTTTCAACTTAATTCCTAAAATGTGTTTCTTGAAGTTGAAAACAACAGGGGATACAAGAGTATTCTGATCCAAGACAATATTTGTCTGTTAGATTCATTTTCAGGTATTCTCTGCAGCCTCGAAGCATCTGTCAGTCATCAGATGGAAACAGGCCTGGACCCCTGTGATGTGTGGCATCAGTGCGAGATTGATGATCAAAACACAGAGACAGTGTAGTATCACATTCTCAACTTTATTAAGGAAGTAGGGTCATTTTGATACAAGATAAAGCAGAATCATCCACAATGCAGGCCATCCAATCATAGTACTGAAAGATCAACCCCATACGGAGTATTAATAAATGTAATTACAAGAGAGGTCAGAAGTGCACCCATGTAACCCCTACACCCGAGGCCCCGGTCGAGTGGGACCCTGGTGGAGGGGTTACATTGGTGCCGTGACCCGGATGAGAGTGAGGTTTAGGGGCGTGAGTGTAACGGAGGCCGGCTAGTAGTTGCTGTGCAAGTAAACCTCACTCCTCTGATCTCAATAGGTGGAGACCCGGGTTCGAAGCCCGCTCGGAGCGGGTCGAGTTGGACCCGGGTGGAGGGGTTACATACTACTGTAGTACCATTCTGGGCATTATTAGTGGGATAATTTACGAGGTACGACCTTGGATAACACATAGAGGTTTGGAACAATATGAGGGTGAGTAAATACTGGCAGATTTTTCATTTTTTCGGTGAACTAACCCTTTAAGTCACTTGATTAATTAATGAAAATGACACTAGAAGTCTCAGGGGTACAATGAAATGTTTTGAAATTTTAATCATTATCATCTTAATTATCAAGTGTATTGTTTGTTCATCACCTGACATTTTGAGAGGACCCAGAAGTCAAGCCCTGCTTTCTTATTTGGAGCACAAAAAGCTGCTTAAAATAATAATTATATAAATGAAAGCATTTGACTAGAGAGCATTTTATATACGCCAAAAAAGATGTCATCAATTCTCAGCTCTGTTTACCTGAGAGAAAGATTGTATTTTAAATCCATATGAGTTTTTTCTTCAGGAGTAGGATTAGCTCACAACTAGGACTAAAAGCAGCAAATAAAAGCCACTGAATGTTTAATATACAAACATATCTATGTTTATTATACGAGTACGTATGACATCAATAAACCAGAATAAACTAGGACATTGTGATTCTGCATAATTAAAATTAAAATAATATCTGCAATAAATCACCCGCTTCTTCGAAATATCAAACTGTACTTCACAAGTTGCAAGATGTAAACAACTGGCCCAGAGACACTTCCTGTTTCAGTTTGTAACTGTTTTCTTTATTTCACATGTAAAGAAAAATCTTAAAGATGTCTGTTTAACTTTTTTGATTCAGTTTTATAGGTTCTGTTGGTTGTAACTTTATTTTATCCCAGCTTTAATGTAACGTTAGTGTTAAAAAACTGAAACAGGAAGTGCTTCTGGACCAGTGCTGTTTACATCTTGTAAAATGGTATATACTTGTTTTAATATACTGGGCAAAGCACTTCTACATATATATTTTATTTAAGGAAGATTATTTTGTGATTTAAATATTTGCTGCACGTGAGCTGGGTGCGGCTGATTGATGGCGTCACTGATTGCACGTCACCGCGTCAACGGCGCGAACACTCATCAACAGGGCAGGCGCACGCGAGGTAAGAGTCGCTCTCCTTCTCTATGTGTATGTGTAACGTTAATGTGAATATGTTTTACATCACACTTATAAACACGATATTTCACGCTTTTAACTTACGTTCGAGACAACATGTGTGTCATTATAAACCCTGCAGCAAACTAACAACAACTTTACGCGAGATCTGTATAACTGTCCCTCGGCCGATAGACTTTCAGAATAACGTAAACTTAGTTACATCCCTTATCAGAGACAATAAAATTATTCAAGAGTTATTTTATGATTGTATGTTGCTGTTGTAATCAATGTGGACTTTCTGCAGTTTTAGATGAAAAACAATTAATTATTATTCAACGGTTATGTGATTGGTCGAACCACTCTGTTCGGTTGAGTTTTTCTGCGGCTTATCTTTAATTAACTTAATTCGCCAAAAATGGCATTTCTTTCATTATTTACTCACTCTCATGTCGTTCTAAACCTTAAATTAATACAGATTAAGATATTGTTTGATGAACTCCGAGAGCTTTTTGACCGTCCTTTAGACTGCAACGTTATTAGGCCTACCTCTTTTGAGGCCCAGAAAGCGTGTTGGAAGCGTTTCCAGGCTAAGTAGAATAGGAAAAGATGTTTTTAGGTAATTTTGTACACGAATACATATGAATAAATTACATTTTTGTGGTTGAAAGTATAGGTTTGGACAAATTCAGACATAAATATAATTTAAACATAAATAAATAATTAAATATAACATTTCAAACATTGCACCTGTCAATACCGAACAAAATATTCTGTAGTCTATTTTTTGTCAATACTGCTGATAGTAGTAATTTTTTCAAACCGTGTTTTTGTCTTATCTTGAATCACGACGTTAGTAGTTCACTTTTGAAACAAATTTTGCTGATAATTTGCTCACCCCCATGTCATCCAAGATGTCCACGTCTTTCTTTCTCCAGTCGAAAAGAAATTAAGTTTTTTGATGAAAACATTCCAGGATTTTCTCCATATAATGGACTTCAATGGGAACCAAATGAATGAAAAGAGAGCGTGTCGGTCTTTTCCCTTTCACCTAATTATAGCATATGACGTGTTAATGTGACCCCGCCCACTGAGAGCGCGCTATTCAAACTCTAATGTTGAGGCAAGCCATAAAAACATTCAGTTTATTACGTATGTAACCTCGTCCTAACCTTTCATCTTGCTGTGCAGTGAGGAGGATCCTGTATAAAAATACCTCAGTTACCAGTTTCATTTCGAGGATCACGGATTCAGCTGATGCAGTAAGTCATTTATTCCTAAGTGCTTTGTTCTAATCGCGTTATTGAATAGTGTCTGTAAACTGCACAAAGACTATAAATATCAAATGCGTGTCTGATAGGAAGGAATAGACGAATTCACAGACGTGCGCGCTGTGCGTTAATCCACTTTCGCTCTACTTTAGTAAGACTATTCTATTCTGATCTGTAAAACCAAAAAGACCGTTTAAATATGAATCGGGTGTTTAAATGAACGTTCATTTAGTTGGGTAGTTTCTGCTCGTATTATTTTTTTTTCAAGATGTTTCAAACTCTAACTTTGAACCAATTCTACAAAATGACCCATATAACCTATTTGACCAGGATTTGTTTCCAGCTATGACTAAAAATGGGTTTTGACTTTCATTTATACTTGGATTTTATACATATGAAGAGTTCAGATGCAAAAGCCTCTAAGTGCCACTTGAAATTTCCTTCTAGAATGATAATCTTTATCAAGCTTGTATATAAGTTCAGTAATTTCACATAAATGGCAATGAAGATTACCTATTAATTGTCATTTAAGTGAAATTACTGAACTTAAATATACAAGCTTGATAAAAATGATCCCTGTGTGCGCATTGAATGGCAAGCCGTTTTAGCTTTCATTCATTTCCAGGATATGAATTCTTGATATCAAGAATTCAATTGTTGATATCAACAATTACATTCTTTATATCAACAATTACATTTTTGATATCAAAAATGTAATTCTTGATATCAACAATTGTATTTTCACTAGTGAAATGTCACCGTAGGCTGCCATTCAAAACCAATTGTTATCAAAAATTGATTGCTTAATAGTTGAAATTCCAATTTCACATATCAGAAATACAATTGTTACTAGTAAAAACCTTTATTTTTGATATCAAGAATTCAATTGTTACTAGTTGAAATGTCTATTCTTGATATCCACAATTGAATTTCTACTAGTAACAATGTTCAATTTTGATATCAATAATTACATTTTTACTAGTGACAATGTTAATTTCTGATATCATGAACGTGATTGTTACTAGTAAGAAAGCCATTTTAGATATCTGAAATAATATTGATATCAGAAATACATTTTCAGATATCAAAAATGGTAATTTTTACTAGTAGCAATTGAATTGTTGATATCAAGAATAGACATTTCAACTAGTGACAATTTAATTATTGATATCAGGAATTCGCATTTTTACTAGTAACAATGTAATTATTGATATCAAAAATGATATTTCTACTAGTAAAAAATCAATTATTGATATCAACAATTAATTTTGAATGGCAGCCTATGGTGACATTTCACTAGTGAAACAGATATCAGCAATTCAATTGTTGATATCAACGATGCTATTTTTTGATATCAAGAATTCAATTGTTGATTCTTTTGTCTTTCTTTCCCACTCTTTTGCAGATTTTGCGGTGGAAGTCGAAGAAATGCTAGAAATACAGATAATCAAGGTAAACACTACATGCAGCCGATGCCTCTCTATTACATCATCGAGACACTATAGTTTTTATTCATGGTTTGAATTTTCTATATATTTTTGATTCATTTTAATTTTAGCTAGATATATTTTAGTACATGGTTAAATTAAAGAAAAAAATGAGCTGGACGACTAGCTGAAATAATGTTTTATATTTTGTAAAGTTTATTTTTTAAATGGGTTTAGTTTTTAGTTAATAACCCTGATTGTTACTCTCTTGATGGGATGTGAAATATGTATTATTGCTAATTTTTCTAAAAAGGGGTTTTTTGACAATAGCTTTATTTCTATTATGTATTTTTCATTATGTTTGTTTTGCAGTTTTCTTTCCAATTAGGTCAAGTTATGTTTAACACAGCTTTTATAGGTAGTAGAAAAAATATATAATAAAATATATAAAATATTATTAAAAAAATAAAAAATATATTTTTTATTATTATATATAATATTATTATAATAATAAAAAATGTAATTATAATAAATAATAATAAAAAGAAATTTGTCAGTAATGAAGGATTATTGCTTATTTATATTGGCTTATTTATAATAATTATGTTTTTAGGCTCCATGTTTTTTTCTCACTCTTAAAGGGTGTTTATAGTTTTGGAAAAATTGTCCCTTTGCATCACAAACAAATTTCTACATTTCTATTATTTTTGACCTTGACCCTTGACCCTTTACTCATTAAAGTCATCGCAATGAACAAATGGAAACTAATCCCACACTTGCTAACACATGCACTAATATTCATCAGTCCAGTAATGAATGCAATCTAAATTCAGATCTGAAAGTTAGATCAACCCTAAACATTGCAGTCTGATGCACATATCTGTTTACATAGGAATCGCATGTGTTCTGAACTAAACTTCAGCGTATGCGCTGATCGATTCATGCGTTTACATGAAGGCATTTCAGTCTGATTCAGCCAGCACTGATATATCGATAATAAGCAGATCTTTGGTGTGCATGAGTGTATCTTGACGAGTGTGTGTGGTCAGGTGGAGGACCCGGGATGCCTGTGGGCGCGGGTCCTGAGAGGAGCAGGCGTTCAGCCGGTCAGCCCCGAGGAGTACGAGCACCTGAGGGTGCAGATGAACCTCTTCTACCACGAGGTCAACATGGACGTCCAGAAGCTGAAGCCTGCAGAACTGAAGCAGGGGCTGGTATGTCAGATCAGGAATATGAAGAATGATAACTTCCTGTGATTCATATTTGGGGGTTTGCGGTGTCACATGCTGCTCTATCAGACTGAAAACGTATTCCTTATCATGGTTTTAGAAGGCTAAATATCATTTAATCAGAGCTATGGCATAACCGGAGAAGAAACATTAGACAAATCTTCTATGTGAGCTGCTGATTTCGAGACTTTGTTCTACACACTGGACTCTTGCTTTTCCTCTTAAAAAAACGAAAACTTATTACCAACATATGCAAATGTTTTTTGTTTTTTTTTCTCATTTTCATCGTTTAAGCATAAGATTTCTAGCCTTTATATACATATCTATGGTTTTGACAATTCAGAGCCAATGAATCACGAATACCAATAAACATATATGAAAATTTCGGACTTCATTTTTTTTTTTTTTTTTTCAAATTTTGGAAAAGTGTGCAAGGACCTTTACCCTGCGCATGCGATTTTTTTTATGGCATCATATTACCTTCATAGAGGTCGTTTTTGTATTTTAACGTGCGAGTATTTTCTCTTTCTCTCTCTCAGGTGTGTGTGGTGTTCAGTCTGGCTCTGAAGAGCTGGTGTCGTGCCGTGGTCGAGTCCGTCATCGAGGGGACGCTGGACTCTCAGGCCTGGTGTTTGTTGGTAGACCACGGAGATCACATCATCGTCAGAGCGGATGAGTACGAAACCTTTTAAACTTTTAAATTCAAATGTCCTGAATTGGCTTTATCAAGTGTAAAGGGATAAATTCTCTCGGCGTTTACTCGCCCTCATGCCATCAATATCTTCTGGAGTGAAACGATCGGTGTTTGTGAGAAAAATGCTTAACATTTGTTTGTTTTTTTAAGAATGAATCATTGTATTCGATCTACTCTCATACGAGCGCCATGTAAGCTTTGAAACGCCTTACGTTTGTGTCAGGGTTTCCGTTGTCCGGTAATTACCGGACATTGGCCGGAAAAAAAATTAAATGTCCGACAAAATTAAATTTCTCCGGTCAAATTGTCCGATTAAAATTGCCTAATAATCCCACCCCCCAAACACAATATGAATTAGATAATAAGCCTAAAATGTATAGCCTAAAGCAAAAATACACCGACCTTTGGCTATGTTTTAAAGGAACAGGCTCAACCGTTTGAATGTTATTAAACAACATCGCATGCTGCATTTCAAATAAAGCGAACGGCTGTTGTATAGACATAAACAACGAACGATTGAGTGAGACGTTTCAGATATGGCCAGGCCCAGGCAGACTAGCCTTAAAAGCTTTTTTCAGAGGCCAGACACGACGGACGATGGTAAATCAGGAACGCCTGAAGCCTCAGATGTCCAGAGCCAGACAGCCCCACCACCGCCGGAGAAAAAGCCGAAGTGTAGGGCGTATCGGATGGAATGGAGTGACAAGTTCCCATGGCTAAGATGTGAGGTAGTTGATGGTAATGAAAAAATGTTCTGTTCGCACTGCGAAAAGGCAGGAAGACGCAACGGATTCACAAGAGGGTCGAATAATTTGAGAATGTCTGCTCTCATTGAACATAGTCGGAGCAATGACCATGTTGCGGCGCTCAATTTAACGCCACAGCAGGTTGCGATGAAAGGCCACTGTGACAAGGCCACGGAAACGTCTAAGAAAAAACTATGCTCTCAGCTCAAAATTGTATTCCACATGGCAAAACATGATCTCCCATCTAACCATTTTGTAGCACAGACTGAGCTACTGCAAGCTCTCGAGGCTCCAGATTTCGTCACCACCGATGGCATTTATTGCCACAGCAACTCAGTGGATGATATGGAGAGGGCATTAGAACACGTCGTGGTGGAACAGATTCGTGAAAAACTGAAAAACAGTGATTTCATCGGAATAATAATTGACGAAACTGTAAATATCACTGTGAACAAAAAGTTAATCATATATCTAAAGCTGGAAATAAAAGGAAAGGTGGAGACATGCTTTCTTGGAAATTATGATGTGGACGCCGGGAACGCAAGATGCATTTATGATCGCGTTGTTGCGGTGCTTCGCGAAATGGATATAGCACTGTCCCGTGTCATTGGCCTGGGTTCAGATGGTGCAAGTGTAATGATGGGAAGGCATGGTGGAGTGGGTGCTTTGTTTAAGCAAGTGAATCCCTTTTCTATCCAGGTGCACTGCGTTGCCCACAGGGCTGCACTTGCTGCGCTGGACGCAGCGAAAGCTGTGGAAAACATCAGAGCTTACAAAAACACGATCTCCTCAGTGTACTCCTTCTACAGACACTCTGCCACCAGAACATCCCGGCTCCGCCAATTAACAGCTGCACTCAGTGATGAGGACATGGTCAGCCTCAAGCAGCCGTGCGCAGTCCGCTGGCTATCCCTACACAGGGCTGTGGAGGCCATGAAGCACAACTGGGCAGCTGTGGCCATGGAACTGCATGAAGAGGCCATGGGAGGAAATGCCCAAGCACAAGGGCTGCTTGGTCAAATTCAGACCTACAGCTTCATAGCCCTGACTCACGCACTGGCCGATCTACTACCAGTGATGACAAGACTGAATTTAGTTTTTCAGAAGGACCACGTCAATCTTTCCAGCATCCGACCAATAGTGCACGCATCTGTCGCGGCATTTACACAGTTACGAGATGTCCCAGGTCCAGAAGAGGAGACATTTCAGGCGGGCTTTAAAGACGGCGCATACAAGGATGTCAAAGTGACCAATTCAAGCGACCGCTCCATTGAAGCTTTCAAAAAAGCCAGGGAACGCTATGTTCAACACCTGATAGATGCCTTGCAAGATCGGTTCCCCGAGGATTGCATGGATCTACTTCACTGCCTCGATACCCTTCTGAATCCCTCTAGATATCCGCAGACACATAATGGTAAGTAGGATCTGTTGATTTATTATAGCCTAGTACTTGTCATTCTACAGAAACGTCCCCTTTTGGTATGGCAAGATGTCTTTATTTACTTATTTTTCTAACATTTAAATTTACACGACATTATTAGATCACTAAAAATTTAAAATATAAATAAAAATGTAATTTTTTTGTGCATTTATTTAAAGACGGATTGTACCTTTTTTGTCACTGCGGTGTTACCTTACTTTGGCAATTTAATTTCAAAGGTTTTATGAAATATTATTTCTATTTTTTCAGCATAATGTAGTCAGTTACCTAATAACAATAATTATACAGATAAGGAGATTATGTTTTATTTTTTTAATCAAGTTTATTAAAAGTGCTTGAATGAGGTTAGTTCGTAGTTCAGAATTAAATGGGTGTAAAATAATTATTGTCACATGTGACAATGTATTTAATGTGACTTATTTTTTATATTTTATAGTATATATATGATATCAAATATATTTGTTAGTTATTTATACAATATACATTATTGTATTTTAAATGGTGTAAAAAACTTGTCATTGGCCTCAAAATAAAGCACTTTACCTCTGTAAATGATGTGGGGACAAGCACTTCTGTGGCGGAATTAGGCTAATAGAAATCAAATATTGCCACATTGATGGCTCAAAAAGTTGTAATTTTTCAAATAACATTGTTTTATTATAAAATGTAAAGAAATTGTAACCATAAAGTGTTTAAGTGTAATATTTTTGTAAAGGGACAGAAAATGGACATTTCCATAGAATGACCCATACATTTAGGCAATAATAAGCGCAGCATTCTTTTATAAGTCTATAATTCTAATATCGTTCTCACCTTATATTATCTTATAGCTCTTCAAGAGTATGCAGAACCAGCGATCAGAAGGGTTATTTCCCACTTTAGCAGTGAGTCTGCCGACACTGCTCCTATTGATGCCGTAAGCCTGCGACGTGATGCCCTCGCTGTCATGACAGCGCTCCGTGGCTATGGAGGATTGAATTTCTCCACAGCCTGCGAAGTCCTCATATGCGATTTCAACGAAATCTATCCAGAGTGGACCAAGCTCGCCAAGATAGCATGTGTAATCCCTGTCTCGAGTGTTCCTGCAGAGAGGGGGTTCTCACTGCAGAATCGAATCAAGACGAAGCAGCGAAGTCGCCTTGCAGAGAACAAGGTTACGCGGCTTATGCGCATTGCAAGTTGTGGAGAGACACTGCAAAGTTTTGATTTTAAGTCGGCGGCTGCACATTTCAGCACTGCAAAACAGCGCAAAAAGTAGCCTAAAATGACGCGAAACAGTGTTATAGGCCTAGTCATTTTTTGTTCCAATTAATTTGACGGTGGCCAATTTAAATGTTACGAGCTAAATGGGACGCTACTGAGAATGTATATAGGCTAATTAAATTCGTTTGAGTAAAAATATAGGCTACTATTCAGATATTGTATGTGGGGAAGTGGGATTGGTTTATTAAAATAATGTGAAATAATAGTAAAAACAATTGGCGTTGATTGACGCCAATCGGACGGTCATGTTTTCATGGTTTCCGTCTATTTGGAAGTTATGCTAATAAACATGTTGCATTCAATACGACCTGATTATGTCATTTTTTAAGTTACATTGCCTGCCTACAGTTTTCCTCAACTTGACTAATTAAGAGGCGATATTTGACCGGCATATCATCAAAATGTCCGTTAAACTAAACCTCTGCCGGTCACTTTGACCGGCACCATTTTTTTCTAGCGGAAACCCTGGTTTGTGTTAAGCTGAAGTAGTTTATGTTCCTAGATCAGTTGCCTTGAAGCAATGCTTTATAGTTAAGAGTTTAAAGTAAAAAAAATGCAATTTGTTTTTACACACACGTATCGTTTGGCTTCAGAAAACTTTGATCCGCCCACTCAGGTCATGTGGATTGGCATCGCTGCGTTTGGTGTATTATTCATTATATTCCTAAGAATTTTAATTTTAGGGTGAACTGTCCATTTAAGGTCATAAATATCTTATGGTGTATCAGACGTCTTAAAGTAGTAGTTCACTTTAAAAAAAAACAAACTTTTGCTGATAATTTCCTCACCCCATGTCATCCAAGATGTCCATGTCTTTCTTTCTTCAGTCGAAAAGAAATTAAGGGTTTTAATGAAAACATTCCAGGATTTTCTCCATATAATGGAAAAGTAAAGCATGGACATTTCAAAGTAGTCCCATTGTGTTTTTGACGTCTTCATCATTTAAACAGGGTTCCTACAGGGTCTTAAAAAGCCTTAAAAGCATTGAATTTATGAATTTGGAAATAATACCTTAAAAAGTCTTGAATTTTGATGTCTGGGTCTTAAAAATTGTGCTGTATGTCAGTGTTAATTTCATTGACGAAAATAATGATGAAAACTTTTCTTCAACGACATTCTTTTCACTGACGAAAACGAGACGCTAGTTTTGAATGACAAAAACTATGACGAAAATCTATTGACATTTTCATCAACGAAAAAAAAAGTGTTTAGCTAATGTTAAAACACAACTTAACATTGTTCGGCAAACTTTCTTGTGGCCTACTGAAATGTTTTTATTTTACCTGCTTGACTTATCATCTTTTACCCATTCCACATTTGAAAAATAAATGAACACAAGTCGAAGGATTTTGTTTTTCTTTGCTGGTAGGGATGGGAAATTGGTATTAATTTTTTATATAAATGGTCTTAAAAAGACTTGAATTTAACTTGTAGGAACCCTGTTTAAAGTTTTTTTTTAAATGCATGAAGTGTTTTTAGTTCCACTTTATTTTAGCTGTCCGCTTTGCTTCCACTCGGTGTGAAGATTAGGGTTGTGAATTGGCAAAATGTGTTGTTTCAATTAGGGCTGTCAAGCGATTAATCGCGATTAATCGCATTCAAAATAAAAGTTTGTGTTTACGTAATATATGTGTGTGTAGTGTGTATAATTATTTAGTATATATAAATACACACACATGCATGTATATATTTAAGAAAAATCTGAAAGTATATACTTTATATATATTTATACATAATTAATATTTTGTATAAATATAAATATTTGATATATTAAGAACACATTTTTTCTTAAATATATACATGCATGTGTGTGAATTTATATATACAAAATAATTATACACACTACACACACATATATTACGTAAACACAAACTTTTATTTTGAATGCGATTAATCGCGATTAATCGTTTGACAGCCCTAGTTTCAATAGTATTGCTACATTTGGGCCAGGATTCAATATTACTATGATTCTTATCATATTGCGATACAGCAAGTGTTGCGATTCTGCGATATATTGCGATTCATGTCCCCATATTATTCAAAGGCATTACAAAAAAAAAGAGGAAAATAAGACTGCTCAACTAACTTCAAATGTCACTTCAAACAGATAATTTATAATAAAATATTGCAACACTTTGCGCTACTGTATTGATGTAATGGACTGGCTGATCTCTGGCCTGTTGATCTGCTCTCAGTGTCCGGACTCCTCTGGAGAAGTTCCTGCTGCTGCCCTTCAGGGTGCGCCGCTTCAGCCTGGCTGGGATTCGCCCCATGACCCTTCAGGTGCCGGTCTCCGGAGACACGGCCGAGCTCGTGTAAGTCCCTCTCCTGAAGCAGTCTCTGCGCTGCACACACACACACACACACACACACACACACACGTGTTCTGATGCTCTGTTTCCCTGTCTGATCTCAGGCCCTCCTCAACGTGGGACAGCTCTGCCACCAAATACTTGCACAATCTGTTACAAGGTAAGAGTGGGCTGTGGTTCTACAGCGGCTCCTCCTGTTTTCCACTGAGCGTCAGCATTGGTTTTCAGCTGCAAAAAACACACAAAACACATCTAAAACGGAGAAAAGCTTTGAGATTTACTTTATAACTAGATTTTATAACAGCTGCAGAAAAGAGAAGCAAATGAATCGATGCAATTCACAGAAACAACTGGATTTGCAGTCATTTTGTGTCAGTTTGCTGAATTATGGGGTAAAATCATACTGTATTCACAACTAAATTAAATATTTACCACCGTATATTCTGAATAATTGGGTGTTTTTAAATAAACACTGACATTAAACTACACCAGTTTTAGGGCTGGACGATATGATGATGTATATAACACTGATATAGTGATCACATGGATTTAGACCTAATTTGTATTTATATGAAGCGTTCACAGGCAAACGTGCTGTATGTATTGCCCGGAGTGTAAATCAAGCTCATATAAGTCAGGAAACATGATTCGTGCTGCATGTCGAGATCCACGATCACTGGATGTGTGTGAGGAGCACTATATCGAGTCCAAGCTTTAGTTCAAACTTATAATGGTTTGTTTTCTCAGTTTAACTCCAGTCTAGAGCCCGACCGATAAAGGATTTTGAAGGCCGATACCGATACAAATATTTGTTGGTTTTAAAATCCGATATTCCGATAAATCTGCCGATATTATTATTATTATTTTTTTCTCAGAAACCAGGGCTCCAGACTAACTTTTCCACTGGTTGCACTGTACTGGTGCTATCAACTTTCTCAGTTGGTCGCACCAGCATATGATTTAGTCGCACCTTTTTTTTTAATGCTACATGCCATGGGATTAATCAATGCATGCTAATGAACAGTGGTTTTAATGGACCAAAGCTAGCTAAGGCTTTCTGGGTTGCAGCATAAATACCTGTAATATATTAATTATCATTGCTGAATTTGAGGATTTTCATGGAATTTGTAATCTTAAGCATTTTACAGAATTTTTTGCATTTTTTGAATTATATACAATCTATTTACATATGAATCATTTTCTTTCTATCTATCTATCTATCTATCTATCTATCTATCTATCTATCTATCTATCTATCTATCTATCTATCTATCTATCCATCCATCCATCCATCCATCCATCCATCCATCCATCCATCCATCCATCCATCCATCTGTTTGTATAACTATCCATCCATCCATCCATCCATCCATCCATCCATCCATCCATCCATCCATCCATCTGTTTGTATAACTATCCATCCATCCATCCATCCATCCATCCATCCATCTATATCATCTTTCTATATTTTAAAAATCATTAAACATTCAAATGTATGCACATTTTAAAAGATTAGAGTAATATAATAAGATAATACAGATTTTTCATTATCAAAGTTTATAATTGTAACAAAAATCTCACACTCCTTACCTTCTGCATTTTATAATAATTTGCTTTTCCTCAGTCGAGCGATTACTCTCATCATCTAACTGCTGAAAAGACGTAGGAAGGGGCACGCTGTTTCGTGAGACATTTTCATTTTTATATGCCTCAATTCGTGAATTCCTAATTAGGTCATTTCACCATCATTTTGAAGGCCGATACCGATACAAATATTTGTTGGTTTTAAAATCCGATATTCCGATATATCGGCCGATATTATTATTATTTATTTCAGAAACGCGCAACAAAACATTAACAGTCGTTGGATTTCACACACGAGTAAAAAAAAAAAAACAAAAAAAACTTTTATGCACAGGATGTGTGGCGCGTTATACACGGGTGTTGCCAACAGGGACGGTGTAGAGCGCCCTCTGGTGGACAAACTACACAACTCCAACACTCGTGACACGGTTCAAGCGTGATTCGTCCGTTTTTATTGATTTTTTTAAATATTCATTTATCGCCCATTATAACTGCCGATACCGATATTTTAGAAAATGCCTAATATCGGCCGATATATCGGTCTTGCTCTTCTCCAGTCCCTCAGCTGCTCTTCTGACACTGGTGTTCCTGCGGAAAAACTGGCCTCCATGCATTCCCTCCATTGTGTGTTTATAGACGCTCTGTGTGTTTCTAGTGTCGACTCTGGTGGAAGCCGTTCTGTGTGAAACGCTCGCCGGCTGCTCTGCCGTCGAACTCTACTTGACCATCAACGACACAAAGGTAAAGTGTGTTTGTGTGACATGCTGAGCAGATCTCAGACAGCTGCTGAGTGCCAGTCCGCTCTCGTTGAGCAGATCTGTGTGAACCATGAGCTCGTGGCCAAGAAGTTTGCCTGTTTCCTGAGTGAGAAGTCCAGCGTGCCGGACGGGAACAGGAATGGAGACCGGGTTCCTGTCAGCCTGGCGTGGGACATTTACTCCTGTCCTCAAGAGCTCTTGGAGATGAAGGGCTGCTGTCCGGTCAAAGCTTCGCCCGCGCCCGATATCCCCCAGAATCCCCTGCGAACCGAGCAGAGAGATGATCCACAATCACAGACAGGTCAGGTTTGGGGAGATCTTTTACTCTTTTTAAAAAAAAAGAAGTCTCACCAAGGCTGCATTTATTTGAGCAATAAAACAACAGTGAAATATTAGAATTTGAAATATCTGTTTTCTATGTGACTATACAGGAAAGTATGATCGAAGCTGAATTTATCATCATTACTCCAGTCTTCAGTGTCACATGATCCTTCAGAAATCACTCTGACATGTACAATTAGCAGCCTGGATAGTGAATGTCTTGAAAGGTGCTCATATTACTGTGTGTTTCTCCTTTAGAAAGCGAGCCGCAGAAACCGCCGGTGTCGGAGGAAGAACACACGCCTTCTCCGGGAAAACCTCGAGTCCATAAACTGACCCGCAATGCTGGGACCAACACTGTAAGTGTCCGGTTATAACACACGAGAGCGATCAGGCTCGACCGAGTTGGGCTTTGCCAGTGAACGCCCGGATCCCAGTTTAACCCCTGTGGTTTGATGCAGATCGGCAGAGGATGGCGGATCAGAGTCGAGGCTGTTACCACAGAGGAAACCTGTGCGCAGACCGACGTGAACCAGGCCCAGTAAGACTCATCTCAGTCCGGTTCCTCCTTAAGAGCTCATAACTCGTGGAATTGAGTTTTGGAGTGTTTGTTGAGTGTAGATGGACACCCGACTTGTCTCTAAATACATCTGATTTTATGAAAGTGATAATGACTATTTTCAGGCGCTGCGTCATATCATTACTAGGGCTGTCAACTTTAGTCGTTTAGTCGACTAATCGGTCGATGCCGTCTTGGTCGACTGACATTCTTATTGGTCGACCAGTTGCATTTTTTATTTTTACCAATAGAAAGAATTTTTCAACGATTTACTCCTTGATATTTATTCCTTTATAAGCAGTTATTTATTGCTGTATTCTAAATATAATTAGCCTATGTTTTGTCCCCAACTTTAAAATGCTTTAATTTAGGCTATTTTGTAACAGCGCCACAGTTTTAGCGCACACACATAAGCCCCTTTTCCACCAAAGCATTTTGAGAGCCGGTTCGGAGCCGGTGCCTGCGCGCGAACCAGTTCTTTGTGTTTCGACAGCCAAAGAACCGGTTCGCGGCCGCGAGAACTGGTTCCAAAGCGGCACCAACTCTTTGCTGGACTAGAACCGTTCTTTTAGCACGTCATGTTTACGGGGCGGGTTTAGATGCGTTCTTCTCGGTTCTTTTAAACATATTTTCTGACCATCGCAAAGCCAGGAGAAACGGCAGAAACACGCAAGCGTTTAATTTATTTATTTATTTTTTGAAACATAAGCAAAGAAGAAAACAGTCACGATATAGAACAAATAAATGAAAAAAACACAAGACAGGGGTACATAACTTATCAGAAAAGATTACATATCAAACGGAAAGATTAAAAGACTTACATATTTCAATTGTTTTTAAAGTCTTCTCGGTACACGAGTTAGAGATAATCCCAAAGCAATGTACTTGCAAGCGACGTACACAGTGACGTAACAACGTCGTTCCCTGGGCGCTCTAGTCAGTGAAAAAGCAAACAGGTTCTGAACGGGTTCACAAGTTGAACCAGCTCCGAACCAACTTTGAACCAGCACCAGTTCCGAACCAGTTCTTTTTTCGGTGGAAAAGGGGTAATAGAGACTCGGGAACGCGCCTGTGGCCGCTGCTGCTTCGCGCTCGGTAAGCGATGCTGTATTCATTCAGTTAGAACGCTGCTTGTTTTGGCTTTAGTCGACAAAATGTCCAGGAAATCTAAATCTTTTGTCTGGCTTCATTTTAAATAAAAGACGACAAGACTGTGGAGGGAGGTGACCGCGTTGCTCCATTATGAGCGCGCAAGTCGCGCGCCTATTTGAAATCGAACTTGAGCGCGCAAAAGACGTGAGCAGCCCTTTAACGGCTATATTATGCTGACTCAATAGATTGTGTTTTCTTAATATGTTTTCGTTTGTACACTTGACACATTTGAAAATAGCCTAAATAATGCAACAAAACGAAAATAAACCTATACGCGGTCCTACAGCCTATTATTAGGATTGTTTTTTAGGCTATTTGGGTTTTTGTGTGTTGTTTTAAAACGCCTTGATCGTTAGGACGAAGGTTAACCCATAGCTTTGAAAGTAAAGAAGAATAAAGCCTGTATAAACGAGAGCTTTTGTTGGGATTTTTCATTATGTGGCAGTCTGTTATATTTTTTGCAGCGTGCGATGTGGTGAGGTGCGCGATTGTGACTGTTATAGACCTAGGACAGAGCTCCTCACTTTTTGCAGTTAAAAAAATCACTTAATTTTCAAGGAATTGTATTATTATTATAGTTTTATTTATTTGTGATGTTTTTTCGTTTTTGTTTTATAAATGCTCAATGACAATTGTTTAAAAAATGTTCAATCAAAACATCACTTTTTTTGTTTTTTTTTTAAGTCGACTAATCGTTGCGCAGGACAAGACTTTGGTCGACTAAGGATTTCTTTGGTTGACTACAGCCCTAATCATTACGCCTGCTGCACTCATGGTACGGCAGTGAAGTTTCCTGATTATTACGCAGGAATGAGAGTATAGTTCCTAGTCATATCAGCCTAGAAAATCGCAACTTTACATTTTCCGTCTGTCTTAGTGCACGATGTAACTATAGAAGAGTCAAGTTTTAAATAGGAAAAATATCGAAACGCTTTGGTCATTTTTTTCGGAGAAATGCTAATGGTCTTGTCCACTTCAGTGATGTATGCTAAGCTATGCTAAAAGTGCTACCGCCAGAACCGGAGATCGGCTGAATGGATTCAAAAACGGTAAAACTCGACAGTTTAACTGTAGGGGAGTTGTAAAATGAGCATATTTCCAAAAAAAAGTGGAGTATCCCTTTAAGTGAACGTAAACTGCTGAGAAAGTTGAGTAAAAGGATATTGGATAGGGCTGCACGACTTGGGCCAAAATAATAATCACGATTATTTTGATTAATATTGAGATCACGATAAATTATCACAATTTGTTGAGTTTAACCAAAACAAATGTTGTCACATAGGCTAATTATAACTGCTTTCACATCCATATTGTGCTATTCCTGCTAATGTACAACTGTGTGCATCACAATAAAATATAGGCTAGGTCCTCTTATTCACCAAAACTCAGTGCATCTCCTTAAAGAATAAATACAAACGAAAACGACAAAGAAAGTGTAGCAAAACTTCAACAGGGCACTATTTTACATTTACATTGTGTAAATATAATTTAGGAAGCAAAATATAAACTTGGGTTGTACCTGCATAATGGATGTGAATAAAACGTGTAAAATATACAATCAATAAAAAACGAATATTCCATGACAGAATGTAACCGAATGAGAACACGTGAAGGTAGAACTGTTGCACTGTGGGAGTTCGATTATACTTAAGAAATGTAACATGTTGTGGTACAGTGTCAGTGATTAGTTGTGAAGTCTTACTGCATAAATTTAATCTATTTAATCCTCCATATGCAAGTTTATGTGCTCAAGTTATTTCTATTTATTAAACAATAGTTCAAAACAAGACGTTTGTAGTACTGCTTATTGGAGTTTATTAATCGAACTTTCATTTCATGAATTATTTATTACTACTAATGCTCACACTCGGTCTCTCTCGTGCGCTGGGGCTCATGGGGGCACGTGATCAGACAGTGGTTTACGGAGCGCAAAAAGCCTTTGATACGACCGTTTTGTGAATGACATGTGAATGACGTGTTTTAATTATCGCCCAATCACACGAATTTGATCGTGGGAAGCCAAAATCGTGATTAAAATTCGTTTGAGCCCCTAATATTGGATCCGAACAGCTCTTACAGTGACAGCAGCCGAATAATATTTTTAAAGATCTCCGAACGATTTTTAAAGATCTTGTGTTGTTTAACCCCTTAACTGTCATTTGCCCGTATACAGGCAACATAAATTTACTTCACTATATTACTATTAAATCTTATTCTAGTCATGACAAACTATATATTTTTGGTAAGGTGTAAGACTCCTAAATAGATATTTTAGCGCTGTTTTTTTCTTACAAATAATGAATGAACAGTAATATATGAATTTATGACAAGAGTGCGCCTCAAAAAAATCGACTCGTTACAGGAGTTTCTGACCTTTGTCACAAAAAGTCGACGCACACACTTTTAACAATTGAAACTTGGGTTTGTAGTGCTAAAAGTTCATAATAAAACATAATTGGTATTTGTCAATAAAAAAGATGAAATTATATTTAAAAAGTAAGGTAAGAAGTCCTCTAGAAAGTATTTTATATATATATATATATATAGTTATATTATATATATTCTTCTTTTATTACTGACTGTTTGTCTTTTGTGAATTCAGCACATAGTTTGAAATCAGTTTTTTTTCTGTTTGTACTCTATTGTGCAACAATTACCCCATTGTACAATCTATAAAATCAAACATCTAGGTGAGATAATTTTGCATTTTTTATTTATTTATTTATTTATTTTTTTACAATTTTCAAAAAAATATTTGAGTCGCCTTCCCATTTTCAAAATGAAATCCAGGCCCTGAATAAATGTAATATTCCTGATTGGAGCATCCCTGTAAGTAATTCTACAAATAGACTTCAAATAGATTGGTATCGGGGATCGTATTCTGCTAATTGTGGTCGGCGATCGGTTAATTAGTTTAATATAATGATACTATAACACTTAGAAATATAATAAATTGTTTTTCTTTCACAGATACATGAAGTTTAAATTACATTCAAAGCAGATTCCTGAAGTAAGCACTCAAAACTCTTAAATACCTCTTTTTGCATCTGCAGAAATAGTTATCAAACGAGCGGATAAATGAGTGACTAAAATAAAGTGCTTTTAATATTTTCAGTCTGTTGAAGAGAAGCGGCACAGTCCTGATCGGCCTGAGGAGAACGGCGTGGCTTCAGCACCAGCCGGGAGTTCGGCTTCATGGTGAGGCCAAACACACTTCCCCTTCAGAAGTCTAGTGAATCTGAAAGCAGCCTGATTATGCAGCGTTTACTTGAGACCAATTAGTCATTCAGTTAGTCAATGTAGTTTTTCGTGTGTGTTGATAGTGCCAGTGGCCCCTCAGAGGAGCAGAGAGAGGCATCTCTCCCCCAAGAGCCCAATCTCGATGATCAGCTGGCCTCGTCAAGGCAGGCTCTACATTACTGTCTTTACTAAACAAACACGTCACACATTTTCTCTTAATCTAATTTATCTTGCCTATTTCATAAAGAAATGTTTCGCCTATTTGTGTGTACCCTATTCTGGACAGACTCATGCAGTTTCTGAACCCTGATCCACTCAATCCAGACCAAGAATCTCTTGATACTAAAGTAAGAGCCTCATTGGTTTGCAGTATTGATGGTGTGTGTGTGTGTGTGTGTTGTCTAACCGGGCCTGTGCTGTTCCTCAGGCTGCGCGCTGTGACCCGGGTCACCTGGGTGTGTTGGTGCACTCCGCCCTGCGTGTCGAACCCTGCAGAAACCTGGCCCGCGCTCCCATCAGCGAGCAGTTCAGAAAGGTCCATCATTAAGTGTGCCTGAATTGAATATCCACTGCTTTATTTATCATTTTGTGTTATTTGACTCTTGTCCACTGCAAAGTGCTAGTGTAATGACTTCTAACATTTGTGGGGTTATACTTTAATTAGTGCTGGGCAACGATTAATCGCATCCAAAATTTGTGCTGTGTGTAATTATTTTGTAGATAAACACACACACTTGCATCTATATATTTAAGAAAATTATACTTATATAATATAAATTATTATAATATATATAGTATAACTATACAGTATACACCTGCTAATATTTCTTAAATATTAATATTTCTTAAATATATACATGCATTTGTGTGTATTTTATATATATATATATATATATATATATATATATTAGGGCTGTCAGTTAAACACATTATTAACTTTGTTAACGCAAACCAATTTTAACGGCGTAATTTTTTTTTATCGTGTGGTCTTTTTGTCCTAGCAAACTTCGTAGTTTTCTTTCACATGCTTTCATGCATCAGGATTCGGCGCTGCGCTATGAAACCCGTTCATTTCAATGGCTTGCGCCGAGCGAGGACGTTTTGTTGCTTCGTCGTCCAAAGCGCAAGCAGATCTAGCCAGACCGTAAACAAAACAACAGGCATGATGCCACACACACTCGTTTGGGCTTACGAGCCGGCCAAATAGTTGTTTAACGTTACGTTTTGAGAGGATGACGAGCGCGAGATGCCGAAATGGATGGTTAATATGGAATGCCAAAGCTGACTCAATTAAAAATAGATAAATACATAAATAAATATACGAAGAAATGTAAAAAAGCAAAAATACAAAAATAAATACATAAATATTAGGGCTGTCAAATGATTAATCGTGATTAATCGCATCCAAAATAAAAGTTTGTTTTTATATAATATATGTGGGTGCACTGAATATAATTATTTTATATATATATATATATATATACACACAAATACATGTATATTTAAGAAAAAAATGTTATTTATATATAAAATATTTGTATTTACATATCACATAAATTATATATAAATCTATATAGAGTATATACATGAAAATATTTCTTAAATATTTACAAGCATGTGTGTGTATATTTATAAAATTAATATACACAATACACCCACATATATTATGTAAACAAACTTTTATTTTGGATGCGATTAATCGCGATTAATCGTTTGACAGCTCTAATAAATATACGAAGAAATGTAAAAAAGCAAAAATACAAAAATAAATACATAAATAAATATACAAAGAAATCTAAAAAAAGTACAAATAAATGAGTATTTTTACTTTTATTTCCACCCGTTCACCCGTTGAAGTGCAGTTTCTGTTCATGTGTGCTATGTGTGTTAACCCTATATAGCCTACCCTACATAGGCTACAGTTAGGGTGATACACATGACTTAAAATGTGATATGCCTAAAACAGCTCTTTAGTTTCGTTTGGTCACACACCACAAGGTGTCACTGCACTGCCACTCTGAGCTTGATTGCTCATGTCTGAGCTAAAACACGCCCCCCTCATCAGGATACGGAGAAAGAAATGTTGGAATAAATAAATGTGGAAATAATTAAATGTGTAAATAAATAAATGTATAAACAAATAAATGTGAAAATAAATAAATAAATGTAGGCGTAAAAACATAAATACATAAATGAATGTGGAAATAAGTAAAAGTGGAAATGTATAAATAAATAAATAAATAAGTGTGTGGAAAAAATACAATTATACATAAATATGGGAATAAAAGTAAAAATACTCATTTATTTGTACTTTTTTACATTTCTTTGTATATTTATTTATGTATTTATTTTTAATGAATTCAGCTTTGGCATTCCATAGGTTGATGCATATGTATATATATATATAAATAATTACACACAGCACTCACACACACATACTTTGTAAACAAACTTTTATTTTGTATGCGATTAATCGTTGCCCATCACTAATTTGTTTTTAGCGGTTGTATCTGATTGTGTGGATGTTTCAGTTCCTGCTGCGGAGGAAGTATGACGGGCCGAATGTGGCGGAGAGCTACTGTTGGCCCGCGGTGGCTCGAGGCTTCGACACAGTGCTGGTGTCGCACAGCGGGGACAATCCTCTGTCCTATATCCCTCCTCTGCTGATGCTGTTGCAGACGGTGTCGGTCGTCTCCAGCCTCGCGGCTCGCTCTGGGGTAAGATCCACTCCTACAGCTCAGAGAACAGCGTTTACTTAAATTTACCTCATTTTTATTCTGGCTGAGTAAAACTTTTCTTTATTGGGAGACATTTTTTGCACCTGAGCAAACACATTCTGGACACCTGACCTGTACAGCGGTGTCATGCAGTTGTAACTTTGAACTTTAATGTGCCATTTCTATTTTATTTGACCCTTGATGTAACTTTTTGATATTAAATCATATTTTTGAAAACAAGCAGTTAAGAAGTCACCAAATGAAGCACATTTTAGGTTACCTGAGATTTTTTTTTAACAATGTTCAATTCTTTAAAATATAATTTAGTATGAAAAAAATTAAGCTGTTACATTGAGATGGTTTGGGAAAACCATAAAGTGTTTTTGTACAGTCAATTAATTTTGTTTAGGCAGCATTAAAGGTACAATATGTAAGAATTTTGTATCAAAATATCCAAAAAACTCTTTCAATTGTGTACTTAAGTTATCCTAAATGTTTCCAAGACGCTCACGCTGTTGTTGGTTCGTTCAAACACTATGGACCATGGCAGGCAGACTTTGAGACAAAAGGAGAAATAAAACGAGGATCAATGTAGCTATAAACCATGGATCACCAATCTCGGTCCTGGAGGGCCGGTGTCCTACAGAGTTTAGCTCCAACCCCAATTAAACACACCTGAACCAGCTAATCAAGGTCTCACTAGGCATAATAGAAACTTTCAGGCAGGTGTGTTGGACCTGGTTGGAGCTAAACTCTGCAGGACATCGGCCCTCCAGGACCGAGATTGGTGACCACTGCATAAACCATCAAAGTTAAATGATTGTTTATTGCTTATGAATTTCCAATATTTTCTTTAGCAGAGGGTTTCAAACTTTTTAAAGTAGCCCAAAACAATACCCTAGTGAGATCAATTCTCTATTAGGCTTATAATATAATAATATACAGGCCTACTATTATTAAAAAAAGCGAATTGAAGAATTTGATTTTGTATAAATATATAGTTTTAAATGCTTCAATTTGTTTTCATTTTATATTATTAAAAACAAACTGAAGCTTTTAAATAGCTAAATATTGTCAAGAAAAGAGAATATGTGAACTCTTTTGTAGTAATCTAAACATCCCTGAAACCCACACGCGCACACTAGCCTGTGTAATGATGTGTTTTGAGTTTGCACTGCACACGGTGGGTGTGTAATTATCAGCGTTCTGTGGCCATCATCCATTATTCACACCACTTAATCAAACCACTCTTCTTTAAAACATGAGGATGTGATTTTATTTCACTATTTTGAGCTTTTTGGTCTGCAAACATGACTGTATTCTCACTGGCTGTAACTCACACACTCATATCGTTCACTTTCTATGAATGCTGTAGTCTGCATTCACCGGTTTTCACTCTATAGCGATACCAACTCCATAGATGTTGACCACAGCACTGCAATTATTTCTCACCTAAACTGCAATTAAATTAATTTCCCCACACATTCTTTCACATATGTCCTAGCAGTGTGTTTACGGTTTTATCTATATCCAAAAACAGAAATGGGATTTTCACCTCAGAACACACAGTTATAAAATCTCCTTCCTCTACTGCTCTTGTTATGATCTGACCCCAGTTGTGCTGCTACACATTGAGTGTGTGTGTGTGTGTGTGTGTGTTTGCCTGCAGCCTGTGGCGGTGATACTGTGCCCAGGCTGGGAGAAAGTCCAGACGGTGCTGGAGCTCCTGGAGGACAGCCGAGCCACTCACAGTCTCCGTCCCACCAGTGCTCTGCTGGGCTTGGACCAGGACGAGCCCAAGAAGTTCAAGATCCCCAGGAACTGTGAGTGTCTGTCCGTAGCGCACGAGATGTTGAGTGTGGGGAGTCTGGACCGAAACCTTGAACCTGTTGTGATGCGGTTACAGGTCAGCTGCTGGTGACGACCCCGTTCTCCATGATGAGACTGCTGGACGCTCAGTGCTTTCTGTTCCTGAGGCTGTGTCACCTGGTGCTGGACGAGGCCGACGTCCTGTATTCACAAGCTCCTGAGCAGGTGACGCCAAAGAGGAGGAGTGCACAGTTTGTGCCATTTCAGACCAAATCTGTCCCACTTTAAAGGGATACTCCACTTTTTTTGGAAATGGGCTTATTTTACCACTCCCCCAGAGTTAAACAGTTGGGTTTTACCATTTTCGAATGTATTCAGCCGATTTTTATACATATATATATATATTTAGTAGAATATCAGTAACCAGACAGTTTCTGGTCTCATTGACTTCCATAGTATATTTTTTTCCCACTATGGAAGACAATAGCCGCGTTTCCACCGCAATTACCAGGAACTATTTTTCCCAGGAACTTTTTTCCCCCCCAGACCGCTTGCTTTCTGCGTTTACACCGCGTACTAAAGTACCGGTCCGGGGCGGGAAGATGACGTTGAACTGCGTGCGACTGCTCTTCGTTTTATATGGAGGAGATTCAAGCTTTGCTGCTTTTTTGTGTGCGATTGGTTTACTAACGAGGAAATTAACAAAACGACAGAAAAGAGACGAGCACCCAAAGCGTATTCAGAAAACTCGTAATGCTAGATATAAAAGTAGACATTTGTTATCAGCGGACATTGACCGTGAGATGAATGGGACGAACGCGTGCCATCGGGCAGAAAGAATAGCGCGGTAAGAACCAATCAGAATGTTCAGTGAACAAGTCCCACCCCGAAAGTTCCTGAACTCTGAAAAAGTGCTACCTCGCCAGCAGGGACTTTCTGGGGTTTGCGAGCTAGCTTGGGCTGGTTGTTTGGTGCCAGGCTGGTCCACAAATAGTGAGCTTATTTGGGCTGGTTGTTAAATGCCAGACTGGTCTACAGATTATAAGTTTCGTTATTTCAAATGTAGGCGTGCGATGTGCGCGCTCATGATGGAAGAGACGCTTTTTCGTAAACGCTTCTGCGCTCCATCGAGATAAGAACATCTAGGTGTGGATTGAGGGTCGGGCTGCTAATTTTATGTAATGAAAAATCTTAGTCTTAGGAAAAAAAGTGCCAGTTTTTTTTTTTTTTTTTGAGTATGGGAAAAATAAAAAACTTTCAAACTCTTCTAGTAGAGCCCAAAAACAGCATCAAGACCTTGTGTGTGCCCTGTCTAATATAAAGAGGGACCCTCAGATTTGTTTTGAACATGTCTCTGTGTAGATGTCGGTGATCCTGAAGCACTTCCAGAAGGTGGTGTCCGGAGAGGAGAGGTCCTCGTGCCCCAGGCAGATCATCGCGGTCGGCGGCCGGTGGAGCGCCGGGATCCAGGCTCTGGTGCGAGAGCACATGATCTATCCCTCTGTCATCATCACCGTGATGGAGGAGGCTGCACTGTACGGCAGGGTTCATCAGGTCAGTCCTCGAGCGCTGGTGTTTCTGGCCTATCTTTTTTGCTCTGACTTGTGTGTCTGTGTCTCAGAGGGTTCAGCTGTGTCTGGACTGCGACAAGATCTCCGTTCTGCTCGGATCTCTGGACTTCCATCCGCCCAAACCCCAGAAAACCCTCATCATTACCAACTCGGCCGAGGAGACTGAGCATGTGTATAAGGTAGAGGATTACTCCAATCCACCAATTATATCTCAGATATCACAAACATTTTGCTTTCATCCTCAACATTTTACAATTATTTTATGAGTGGTTGTCCATGTTTTAGGGTTTGTACAAGGTGCTTGAAGTACTTGAATTTGACTTTAAAATGTAACTCCTGGATAACCCTTGAAAAGAGCCATATTTACAAAGAGTTACTTGAAAAGTGCTTGATTTATTTAAATAAAATATAGATTAAATAAATAAAAATCGGGAAAGTACACATAAAATATTTTCACACAAAATTAACACTGCAGCCCACTGATAACCCCCCTGAAATTTTATTTTTACAGCATCTGTACGAACTCTGTTTTCTTGTTGTCATTATGGCAATGTGTTGAACCACTAATGTAATGCTGATTGGCTCCTGCATATGATGGATTTAACCATCTGTTGTTCAGGCTGTGGTCAACACTGCCGTATTCACACTGAAAGCTCATGAAGATGTGACGGACCAGTTTGACTTTGTCATTGATCAGTGGAGGAAAGACATCGGTCAAGGAACCCAGGTCATTCTGGGTAAGTGTTTACTATTTGATGTTCCAGCTGTTAAGCTAAATGCCTTAAGATGTTTTTACATCAGATGCGGGAGTTTTTTTTGTCCAGCTACAGAGCAGACATTCTCTGCTATTATTTTTAAATGACTGCTGCTGTTTTATGCGGCCTATTGTTGTTTGATTTAAGTGTTTTTTGTTTAGTTCTTTACCTGAGATTTGTTTACTTGACAGAATTTTGTTTGACTATATATATATATTGATGATTATTGTTCGTTATATTTTTACATTCTGTTGGAAAGCCAAGAAGGTTTTCTTTATTGTAAATGAAATGTTCCTTTTAGGTTTGGAAAACATTCCTCCTAACCTCTGACATCCTTTACCTGCTATTAGTCAATAATTCGTCCTAAAATAAATTGTTTGGTAAACTTAAGCCATCAATCTCATAGAAGAAGAAAAAAAGGACTAAAATAATTTAATTATTTAAAAAATAAAAGCCATTTTATCATTTAAACTATGATGATAAACATTTATCATAACTTGGGTTTTAATGCGTGTACTTCAGCTCCGGACATTATGTGGAGATATTGAAGTTAATTATTACAGTTAATTAGTTTATTGCACACGTCCATGCAGCTTTCTGGATGGGTTAATACAACTTTATTTAACTTTCTGTTTTCCGTTGACTACATTATTGTTATGATGAGGAGGCTTTGATGTCTGATTAGCAATGCAGGAATTGATTTGTTTTTCGTGCAAATTTGTGTGTGTTAAAGGCACAAGATGTAATTTTCCCCCTCTATAGGTCGCTTATTCAAAACAAAGGCATAGCTTGATGACGCCTTGATCATAGGAGTTGTTATCTCAACCTCTTACAGCCGGTGGAGAATAAGAAGGGACTCGGGCAGATATCATATTCATGGATGACCCATAATGTATTAAAGATTAATTAACCTTTCAAAAGCCGTTGGAGCATAATGAACCGCTGGAGCAATTGCTAATGATAGACAAGTAGGAGACGTGGCTAGAGAGTAGTGGAGCTTGTATTATCCAAAACTTCCGCTTCTTCTGGTCATGCATATGTTTACACAGTGTTGTTTTATCATATTTGATACATTTGAGTGTGATGAAAGTCATTATAATGCTACTCTACTATATGAGACAATTGTTACACACTGCAGTGAGATAGATCAATATTAGTCATGGTAAAACATGGTACTCACTGTAAATCAAGAAAACGAGATTTAAACAATAAGACTGTGTAGAGCTATATAATGCTCACCTGTCTAATTAAACACACAACACGAAAACACAAATCGAGGGTAACGCGGCTATGATGTCATTGAAAGGCAACGCACGGACATGGTCCATGTTCTGGTTAAAGCTGCTTATTTCTCTGAATTTAAACATTCTTAGGATAATGTAAGTACACAAATCAACCAAATATATAACCTTGGTCTTGTGGTTTTTGAACATTTTTGTCCAAAAATCTTACATACAGTGGGGCCAAAAATATGTAGTCAGCCACTGGTTGTGCAAGTTCTCCTACTTAGAATAATGAGAGAGGTCTGTAATTTTCATCGTAGGTACACTTCAACTATGAGAGGCAAAATGGGAAAAAAAATCCAGGAAATCACATTGTAGGATTTTTAAAGAATTTATTTGTGGAAAATAAGTATTTGGTCACCCACAAACCAGCAAGATTTCTGGCTCTCACAGACCTGTATCTTCTTCTTTAAGAAACTCTTCTGTCCTCCACTCGTTACCTGTATTATTGGCACCTATTTGAACCCGTTATCTGTATAAAAGACACCTGTCCACAGCCTCAAACAGCCACACTCCAAACTCAACCATGGCCAAGACCAAAGAGCTGTCGAAGGACACCAGGAAGAAAATTGTAGACCTGGGAAGAGTCAATCTACAATAGGCAAGCAGCTTGGTGTGAAAATATCAACTGTGGGAGCAATTGTAAGAAAATGGAAGACATACAAGACCATTGATAATCTCCCTCGATCTGGGGCTCCATGCAAGATCTCATCCCGTAGGGTCAAAATGATCATGAGAACGGTGAGCAAAAATCCCAGAACTACACGGAGGGACCTGATGAATGATCTGCACAGAGCTGGGACCAAAGTAACAAAGGCTACCAAAAGTAACACACTACACCGAGAGGGACTCTAATCCTGCAGTGCCAGGCGTGCCCCCCTGCTTAAACCAGTAGATGTCCAGGCCCGTCTGAAGTTTGCCAGAGAGCATATGGATGATCCAGAAGAGGATTGGGAGAATATCATGTGGTCAGATGAAACCAATATAGAACTTTTTGGTAAAAACTCAACTCGTCATGTTTGGAGGAAGAACAATGCTGAGTTGCATCCCAAGAATACCATACCTACTGTGAAGCATGGGGGTGGAAACATCATGCTTTGGGACTGTTTTTCTGCAAAGGGGACAGGAAAACTGATCCATGTTGAGGGAAGAATGAATCGTGATATTTTAAGCCAAAACCTTCTTCCATCAGTGAGAACATTGAAGATGAAACGTGGCTGAATATTCCAGCATGACAATGATCCCAAACACACCACCCGGGCAACGAAAGAGTGGCTCTGTAAAAAGCATTTCAAGGTCCTGGAGTGGCCTAGCCTGTCTCCAGACCTCAACCCCATTTGTGGAGGGAGTTGAAAGTCTGTGTTGCCCAGCGACAGCCCCGAAACATCACTGCTCTAGAGGAGATCTGCATGGAGGAATGGGCCAAAATACTATCTACAGTGTGTGCAAGCCTGGTGAAGACTTACAGGAAACGTTTGACCTCTGTCTTTGCCAACAAAGGTTACGTTACAAAGTATTGAGTTGAACTTTTGTCATTGACCAAATACTTATTTTCCACCATAATTTATAAATAAATTCTTTAAAAATCCTACAATGTGATTTCCTGGATTTTTTTTTTCTCATTTTGTCTCTCATAGTTGAAGTGTACCTATTATGAAAATTACAGACCTCTCTCATTATTCTAAGGAGGAGAACTTGCACAACCAGTGGCTGACTAAATACTTTTTGGCTCCACTGTATTGTGCCTTTTCAATAGCATTATATAAGTCGCTTTATTTTCAAATTATTTAAAAAAAAAACAGTAGGATGTTCCCGAAACCTGCCTGCAATGTTCTGGGAAGGTTAGAGGACATATATTAGGGAACATTCAGTGTTTTGCTTCTTGTCTGACTCTCATTGCTCCTCCAGTGACCACCAACGACTGCCTCAAGGCTCTTGGTATCCGGGACGCCACATGTGTGGTCCATTACGGGTTCCCCAGCTCCCCCAAACTGTTCGGCCGACGCCTCTTCTGCATGTCGGAGAACTTCAGAAGCCTTCCAGACACGGTGCTTTGCTTTATGCTCATCCCTGTTGTTGAGTGTGATGGGGATATTGTGTTGGGCACTATAAAATTTATATCATAGTATTTTTCAAAATTATACCGGTTCTCGATATATGACAGCATTTTTTTTGAGCAGTACTGTGTGCTAACCACATTATCTACTGATTGAGAGGAAATACTGCTGTAGATTGACTTAGAATGCTATATTTTTATATTCATTTGTCCATTATTTATTTCTAAAGAAACACGTCGATGTATAAAATGCTCCATTACTTTGTATCTTACGTTACGGCCCTGTAGAAGGCGTTTTTGTAAAAATAGGCTAAAGATTGCGTCATAACCACGAGACTTTCTGTCGCACAATAGAGACATTACTGTATAGACAGGAGGAGAAGCTCGCAGGCAATCTTTTACTGTCTATGAGGGAATCGGGGGACATGGAGGCATAAAGTCAAGGGAGAAGCCCATAAATAGAGAGTCCATAAAAGCAACGGGACAAAATATTTCAAAAACGTTTTTGAGGAATAAGGTGATTCAGATTTATCTTGGCACAGCTACTAGAAGATTTACAATTCACGTCAGACTGTCGTCACGCTCACTTTGAGCCTGCACAGTCGCTCAGACATCAGACAGGAAGTGCAATAATCAGGCTTCAGTCTTCTCCGTTGAAAAAAAATGGAGTCGCTGTGTCCATTTCTTTTACTGTCAATGGTTCATTCACTCTCGCTCTTACAGATTAGCAAACATTATTTTACATGAACACATCCAAACTGCACTCTTAGAGGAAAAGGTTCTATATAGAACCTTAAAAGGTTCTAAAGCGCTACGTATTTGGAACCCCTAAAATTTTCTATATCAAAATTCAAAATATGGGGGTTAGAAAATGTATATATTTATATCATTTTATGTATTTAATCAATAAACCAAGAAGAGAGCCATTTCAGATTTTCTCCTCCAAAAATAAGCATGATTAAAATGTGATATTAAGTTTAATAAACAATAATTTAATTACAACTACAAAATATTGCAGAATAATGTAATATATTAATGAATAATAGCCTATAAAGAACCTTTGTGCCAAACGCGTTCTTTCTTGTCAGTATAGAACCTTTTTTAGCATAAAATGTCATTTGGAGTTGAAGTAAAGAACCCTATGATACATATACAGAACCCTTTTTTCTAAGAGTGTGTATTGCTATAGCCTACTGAGATTTGTTCTTATCACGATATAGAATATCGACTGTAAAACCAAAATGGCTGTTTAAATATGAATCGGCTGTCTGGGTGTGTGAATTAACGAACAAACGCACAGATGCATAGCCTACTGTTACAGATGAAAGAGATTATAAAGTTTTTAATATAAAATTGACATCAAATAAGCTTTAGTTAAATATATAGTATATTTTGTCAAATAAACTAATCAACTGATATCCAATCCAAGCTATATCAAAATAATGAGTCCTTAACTTTGAAATGTGTAGCCTATGATAAAATGTATTGGCCTACATTAAAAAAAAATAATACTTAATAAAAATAATACAGCAAAAAGAATTTTCTTTTCAAGCTGTTTCCAACTCTAACTTTGAACCAATTCTATAGAATAGCCCATATAACCTATATGTGACCAGGATTTGTTTCCAGGTATGACTAAAAATGTGTTTTTAACTTTTGTTTTTGACATATATAAAATCTAAATATGTTTGTGTATGTGTATATATATATATATATATATATATATATATATATATATATATATATATATATATATATATATATATATATATATATGAAGAGTTCAGATGCAAAAGCCTCTAAGTGCCATTTGAAATTTTTTTCTAAATGACCATTTTTTATCAAGCTTGTATATTTAAGTTCAGTAATTTCACTTAAATGACAATTAATAGGTAATCTTCATTGCCATTTAAGTGAAATTACTGAACTTAAATATACAAGCTTGATAAAAAATGGTCATTTAGAAAAAAATTTCAAATGGCACTTAGAGGCTTTTGCATCTGAACTCTTCATATATAGATATATTGTCATTGCATTCTTTCTTTTCTGACACACCTGAATGAAAGGCACATTATTATGCGGGTCTTTGTCTTCTCAGGTGAGAATCACCTAATTATACATGATGGGGTTGGGCTGTTCATGTCCATTCACATATTGCCTTTCCCAACCTTTTTTTTTTTTTTTTTTTTTTTTTTTTTTTTCAAATTTTCAAACAATTCAGTTTTATGTGAATGATTAGGCAGGATGATTTTCCGAACATTTTGAAGAAAAAACTCTACACAACATCCAGTAGTCAAAACTGTTGTGGACGCATATTTAGTATGTTGCATGGCCTTATTTCAGAAACTTTAATTTTTAGTTTTTTTCAAAAACCACACATAAAAAATATTCTATCAAGAATGCAAACATGTACATACATGTCGCTCACATATTATGGTAGCCCTGTTTGTGCTAAATAGGTTCCCAATGTTGTTTAAGCGACACCATTATTGCGATTTCTATTAAAAATTAATATTGTAACAAAAATAAACACCGGTATTCGGTATGAACTGATATACCACCCAGCACTACTGTGATGTAACTGGTGTGTGAGTGCAGGATCACGGTGAGAGCTTTGGTTTATGCTCTTTTCTGTAGTGTGATGGTGATGTAACTGGCGTGTTTGCAGGATCACGGTGAGAGCTGGTGCCCGGCGGCTCAGTCTGTGCTGCTGCTCTCGGAGCTCAACGCCCGGCACGTGTGCGGTGTGCTTCGGTACCTGAGGAGAGCCGGCACCCGCCTGCCCCCCGAACTGCTGCACTTCGCCCTCGGTGTCCAGCAGGCCAAGGAGGAGCAGAAGACCCAGCGCCCACTCTGCTGCACACTCAAGAGCTTCGGCTTCTGCAGGTCTGCCTCAAACACCTGCACTCCACAGAACTCGTGTAACACTCATCACTGAACTCACATCAGAGTTTTACAGCGCCTGACCGGCTAATGAGTTTCTCCTATTTGCAGAGACAGCACAGTTTGTCCAGATAGACACATGATCAACAAATCCCTGGATCATCCAAAGCACCCGGACTCTGGCACTGTAATGGTCAGTTCAAAGCAGACCATCATAAGAAATGTCTGCTTTCTGATGGAATCGTGTCATTCAGTCATTGAAACGAAATTTATTGTAGAATGTGGAATGTCACATGATTTGTCAAATCAGAAGTAGGGCTGTACAACTCATCACATTCAGACTGCCATATGCCTTTAGTGTTTGATTTATTAAACCACAAAAAAACATCCAATACAGTCAGAAACTCAAAGGACAAAAGTTCAGTTTAACTTGAAGAAATTGACAATTATATTACAGTCGTAGAGTAAAGGCATAAGTCATTCATCATAATATTAATAAATACAATTTATTAAAGCATTCTTTTTAAAGCAATATAGAGGTAACATATCATTGTTTTTAGTTGTGCATTAACTAACATGAATAAATACTGTATTGCTTATTGTTAGTTAATAAATATACAGTTGCTCTTTGTTCATGTTCATAGTACACAACTAATGTTAACTAATTAACGAATGTTTGTTTTTTTTTTAGTTGAAATTAACATTTACAGCATAAATGCAGTAGAAGTGCAGTTCATTATTAGTTAGTAGTTAGTTTACAATGTTTCATTGGTTAACATTTGTTAAGTGTTACCACAATCACTATATTTTCACTTAATTATATGTTACAATAAATTATTTTATTAGGTTTTATTAATTAATTTGAATTACCTCAGGTTTTAAAACATTTGAATTGAATCGTAAAAAACAAGATTGAATAGACACAAAAAGATTGAATTGAATTAAAACCGTTTCATTGGGCTCAGTTATAATTGAAATGAATACATTTAATAAAGTTATTAGATGTGCTTTTTGATGAATCAGTTTAATTTTGATAATATAAAATTGAAAAAAAAATGGAAAAAAGAGAGCATTTAAAAAAAAAAAATCAAAAAATCTTCAAGCTTCTGCTAGCCTGGTTAAAACCAGACCATTCTCAGTTGTAACTGAGTTATGGTCTGGCAAAATCATTTCCAAAGAAGCTTCACCAACAGACGTAGCTCAAATGCCTTTGGGCACAATTGGATAGACCTATAACCAATCAAGGGTGCGTTTCCCAAAAGCATCGTTAGCCAACTATGATCGCAAGTTACGTCATCATCAGCATAGTTTAACGAGTCGGTGTTTCCCGAAACCATCTTTGTAAATGTACAAAATCTGCTTCACCGTTGCTGTGATGTCATCCTGTAAACCCCGCCCCAACGTTTCTGATTGGTGCCGCGATTTCGATGGATTAGAAATGGGCTGACATGTGGCTTTGATTTTATGCCAATTTTAGAGTCCAAATAGTCAACATTTTCACAGGATCGTTTCAAACTCTGTCTCCTCTTGTCCATGTTTCAGATGGACTGTTATCCCGCTTTGGATTTGTTTGGAAATATTTCTGTTGGCAAAGCAAAGATAGAGCAGTCAAATGGTCTAAAGTTTAAATATTTATTATTACACTCAAAGTCCTGCTGTTACTCTGAGGATCAGCGGGTTTGCATTGAAGTGATGCGGTTCTGATGCATCTTGGGTGTGTTCAAACGTGCCCAATGCCTCAGATCACTGAAAACCACGCTAACGTCAGACAGAAGGGCGCTCGCATTACAATCTGTACGTTTCCTCAGTCTCTCTTCTTCTGACTTTGTCAAATTTCATATTTTGAACTCATGTCATATTTTTCTAGTAGAGTAATTATGAGTTCTGGACTTTTCTGAATCTCGAAAGGTTTTGCCGCTGCTGATAAAGACCGCGAGCGTGTACTCGGGGCGGATCGTGAGCCGGAGCGAGGACCGTTACGAGGCTCTGGCGGCTGCCATGAGCGCGCACTACGCCGAAGAGAGACGCTGCGCTGTGGAGGTGCTGGAGGGAGGACTGTACGCCGTCCAGGAGGAGAACTCCTACAGCCGGTGAACACACACCTCGCTCTGATAACATTTACTACATACTGACACTAGTACTGCAGTTAAACTGATCAAACGTTACAAAAGATTCTGTTGAAAATGCTGCTCTTTTGAACTTTCTAGAAATCCTGAAAAATAAAGTTCATCAAGGTTTTCTTTACAAATCTGAAGCAGCACAACTGTTTTCAATAATCATAAATGTTTCGTTATTGATGATAAACAGAAACGTTGCCGAAAATTCAGCTTTGATCACAGGAATAATTTAGTTTACAATATATTCACACAGCAAACTAGCTGGTTTTGTTGTGTCAGATTTCCAGTCCCAATTCAAATCATCAAAGTCTGGTTCAGGTCTTGAAGAAATTGCGCAGAGTCGAGGTCTTGGGTCTCAGAAAAGCAACTTTATTGAGCAGTTCAATAAAGTGAGAAGCCAGCTGGTCATCTGATCTTACAATGGTCTGCTCTCGTTTCTTATACCTTTTTCTTACCTAACTAGTGCTTAACTCGTTATATTTTCTGTCTTTGCTCCTCCTTATTACTCCTCCCAAATTAAAAACACCTGCATCATTATTTTATTTTTAATTGGGGCAACCTTCTTTGCGCATGCATATCTTTTTAAAAATGGTTTTCAGGTACTTTTCCATGCCCTTTCGCCCAGTTTCTTCTCCTGTCCTCACTTGACTTGCCTTTTGGCCTAGTTTTTTTCTGTTTGGCACAGACTTACATACACGCTTCTTTCACATGTACATAAGACAAGCAGAATTCTCCAACAGTTTCTGCAACAGAATTATAAAAAAAGAGATAATCGACTTTTTATCTCATAATTCTGACATCTTTTCTCAAAATTGAGATATAAACTCCCAATTGTGTGATATAAAGTTGCACTTGTGTGTTATAAAGTCAGAATTGTGAGATATAAACTCCCAATTGTGAGGGGAAAAAGTCTGAATTATCTTCTCTTTATTTTTATTCTGTGATGGAAACAAGCTTCCATAGAAAACAACCATTTTAAATAGTAATAATATTTCAATAAATTAAAATGTAATCTGACCGACCCTCTTAAAGGGATACTCCACTTTTTTTGGAAATAGGCTCATTTTACCACTCCCCCAGAGTTAAACAGTTGGGTTTTACCGTTTTCGAATCCATTCAGCCGATTTTCTGATATTTAGAAGAATATCAGTAACCAGACCGTTTCTGGTCTCATTGACTTCCATAGTAGGAAAAAAATATATACTATAGAAGTCAATGAGATCAGAAAGTGTTTGATTACTGATATTCTTCTAAATATCAGAAAATCGGCTGAATACATTCGAAAAACGGTAAAACCCAACTGTTTAACTCTGGGGGAGTGGTAAAATGAGCCTATTTCCAAAAAAGTGGAGAATCCCTTTAAAGTCCCTCTGTAGTGAATAATCTCATAATAAGCTTTTTTTTCCCTTGAAAAACAATAGTCTTCATGCCTTAAAATATCTTGAATGTAACTCGACACCCTCGCCTCATTTAGTATGCGTGGTTCTATGAATATGCAAATGAGCCCCGCCTTCACTCACTCACGCAGAGATCCACTGGTTGACGATCACACGTTGATCTGATTGGTTACAAGGTGGTTTGTGCCGTCAGAAACACCAGCGATTTCACACCGTGTGTTTGAGACTGTCTTTGGTTCACTTCAGGTTTATACTCAGCAATGCTGTCCACTTATCAACTTACACATGGTTTAAGTGTATTAAAAACACCACATAGACATATAAACAACATTAAAAGCTGGATTTTCACCACAGGGATTTTTAATTTGATCTTTTCAGTGTATGTAAATGATTATATGACCTGATTGTTTGATTGCACACCGGTGTCAGTGTGCGTGTGATGGAGGTGCCGGAGAAAGGAGAGCAGTTGTTCAGCAGCGTCACGGCCTGCTTCATCGACGAGGGCCGCACACAGGAAGTGAAGTCACACCAGCTGCTCCAGCTTCCTGCTCAGTTCCAGGAGCTGCCGGACCAGGCTGTGGAGATCGTCCTGTGCCGAGCGCAGCCCGTCGACGGAGAGGTGGACTGGAACCCAAAGGTCTCAACAGCACAGAGTCGATCTACCGCAGTATTTCCTCTCAAACAGTAGATAATGTGGTTGGCACACAGCTTGAAAACAAAAATACTGTCATATAGGGCTGGGTAATAAATATCGATTTCTCGACGTTAATCGATTCTCATTTTTACGAACCGATATCGATTCTTAAATCTCAAGAATCGATTAGTCGTCCTGTTTCATTTGAATGAATGGATCATTGTATCGCGGCTGCGCACATCCAAAAAAATCGCAATAATCTTTGTCCTTTGTTACTATTGATATGAAACAAAGTCTCAATTTTCAAATTACGTCCATTTTCTTTATAAATTCAAAAACATAAATAGCGTTTTGTCGCTGTGGCGTGAGATCGCTCTGGAGAAGCAGCAGCGCTGATCTCTCTTCCGGGTTAATAATACCAGTCACAGCGCCAAATAAACATGAATGAGCATCTGAAAGTGTGTTAAAGATAGAGGACAACTTATCCAAATCCAGATCATGACACATTGATTCACTCAATCAGCGTTTCAACCGTGGAAAGACGTCAGTTAAACAGCTTGTAATCAATGTATCGTCATATTTACCTCAGAAAACCCACATAAACTCGTTAGTCAGCTAGAAAAAATAACTCCAGAGAGGAGCATTTTGATAAATATATACACCATATTACATATGCATTATAATCTTAATGTTCTTCAATATTTAATGCATATTTGAATAAATCTGGCAAGTTTTTATGACAGCCACCATTTAAATGTATATATTTCATATAATCTTATTATACAAATAAATAAAAGTGTAATTTAAGTGTTTGTATAGCTACAAAACAGCTCATTATTACCTTCATATGAGGCTAATGAAGCCTATAGGCTACAACTAGACTCCCATAGTTTACAGATTTGATTTCCTTGAGAAAAAATTGTCATTTATTGTAACTGATATCCAAAATAATCAATATTGAATCGAATTGCAGGCTTGTGAATCGAAATCGAATCGAATTGTGAAATTTGTGTCAATACCCAGCCCTACTGTCATATACCGTGAAACTGCTATCATTTTGAAAAATACCGTAATACAAATGTTTGGTCATACCGCCCAGCACTCCTTCAGCATATGCACATGTTCAGTGTGTGTGTGTGTGTGTGTGTTCAGGTGACTAGAGCCGTGAGCCTGAAGATCAGAGGGAAGCTTCATCAGGCCAGGGTCGTGATGAGCGTGGGGAACACCATCTGGGTCGATCCGATGGTAGGTGTCCTAGCCAAAGAAATATGTGTGATGTCACCCGTAGTGTTTCTGAAGAGCGTTTCGAAGCCCGAAGTGGCCGTTGCCATCTTGGCAGTGCGTCACTCACAGATAAACCTAAATGATGCTAACAGACAGCAGACAAACGGCTAGCAGTGACATCAGCGGCAGTCCACCTGTCACTCAAGTGGCCACGCCCTTTAAGGCTTAATATCATTTAAACGGATGAGTTATGAAATAATTCACCCCCTCACAGTCATCATGACGGGCAATATTAGCTATATAGACCAAAACCACTTTTTGCACCAATTTGTTTCTGCTGTAAAGTTGGCCATTTTAACATGGGGGTCTACGGGATTGACTCTCTTCTGCTGTGGTCTAGTGGCCAGTCGATGAACTGCAGTTTTTAAGTCACTTGCGTGTTGGTTTAGAGGGAGAGAGAGGAAGGTTTCTGATTGGTTCTAGCGCTGGTTCTCTTCACACAGGTGCGCATGACGCGAGTGCCGGGTCTGAAGACCTACATCAACGAGTATAACGTCCACGCTGAGATCCTGGCCTCTGGGTTCGGTGTCAATAACCCTCAGCACCTGGACCTGCTGAAGAGGGTTTTCCAGGGAGAGCCGACCCTCGGCACGCTGGATCAGCACCTGACAGACGACAGGTGTGCAGTCTTTCCCTACAGGAAACCCACGTATATATTAAACACACATTCAAATGCGCGTTAAACTGACGACCGATCTGATGAGCTGCTCGTGTGAACCATTAAATCACAAGCGGTTTCATCAGACGCCTAACCTGACTCCGCCAGATGGATTTGCTCCTGGAAACCTTCCGTTGAAGTAGTTTTGGTAAGGGGCGAAAATACTGGTTAGCTGATTGGCCTATGTTGGGGATAGACGGGCCAAATCAACCAATCAGATCAACGAAGCATGACGTACCGTAACTCTTGCCGAAACCAGTCGGGAGAAGAGCAAAAACATCTTTTCCTCTGAGAAAAGCCTCCAGAGCAGTGTTTTGCTCTTCTTTCAGTGAAGAAATACTCTGTAATTCCGATAAAACTTGCTCGATAGCCACGCTGATGCTAGTTTCATCCGCTGACTGAACTGTCGCGCTTCTTGTTGCGTCACGCCTCAAAGCCAACGCTGATTGGACGTTCGTTTGGTGAACTGCTCCCAAATTTTCTCTAACGGAAAGCATCCAGACTGATCTGCGAGTGAAACCTTGAAAGCTCGCGAGATCAGGATGGTCTCACAAGGCTATCAGACGCCTGCCACAAAACTCACTCCAAAAACAATGTTAGATATCTTAATATTATCATGAGAAGTGTAGAAATAGTTCCGGTTCATTATGAAACTGCCGGGCCACCAGAGTCGACTGGGTTTATCACTGGTGTCAAGATATTCAGTCAATAAAAAAGAATAAAATTAATTATATTTCAAGGGTGCTTTTACACCTGCCTCGTTTAGTCCTATTAAATCGCACTCGAGTTCGTTATCCCCCTCGGTGTGGTTGTTTTGGGCTGATGTGAATGCAGCGATCGCCCTCGGGTGCCCAAACAAGCGTGCTTCGAGGAGGTCTCGGTACGTTTTCAAGCGAACTCTGGAGCGGTTTGTTTGCGGTGATCCGACCTGGAACAGACCTGACTGCCAAAGAACTGCGCATTTCTGGACTAAACCAGCTGCCATAGTCAAACAAAACTATGATTTAGATTGCCAATAGTGCTTCTTTTAAGCCGTGAGTGACTCCCGCGGTCTGCACGAAGTCAGTAGGGTTGCAGCATTCGGGTTGCCAGCTCTGCTCTAGTTACCACAGCTGCAGATACAAACGTGTGGGATAAAAAAAATGTTGGATCCTGCAGCCTATCTGGCAACCTCGAGTCAGGGGGAGGGGATACACCGCTCTACAGTAATTTGAAACTGATTGCAGTACCAGTTTTGGCCACAATCTTACATACAGCTCCTTTAAATTGGAATTTTCCCGCACATTCTGACCAATCGAAGTGCCGTTATGGAAAAATCGTTCAAGACACATACGGTCAACGGGTGATGTGGATGTCACGTGACTGATTTTTGGTCGTTTCGTTTCATCAACTGATTCGGACCAGAGCAATCAGTGTGGTGTGAAAAGGAACCGAAACACCTGAAAAATGCTACAAAGTATAATTTTTCTCCCTTGGTCCGGTGTGGTGAAGAGATGAGTCCCCCTGAAGAGATGGGTCCCACCCTAGGACCCCATAGTATGCCAGTAGTATGCCTGATCTAAATATGTTCTCACAATAACTTGATAAAAGCAGTTTGTTGCCATCAAGTTATATGTTTATTTGTTTAGCGCTTTTCATAGTAGGTTGCGTCAACAGCAGTCCGCGAAATTTAAAAATATTACTGTTATTGTGTCATGAAATGCAATTTTTAAGTCGAGAATTTAGTTGTTTAAAGCTCAAATCTGTTTATTTATAAAGATTGCGCCTTTTTAAAACTTTGTTCTGACGTTTTCGGAGTTGTCTGAACCAGGGATCGGCAGCACATCTAACTAGCCCGCCTGGAACAGCTTAACTCGGCTAGTCATTCTGACGTTTGCCGCGGATAAATGCTATGCTACTATGTAAGCTAACTAAAAAACAAGAACGAGAAATGTTTAAATTTACAATCTACTGCTTCAGTTATATACTAGTATATGAAACATATAAGTTAAAATACATTAATGACTCCTTATAACGTACTTCAAACGTCTCTTATAATAAACTGATTTTCTCTAATTTGTGACCAGGCACTAAAGCGTTTACCCATAAAACTAGCTTTGAACCAATCGGATCGCTTGGGTCCTAAGGTGGGACTCATCTCTTCACCACACCGGACCAAATGAACCGAACTACAGATGTGAACTCACCCTAAGTCTAGAAAATCTGATAAGGCTGCTCAACTTTGATATAATGCACTTTATTTGATCTGTCAATCACAATTACTACCATCATGTGTACATTTACTATGCTCCAAAAATGTGGATTTGCCTACCAGATGGAGTAAAAGAGGCTACTAGCATTCATATTTTTAAAAAGCAGGTTAATTCATGAGTTTTAAAGTTGCTTATCTATATATAGATTTGGTGTTGTAATAACAAAGCAGTATGTAAGTCAGGTTTTTAACTGATTTTATGTATTTTATTTTATATTGAGGTCAAACTATATAGCAAATTTACTTTTTTTACACGCTGAACCTTTATAGTTGTTTTCAAATGTCTTTATATTTACATTGTGTGATTGTTTTGTTTGATTTTACACTTTGAGTTGCATTCTGTGTATGAAAAGTGCTTTACAAATACATGTTTATTATTGTTACACTTTCGTAACACACACAAACACACCCATGTTGTTAATCTGTAATCTGTGTTTTGTTGTCAGGAGTGAGAGCCATGTGCTGAGCGTTTCCGAGGAGATGATGACCAGCCGGATGAAGGATGTGGTCAGTACCCACAATGCCCTGCGCTTCATCCACAGCAGCAGCGCAGATCAGGAGCCGGCAGAGGAGACCAGGCTAGTCTCTACGTGCACTTCTTTACTTTATAGAAAACAATTAAAGTCCCTATGTTAGCAGCAATGTTATCCTTTATATCTGTTTTATCCATGTGGTTTGTGCCGTTCACACTGTCAGAATAAAAGCCACAATCTGAGTCACATGTGAGCAAAAAAGTCTGATTTAGGCCACTTTAGCCTTGGTTTTATGGTTTTCACTCTATACAAAAATATAATATGATCTAATCTTTCCATTTGCGCTGTTTGTTGCATATAATTCATTATTGAAGTAAACTTTTGCTCTGCTGTGCCCGGCTTAAAGGGGTCATGACCTGAGAAATCAAATTTGCCTTGATCTTTTGGCACATAATAGATCTGTGTACCATTAAAACATCCTGCAAGTTTAAGAGCTTAAAACATATTCTTCATTAATAAACAAGCATCTATTTAATCAAGCTCGTTTGGATTTGTGACAAAACATCGACTAATAGTTTTACATCATCACACCATATAAGCTGATCATTCCAGAGCAGCAAAACACTTGATTTCAACTAGTTTCATTCAACTAGTGACAATTTAATTATTGATATCAGGAATTCACATTTTTACTAGTAACAATGTAATTATTGATATCAAAAATGATATTTACTAGTAAAAAATCAATTCTTGATATCAACAATTCGATTCTTGATATCAAAATATGGCATTGTTGAGATCAAGAATTCATATCCTGGAAATGAATAAAAGCTAAAACGGCATAGGCTGCCATTCAAAGTGAATTGTTGATTTCAAGAATTGATTTTTTACTTGTAGAAATATCATTTTTGATATCAATAATTACATTGTTACTAGTAAAAATGTGAATTCCTGATATCAATAATTAAATTGTCACTAGTTGAAATGTCTATTCTTGATATCAACAATTCAATTGCTACTAGTAAAAATGACCATTTTTGATATCTGAAAATGTATTTCTGATATCAATATTATTTCAGATATCTAAAATGGCTTTCTTACTAGTAACAATCACATTCATGATATCAGATAACAAAATAACAAAATTGATAAAAAATGATAACAAAATTGAATTATTGATATCAAAAATTAACATTGTTACTAGTAGCAATTCAATAGTGGATATCAAGAATAGACATTTCAACTAGTAACAACTGAATTCTTGATATCAAAAATAAAGGTTTTTACTATAAATAATTGCATTTCTGATATGTGGAATTGGAATTTCAACTAGTAAGAAATCAATTCTTGATATCAACAAATATTTTGAATGGCAGCCTATGGGGACATTTCACTAGTGAAAATACAATTACAGATATCAAGAATTCATATCCTGCGAATGATTAAAAGTTAAAACGGCTTGCCATATGTCGTGTTCTTATTATTTAAGTCTCAAGATTTAGACATGGAGAAAAGCCATTTTAGCGAATAACGTGAGGTGAAGACTAATTCACAAGTCTTTTTGATTCCGATTCATTAAAAAAAATATTATTTTGTGTATCAAACATCAAAATATTGTATTGTTCCAGTATTTCTTTTATTTAACCGGTTATGAATAAGGACTGACTCACAGTTTTGGTATAGTAGTGACTCATGTTCTCATTATAATTGTTTTGTTATAGCCCGGATGTGAACGGATTCTCATCTCCAGACCAGACCGGCTGTGAAACAGGCATGTTCATGTTCATGTGGATATAAGCACTACTCCGTTCATTAGCACTTATAGTGACACTTGGTTTTGATTATGCAGACGAAGATGAAGCCCTGAGCATCAACAGATTACAGACTGCTAATAAACCCCAAGTACTCCATAATCCAGCACTTTTATCATTCCAGCCTCCCAGGTGTGTGTGTATGATATCGATTAGCCAAAGCCTCTGATGATTGCTCATGTCTGTCACTAACGGCCAGCGTTCCCTGCAGTTTCCACCCGCAGATCAAGTGGTTTCAGAGGGGCGAATATGTGACCGTCTGTGTGAAGCTCATCAATCCAGTGATGCAGAAGTGTGAATTCAGCTCTGACACCGTCATCTACAGGTCACATGATCATACTATCATGTTGACATGATGTCACAAGAGAACACGTGCATTTAATGGGGATCTTTTGATGCATGTGATCTCAGTGGGTACGTGAACGACCGGCATTACCACGCAAAGCTGGAGCTGTTCGGTGACATCATCGCAGAGAGGTGCTCATGGGAAATCAGGTGCAATGAGCCTGTGATGAAGCTGATGAAAAAGGAGAAGCAGGACTGGACGACGCTCCTCAAGCACAAGGCATGTATGCATGAATGACGATGTGATGTGTAGAAACACACTGATTTCTATTCTCTCTCCACAGAGTGCCTTCGTCAGCTATGAGTTTGACCACATCGACGAGACTCGTGCTTCTCCAGTTAACGGTGAGGGATAAATATGTGTGTGTGTGTGTCCTCAGTGTTTCAGCGTGTGACGGGTGTTTGTGGTCCTCAGGGCACTGGTTCAAGGCTGAGTTGGGAGAGGACGGCTGTTTCGTCAGCTCCGAGAGCGACAGCGACAGCGACTGAGCACTTCAACAATGCTTACGCTTTATTTTAAGATGACGTAATTGCATTGTACTTGCTCAGATATGCTCTGAGTAATATTAATTAACTACGTGTACTTACTATGGTTATGCTTAGAGTTTTGATTAGGGTTAATTGCTTGTAATTATGCATAATTTAGTGTTTGCTATAGTAAGTACATGTAGTAACATGTAACTACGTCACCTTAAAAGTGTTATCGTAATAAAAATAATAATAATAATAATGTTTGTTTTCTTTTTAGCATTTATGTTAAATCGTTTTAAAGTGCTTCTTTGAGCTGCACTAGTTTTGTTAACATTATAAATGTCCACTTGAGCATCGACTTTGATTGCAGTGCTTATAATGTGAAGTGTTTTTGTTTGTGTTCTTTTATATGTTTAAGTTTGTGGTTTATTTCATTAATTACTGCACATTGTGTACTAACATGCAATTTCACATGTTCTTTGAGAAGTAATAAAGAGACATGACGCATATGATTTCTTTCATGGTTTGTGAACTTAGTCACCTTGACACGGATGTACGCCACAACAACACAAAATAAAAAAAAATCTCTGGCTAATTCTGAGTGAAACTGTTCATCAAAAAAAAGTAGAGTTTTTCTTTTGTTTGATGGAGGCTTGCAGTTGATCATAATAAAGGGGCGGGTTTAAATGGAGTAAATGATTGGAGAAGTCCTGTGTACGTCACCAGATTGAGTCGAAATTCTGGTTAGAAATTGAGGTGAGTAAAATACGAATAAAAATTCACAAATGAATCGTTACAGTTCCCAACAGGGGGGTCGCGGCCCACAAGGGGGTCTCAGTGAGCTCTGTAGGGGTCGCGGTATATTTTGAAGGTTTGAGCAACTTTTTTCTGTTCAAAATTTACAAAATGTATATAATGATTGAGTTCATCATGAATCCATCTTCCAATCCGTGTTTTTGTCTTATCCTGAACCACTATGGTACACCTATAATAAGTGTTTACATTGGGACTATTTTACACTGGTTCGGATCGCTGCGGAGTACTACAGTACCTGCGTGACTCGTCATAGACGTACACAGAGAGAAGTAGTTCCGGCTACACTGTTCTTTCCGAAAGACGCGTTATTCTGTTAATAAGTCGTTTATTTCAGTCGTTTATTGTTTGTTTGTTTGTTGTTGTTTTTTTAGATGTGTTTGGCGAATTTCTCCAATTTGTGAAATTAATAATCTTAAACCATCGCTCTTCTAAATGTAGGGTCTGCAATAAGACTGCTGAATTTTGAATGGGAGGTTTGGGCTTTGTGAGTCGCTCGCTCTCTGAGCGCCATCTAGTGGACGAAGAAGAGAATACCTCCACGTGATTGACATCATAGATATGTATTTAAAGGCTAGATGTGTCGTTCAGCGCTGCTGGCCAATGGAGGTTAACGCCTGCACCTGGCGGCCATCTTGTCACAGGCAGCTCGCTCACTCGTAACATTGTGTTAATGGTACATGTACTATTTAAATAACCATAACTTGCTCAATTTTCTACCGATTTTCAAACGGTTTGGTTTGTTATAAACGTCAGAGATGTAGCTATGCCACTGCATACTTATAAATAAAAATACATATCATACATATATACATATCTATGATTGACATGACCAAACAAACCTTCTGCGTCACAGTCGGGGCGGGGCTTGATGTTAATGCATTAAAAAGACCCCAAGTCGACTTTTACCGCCTGTTTAAAAGTAAATCATTTTAGATACAAATAAATATACAACACTAAAACCAATGATAACATACAAACCCTATTTATTCAATAAAATGAGTCATTTCTCCCAAAAAGTTGTTTGTTTGTTTTTTAGTGTTACGAGATCAGTAATGTTCCTCAGGCGTCGCACAGAGGCGGCCCGTTGGGTCCTGCTGGCGGAGATGTCATTGAGCGCAGGCAGCCGTTACTCAACTCTCTGTTATGGAGAATGAAGCTCGGTTGAGTCGAGAGTGACCGGGGTCTGTGTCGAGAGTTACCGGGACCTGAGACTGGAGTGACCGGGGCCTGTGACCGTGTTCGGGCCCGATGGCAGCGCTGTTCTCCGCGGCGTCCGCTGCTTCTGTGCGCTGCGGGATCAGAGCTCTCCTGCGCGGCGTCAACCGTCGAGGAGCCGCGGGACTCACTGGAGCTCAGCCGCCGGTCAGACACACACACATGTTTTTTTGTTGTTTTTTTCATCACACTGATGTATCAGATCAAGTGTGTGTGATATGATCATCTGCTGCTTGTTTAGTCTTGTTACAGTGTCTGACCTATATACTTGTCTGTGTCATTATCGTTATATGATTTGGCATATACAGTATTTGGTCTTAGTTATGATGCAACAAATAACCGTGTCATGGTGACATAACTCCTAGACCTGTTTCAGTAATTTCTGATTTATAATCCTGCTCATAATTCCTTCTTTCTCAGTTTTTAATCCCTGAACACACGTGTTGTTTCATCACACTCAAGTGTGTGTGTTGTGATGTGTTCATTGTTGTTTGTTTGGTCTTGTTACATAATCTGACCTGTTTGTATTTGTCTGTTTATATACAGAAGTCAAAAAAGTCAATCAGAGTTGTCCTAAAACATGAATGAGTATTCTTCAAAATCCATGTGTAACTTACGATGATGAAAGGTTTTGATCCACTTCAGATGTTGACTACTGTAGATATATAGAGATATGGATGATTTGGCATATGTTTGGTCTTTGTTATGATGTAACAAATAACTGTGTCTAACTCCTGGCATAACTCCTAGATGTGTTTAAGTAGTTTTTGACTTGTTTTCTCAGTGTTTATCCCTGAAGCTCCTGAAAGCGGTGGCATCATCCACGGGGAGTCCCTGCCGGATCCCGATCTCCTCTTACTCCACGGAGGCTCCTAAAGGTGAGATTACACTAGATGAGTGACGGAATGATGTTCACCGGAGTCTTCTTACATCACAGCCTCTTCATCCTCAGATGGGAAAGCCGGCAGACCAGGAGGAGGAGGAGGAGGAGGAAGGAAAGGAGGGAAGAAGGACTGGAAGAGTCGATTACTGCAGGTAACCCCTCATCAACCGCTCTGCTCATGCTTTACCCCCAAAACAAATATATTTGAATAGGCTCTATGCACGATCGCTTCCATATTTGTCTCAGCACGCCCACTCACTTCCGGTGCTGCGTCAGTCTATGGTCATAAGCCGGTTTTGCGATAGGTGGAGATAGTGTCAAATTACACTCGCTGTTTATAAAAACGTCCTCCGGTTAACGTGAATGATGTTAACAACACTGTGAGGCAGTTAGCTGTCACACAAGAGTAAAAAAGAGAAGTTATTAAATTATATATTTCGAGCCAAATCAACAACTTTGAGTGTTAGTATTCTCTCATATCGTACGAAATTCGACTAGCGAATCAGCGTTTCTAAAATCGTTGTCTCCGTTTCTGAGAAAACGGATTTTATTACAGTTTTGCCGCCTATACACTTGGCCTGCAGAACGCGGTTCCGGAAGTAAAGACGCTGACTGAGATTCGTTCGAACACACGTCAGCAGGGTTCGTGCATAGAGCCTATTAAAAAGTATTATGCTTATTTGTACATCATTAAAATATTTTCCTCATTATTTTAATGACATTGAAACCAATCGTCTTTTTTTCTGGAACACATCAAATCCACATGTCAAAACAGTTTATATAAACTACACATCTGACGTTTATACGTTACATTATATATACATAAAAAATCTTACTCGTTTAAAACTTTTGACCGGTGGTTTATATTTATTTGTTTATTTATTTATTAGGGCTGTGCAAAGATTAATCTCGATTAATCACATCCAAAATAAAAGTTTGTGTTTACATAATATGTGTGTGTGTGTGCTGTGTATAATTATTTTGAATATATAAATACGTATGCATGCATGTATATATTTAAGAGTTATTTGCACATAAATATTGTGTGTGTGTATATATATGTGTGTGTGTGTGTGTGTGTATATATATATATATATATATATATATATTAGGGCTGTCAAAACGATTAATCTCATCCAAAATAAAAGTTTGTGTTTACATTAGGGCTGTCAAACGATTAATCGCGATTAATCGCATTCAAAATAAAAGTTTGTGTTTACGTAATATATGTGGGCGTAGTGTGTATAATTATTTTCTATATATAAATACACACACATGCATGTATATATTTAAGAAAAATCTGAAAGTATATACTTTATATATATTTATACATAATTAATATTATGTATAAATATAAATATTTGATATATTAAGAACACATTTTTCTTAAATATATACATGCATGTGTGTCTATTTATATATACAAAATAATTATACACACTACGCCCACATATATTACGTAAACACAAACTTTTATTTTGAATGCGATTAATCGCGATTAATCGTTTGACAGCCCTAGTTTACATAATATATGTGGGGGCACTGTGTATAATTATTATATATATATATATATATATATATATATATATATATATATAAACACACATACATGTATATTTAAGAAAAAAATATGATTTATATATAAAATATTTATATTTATATATAATATAAATTATATATAAATCCATATACAGAATATACATGAAAATATTTCTTAAATATATACAAGCATGTGTGTGTATTTATATATCTAAAATAATTATACACAGTGCACCCACATATATTATGCAAACACAAACTTTTATTTTGGATGCGATTAATCGCGATTAATCTTTGCACAGCCCTAATAAGTATATAAAACGGTAACAGTAAATAAGCTCCTCTCTGGCATGTGTTTTATAGCTAACTAACGAACTGTAAACATGAGAACTTTCCTGAGGTAAATGTTCATGAAGATATTTATACATTTGCGTTATGGCTGTATGATTATTAATGATTCATGTTTTTTATCACACTATGGTAACAGGAGTGAGATTTTTTTCAAAATCTAAAAATATCCTTTGGTTTCTTGATGCCAATTATTATTTATTATTAAATAAATAGGTCATATTTAGCAATTTAATATACACATATAGAGAAATTATCATTTACATTTATAAAGTATGTAATGCCTAATTGAAAGTTTACATTGCAGTATACATTTTTGTACTGAATTAATTCATGCAAGTTTATAAAAATGTCCAGGTGTTTTTTAGGAAATCATTTTAGGACTTAGTTTTACCATTCTCTTCGTGAAATTCAGAGGGAGAAATGCATACATTGTTCACTACAGTAACGAGAATTACATTTTCAACCTCTCGAAATGGTCTTTGGTGTTTCTGTACCGCTGTGTGTGTGTGTTCTGAGGATGTGTGTGTCCTGTGTTTCAGGGAGACGTGCCGTGGGACGATACGGACTTCCTCTATGCCCTGGCGTTGGCGGGTGGAGTCGTGTCGCTCCTGCTGATCCTCTACTTCAGAGACCCGGGCCGAGAGATCACCTGGAAGGACTTCGTGCATCGCTACCTGGACCGAGGCCTGGTGAGGGGCTTTCAGAGCACTGCCAGGAGTGTGTGTGTGTGTGTGTGTGTGTGTGTTTTAATTCACGTTTACACCACAGCGATATGCTTAAAACGGCATTTTTTCGCTTGAGTTTTCCGTGGACAGACACTGTCGGAACGATCCGCGGTCACACGGATCCGTGAGAGCCACTGAAATCGCTGTATTCTGCTCTCAGGCCACTAGATGGCGATGAAACACTACAGATGGATTACTATATGATTTAGTACTATTGATTACTATGAATACGAGCGGCCGAAAAGGAAATGCATTTGAAAACGGTGTCATAACAGGCGCTAAATCTGATGACCACATGTCAAAGGTCACACACACACCCTGAAGAAGGCTAATCGGCCGCAACGTAGGTGGGTGATTCTCACGAAACCATTAAAACGCCACGGCACTAATGATTTTAAATATTAAACATGGTATTTAGTGATATAAAAAAGCATCACAATACTGATCTATACCTTGCACAATGTGTAATTTCAACATGGGAATAATTTTATTTTATTTTTTACTGTATTTTCTGCGAAAATTCTCATTACCGTAATGCGTCCAACTCAACTAAATGTATGTTATGTTGCAGTTTAAACAAATAAAATAAAAAGAAATCAGAAAAACAATAAATGGATGTTCAATTAGATTATTTCAGATGGCAGAAAAAATAATTTACTGAATATTCATGTATAATAAAAATGTAAAAAAGCAGTAAAATGACTTGTCCATGACTGCGGTTCTCATGCTCCGCAACATTTTTCGAGGACTGTTAAAACGCATATTCAGAATTTAAATAAAGTATGATTTTGAATAAAGAAGGACATGGGCCAGTTCCTTCAAGATGGCTGCTAGGTAAGAAGATCTCTTTATATTTCTGCAATTAAATGTAAATATTCACTTGTCAGAATGTGTACGCAACATTTTGGTTATCATTACCGAAACAGATGATTATTACATCTTAATTTAATTAATATAAAATTTGTAGTTTGATTTTAAATGCATGTACAGTATCTACACATTATGTTCTTTCAGGTTTGTCACATCATTTTGAAAATGTGTCAGGTTTCATTAAAATATATTAAAAAAAAGGTTGTAAATTGTGGAAGGTGTTGCGGTAATGAGAGAAATTAAACAAAAAAATTAAATAATGCTAATTTAAAAATAAATATTATTTTAGATTTCTAAGTAACTGTGCATGACTGTTAACAATCTGTTTTTAAAAATGTGAAATTTTATTTTCTAACAGTGTTGATGTTTTCACACTGTTGCGGTAATGAGATTTTTTAGGACTTGTTTTGGAAATTATACTCAAAAAGGTCTTAAATTGTAAGTAAATGTTTTTAAATTAATATTCACAAATTCTCAAGACTTGGTTTCTAATGTCTGATTTGTTTTTTTTGTTTTTTTGTTAATTCAAGCATTTTTTAATTTACATGTTTGAAATTTTTAAAACCAAGATTTCGTGAGAATCACCCAGGTGTGCCCTTGCTTGTGTCCTGTTTTAAAAATCCAAGGCATGGAAGAATAAGGTTGAAAGGTCAGGGGTCATGCTCGTCTGAAACAGGCTCTTCTGTGCGCAGGTGGAGCGTTTAGAGGTGGTGAACAAGCAGTACGTGCGGGTGATCCTGGTCCCCGGGGTCGACGCCTCTGAATCTGTGAGTCATGAGTGTTCTCTGTACAGTAGTGTGTGTGTGTGTGTGTGTGTGTGTGTGTGTGTGTGTGTGACGCTGATCTGGAGTGTTTGCCTGCAGAGCTACGTGTGGTTCAACATCGGCAGCGTGGACACGTTCGAGAGGAACCTGGAAGCGGCGCACTATGAGCTGGGTCTGGAGCCGTCACAGAGAGCAGCGGTTATATACACCTCAGAGAGCGACGGGTGAGTGTGTGTGTGTGTGTGTGTGACGGTCTGGAGCCGGAGTGATGATATTACTGCGCCGAGTCGAAGCGATCCAAAGCACTTGCTGGTATTCCGCCGTAGAAGATAGTTATCCACTTAACACGCTTAGAAAAGCACGTTTTATTTTGTGTCACCGTCACCAAAATAGCTTAGCAAGCTAGCTAGGCTAACGTTTGCTAACGAGGAAACTAAAAAAAGATCTGTCCATTTGGCAACAATAAATAAATGAAATCAAATAAACAAATTCATGTTTTTCATTTGTGTCCATTATTCATCTCATTTTCACATTGCAACGGGCACGGGTAAGGTAACGTTACAGCTAGAAAGTATACAAAATATCGACCAAATAGTGTTTTTAAACCATGGAAAGAGGTCAATATAACAGCAGGAGAACAATTATGTCACATAACGTTACATTTAGCTCAGGAAAGCTATTTAATGACCACAGCATGTTAACTGAATTGAAAAAATAGCAAGAGAGGAGATTTTGCTGATCACTACATCACATATTTATTATATTTTTTTACTTATGTCATTAAATAATTGTTATTATACGCGAATGTCCGCGTCTTTAAACCGTACGGCACCTGACAGGGGCAGTCGACCCGGGGTATTCACAATGTTTTGTCTTCAAAATTGAAATTTTACTGCCACCATTGACACAATTTATACCGGAAACGGTTTACCCACTCGACATTACACAAGGGCTAACGTTGTAACGTTAGTGACAGTCGTAAATCGCGGGCTGTTTATTCCAGTAGACGCAAGTTGTAACTAAATAACAATAGGAGGCAATGGAGCAACGCTACCCAGCAACAGCTCAGTAATGGCGCCCGCTTACTTCCGGTAGTTTCACCGGATTCGTCTGTAAGTAGGGCTGCACGATTTGGGCCAAAATGATAGTCACGATTATTTTGATCAATATTGAGATCATGATTAATTGTTGATTTTAACCAAAACTAATTTTATTGTCACATAGGCTAATTATAACTGCTTTCACATCCATATTGTGCTATTCCTGCTAATGTACAACTGTGTGCATCACAATAAAATATAGGCTAGGTCCTCTTATTCACCAAAACTCAGTGCATCTCCTTAAAGAATAAAGAAAACACTAACTTTAACAGGGCACTATTTTACATTTACATTGTGTAAATATGTTTTAGGAAGAAAAATATAAACTTGCATTGCACCTCTCGTACGCAGGCACGCTCGGTATCTCTCGCACACTTTTAAGCGCTCTTCGTCTCTTAAAAAAACTAACCATCGTGTCTGAAATGAATGTTCAGGCGTTCAGCAGAAATAAAAGTACAGTACAGTAGCTAATGTGGTTATGTTCCTCTTTCTGCAGGTCTTTCCTGATGAGTTTCATCCCCACGCTGCTGCTGATTGGCTTCCTGCTGTTCACTCTGCGGCGTGGGCCAATGGGAGGAGGGATGGGCGGGGGAAGGGGCGGGCCCTTCAGCATGAGCGAGTCCACCGCCAAGATGATGAAGGACAACATAGACATCAAGTTCAAGGACGTGGCGGGCTGTGAAGAGGCCAAGCTGGAGATCATGGAGTTCGTCAACTTCCTGAAGAACCCGCAGCAGTACCAGGACCTGGGAGCCAAGATCCCCAAGGTATGATCCGGTTATTGGTCCTCCTCTTCCGGTTATTGATCCTTCAGTGTGATTATTGATCCTCCTGTGTGTGTCTTCAGGGTGCTGTGCTGTCCGGTCCTCCAGGAACGGGTAAAACGCTGCTGGCTAAAGCCACCGCCGGAGAAGCGAACGTTCCCTTCATTACGGTCAACGGCTCAGAGTTTCTCGAGATGTTCGTCGGCGTCGGTCCAGCCAGAGTAAGTCTGGACTATCGGGTTTCAAATGGAAATAGAGGCCACTAATCGGTATCGGCTAATTAAAGCCATTACTTTCACTATCGGCCGATTATTGAAAACAGCCGATGATCAGAGATGATTATATTTGGTCAATCAACACGTCCGACTGCAACTCACTCTGTGGGCAACTTTAGGGCAAGTTAACGTGACAATAAAAACATAAACAGTTAAAAAAACAGAGACCTCTACGAAGGCTTTATTTTGACCGTAGTTCAAGCCTTGGTTGCCAGATCTGTGGTTCTTCCTGCATCAAACATTATTTGTGGTGCCTCTCATCCAATAATCCCACAGAGTTAGTTCTGATAATACAAAGTCTTCAGATTTCAAATTGTGTACATTTATCACGAAATTCAAACACTAAATGTTGCTCTGATGCCCTTAAGTGTGATGTGACCGATCGCTATAGTGCCTCACTTCAAGAGTGTCTTACACTTTAATACAAATTATATCTAGAAAACCATGTATGAATGTATATATATATATATTTATGTGTGTGTATATATTTATTAGGGCTGTCAAACAATTAATCGCGATGAATCGCATCCAAAATAAAAGTTTGTGTTTCCATAATATATGTGGGTGCACTGTGTATTATTATTTTATATATATAAATACACACACGCTTGTATATATTTAAGAAATATTTTTGTGTATATACTATTTATATATAATTTATTTTATACATAAATATAAATATTTTATATATAAATAATATTTTTCTCTTAAATATACATGCATGTGTGTGTTTTTATATACATATAAAATAATTATACACAGTGCACCCACATATATTATCTAAACACAAACTTTTATTTTGGATGCGATTAATTGCTATTAATTGTTTGACAGCCCTAATATTTATATATGTATATATGTGTATATACTAGGGCTGTCAAACGATTAATCGCGATTAATCGCATCCAAAATAAAAGTTTGTGTTTAGATAATATATGTGTGTGTAGTGTGTATAATTATTTTATATGTATATAAAAACACACACATGCATGTATATTTAAGAGAAAAATATTATTTATATATAAAATATTTATATATAATATAAATTATATATAAATCTATATACAGAACACGAAAATATTTCTTAAATATATACAAGCATGTGTGTGTATATATATATATATATATATATATATATATATATATATATATATATATATATATATATATAATTATACACACTGCACCCACATATATTATGTAAACACAAACTTTTATTTTGGATGCGATTAATCGCGATTAATCGTTTTGACAGCCCTAGTATATATATATATATATATATATATATATATATATATATATATATGTTTGAATAAATTTGCCTTGAAGTAATTATGAAAACTTGTTGTGTACAAAAATTTCAACTTTTATTTTAGTGTAAATATCTGGAAATAAAGAGCAGTTTAATTTTAACCTCTAATATTAAAGTGTACCAAACGAGAGGGTTCCCTGTATAGTTGGCTGCATTATCTGTAATGCAAATTTGTTAGATTTTTTTGTTCCCCTTAAGAACAATCCAGCTATCGGTATCGGTACGGGCATCGGCCGATGTCATGTAAATGTAATATCGGTGCATCTCTAGTGTCAGATCTTAGTAATTTCCAGTTTAGTGCCCTGATTGTAGTGTGTGTTTCTGTGTAGGTCCGAGACATGTTTGTGATGGCGAGGAAGAACGCCCCGTGCATCCTCTTCATCGACGAGATCGACGCGGTGGGCCGGAAGAGGGGCGGCGGGAACTTCGGCGGGCAGAGCGAGCAGGAGAACACACTCAATCAGCTGCTGGTGGAGATGGACGGTGCGCGAGTTTGATTTGTAGAAAATCAATTGAGATTATTTATTTAACCTGAATTATGCCAAATCAGCTGTGTTATCTTGCTTGTTTTTACAGGTTTCAACACAAGTACGAACGTGGTAGTTCTGGCCGGCACGAACCGGCCCGATGTGCTGGACCCGGCGCTGATGCGGCCCGGCAGGTTCGACAGGCAGATTTACTTGGGTAAGAGCTTTTCCCTTTGCATCTCGTCAGGGCCTTAGTATATAAAAGCATAATACTTAGCCGTCGACTGATTTTGGGGTTGTTTTTTCTGTTGAACTGTTAGGCTTATGTCGACTGATATATCATCACGGCCGGTTTTAGTTTTCTGTTTAAGTGTTTGAAGTGTTGGCCTTTATTTTCACAGCACCTGAACTTTTACTGTTGACATCACTTCATTATTTCACAGTCTTTGTTTAAAGCCCCACTGAAATGCCTTGGATCGTGCAGCTTTGTTTGATGCGTTGATGTAATTTCCACTGAAAAAGGAAGCTAAGGCGAGGCTTATTGATTGGCTCCTCCCCCTTTTTCAAATAGCCAATACCGTTTAGTTTCCCTCACAGACTGAGTCGGCACCATGGAAGCGAATCCGAGCGCTGATGATACACTGGATTCAATAGTTGAAGTGAATGAACACTAGCCGTTTCGTTCTTAATCGACGTACAGCTGGAAAATGGAATAAAACTCGAGCGCTTGAGCGACCGAACACACACCTATTCATTATAAGAGCTAAAAAACTTACATTTTGATTTCAGGGGGCCTTTAAAAGCTCTGTCTAAAGTCATTAGAGCTGTTAAAGTAAACAGTACAGGAAAAAGTATTATAAAATTAGCTATAACCATTGACGTTCAAACCGTCTGCATTCAGCAAACATGTAGTCTTTCAATATCTAATAGATGAAACTCAGACTTCATCCAATCAAGCATCCTTTGACGTGCATTTTTTAGCATGCATAAAAACACATGTACAAATTTGACTTCTTTTCTCAGAATTGCATGTTATAAAGTCAGAATTGCGCGATATAAACTATTCTGAGGGGTAGGGGTGGGGAAAAAAATCGAAATTGCAATATATTGTTGTGCTCTCTGTTGCAATAAATAATCGATACACTAACGCCCAATATCGATATTTTATTACAACACGAAATGATTAATTTGCCCGTTGTCGGTGTCACTGTCACTACCCAATACCTACCATTCTGTTTGCGGGGGGCGCTGTTCGAGTAAATAGAGGTAAAGTGGCGCAAACAGCGGCCGGTGAAGAAGAACACGAGTTAACTGACAACAAGAGAAGCAAGAAGAATGGCGGAAAACAATAAAAAACTAATCAAAGACCCACCCGCTAGTTTCCACTCTACAGTGTGGAGACACTTCGGGCCCTATGATTACCGCGAATCACGGAATCGCGGAATTGTCCAATTAACGCGGAATCTAGTGTTAACGTGGAATTTCGTGGAATTTTACATATTTGGTTTGAAATTTAAGGTCATTCCTAATTTATTTGTATTTTTTTAATACATTTTAATCATTAACTTTAAAAAGCACACTCTTTTTACGACTAAAATAACAGCCAAGAGTAAAAAAAAAATGTAATTCCCAAAAATTAAAACTGAAAAAATGGAATTTGGGAAAAAATAAAACGGATTTCATAGGGCCCTAAGACACTTCGGGTGTTACGAGACGGTCGACGGAAAGGCCAATGCATATTTCTTTGCACAATGTTGGAAATGTTGGCATTATTAAATAAAATTTACATAATTTCCTTTTCCCTTCTTTTTCTTTTCAGTCACATATATCGTGAATCGTGATATATCGTTGATGAAATTTCTTCCAATATATTGAATATCATAGATATCGCCAATTGTGATATCATATCGTGGAGCACATATCGCCACAGAATTGAATCGTGAGGTACCTGTATCGTCCCACCCCTACTGAGGGGAAGAATGTTAGTCTTTTTTCTTAGAATTGGCCTTATAACTCGCAATTGCGAGTTTATATCTCATAATTCTGAGAAAATTTTAGATTTTTGAGGTATGATCTCGCAATTGTGTTTTAACGTCAGAATTGTGAGATGAGACTTTATCTCACAATTGAGTTTGCATTTCTGTATTTTTTTCTCGCAATTGCAACTTTTTTTCCTCAGAATTGCAACTATTTCTCACAATTCTGACTTCATATCTCGCAATTGTGAGATAAAAAGTCTATTTTTTATCTCTAATATATATATATATATTATTCAGTGGCGGAAACTAGCTTCAGTAGAAATCTGCTCTCTAAGCTATTGGCATATAAATAGAAAAATGATATAGGTCGACCACTAATGAAGCTCTTGTGCAGTGGCTTGAGAACTAGGGATGCACTGGTATGAAAATTGCCCCATAATTCTTTATATTTGAAAGCCAATAATCGATATATTGCCCAATTTTGATATAATTGAGTGTCTGTTACAAAACAAACGCTTCAACATTAAAAGCCATGTCCTAAGCACAGAATTCTCATTATATTTTATGCAGCTTATATGACATGTGCTGCATCTGAAGTGTCTCAACGGAAGGAAATAATACATTATTTACCAAATTTTGTTTTCATAACGATAACATTTAAAAATGAACATGTATCGGCGATACCGATATTGTGGCCGATATATCGTTCATCCATCCCTGCTTAGAACGATTACATCGGACTGAAGAGCGTCTAATGTTTGTGATCTGTCATCCTTCAGGACCTCCTGATATTAAGGGTCGGGCGTCCATCTTCAGAGTTCACCTGCGGCCGCTCAAACTGGACCCCGGTGTGGACCGGGACGCCATCGCCAGGAAGATGGCCGCCGCCACGCCTGGCTTCACCGGTGAGCGAGCGGCGACTTGCACACATGCTCATTTTCCTATTGAGAAGAGTGTATGTGCAAACCTGGAAAATTATACGTTGTAATTATTAGAGCCAGGCCGATATTAGGGAGTTTTCAAAATATCGGTATCGGCAGTTATAATGGCCGATAAATGACTATTTAAAAAATAAAAACGGAAGAAACACGCTTCAATCATCTCTCCTCGGCCTGTTATATTGAAAATGTATGTTTTACAATTTGTAGTATGATGTTATCTATTGCTAAATTATGGCTCATCATAGACTAGCTAACCACAAAGCTAGCTATCATCATTGGAAGACCGCTAACGTTAACATTAATGAGCTTAGAAACAACAATGAACTTTTTCTGCATAAATAAAGTAATGATTACTGTATTTATAACTAGTTACAGTCCCTGCATTGTAAAATGTAAGTTAGACTTGCGAGGAGTGAACATTTAGACATAGAGAAAAAGTATCAAACATATCTTGTGCAGAAAAGTTAGCTTTTCTTTTACACGTGTGTGAAATCCAACAATATTTAGTAATAAAAAATATCGGCCAATATATCAGAATATCGGATTTTAAAACCCAAAAATATTTGTATCGGCCTTTAAAATCCTTTATCGGTCGGGCTCTAGTTGAAATTCGTGTTTGGCCGTAAGAAATCATAAGTGTTGCCCTAATATTGCTATATAAGGACGCAGTATTTCCTCTCCTCCAGGTGCTGATATTGCAAACGTCTGTAATGAAGCCGCTCTCATTGCTGCCAGATACCTGAATGAGTTCATCGGTGTTAAGCATTTTGAGCAGGCCATCGACAGAGTCATCGGAGGTGAGCTCAGACGCGCAGAACATCTTACAAACGCTACTAACACACACACACTGATGCTTGTGATCTACATGTTTAGATCTGTAGACAGTTTAACAGCACTGCATGTAGCAAACATCAGGAGTGATTGAGTTATTGGTAGGGCCTGCCTCGTCGTCTGATGTCTTGGAGATATCCGAGTGGTGTACCTCAGGGTTCAGTCCTGGGTCCCATCGGTTTCTAATCTACATCCTTCAGATAACGTAAAGTAGGGATATGACCTTATTTGGTTAATTCTCTCCTCTTTAGTGGAGCTGAAGCTTTGCGTATATGATTTCTTGAGTTGACTTATGCAGCTTTAAAGTCTCCCTGTGGTGAAAATCAAGCTTTTAATGTGGTTTATATCTCTATGTGGTGTTTTCTCCTTAAAACTGCCGTGAACCAAAGACAGCCTCAAAAACACGGTGTGAAATCGCCCCACGGTTCGGCACGTGTGTGCTTCGCGGACTAACTGCCAGATTTAACCCTCAAAGAGTGAAAGTTTATAATTTGGATGTGTTTTGTCTTGCCAGTTTACACATTCAAACAATTTAAAATGCGAAAGAAGAGTCGAAAATCATGACTTGCGCGTTGTGTTTGATCGGAGAGAGAGAGAGGGGTTTTTTTTTCACATTGCGCTCAAACACCAAATTGATTTCTCTTACGCGTTTCCTTACTCTTGAACGGACATGTAAACACAAAACGATGTCTCGATGCGAGTATTCTCTCGGTCCTGTCATGAGTGAGTAGTTGAGAGAGAAACCGGATGTTTTTTCGGTCTTAAAGTGACACCAGCCTGATATTCCTGCTGTCGTCTGTCATTAATGTTAATAAAACATCAAAATACAGCTTTAAGAAAGATAAAACTATATTTAATTTCCACAGTTAAAAAAAGAGTGTTATTTTACGTTTAGGCTGAATTATTAATTTCTGTTCCTGAATAATACTGTGTTATTTAGTATTCATCTCTGCTTGTAATTTGTGTATTTGTTCTTATTTTATTACTGACTGTTCGCTTGTTTTTAATAGTGTTTGACCTTTATCAGTTGGGCTAGTAGTTTTTGATTTAGTATCAAAGAATTTCAAGTGAGCTTTTAGTAATAAATCAGAGGCAAAAAACGTGAATTTTGTGATCCATTGCACAACTTCTGACGTCACAAACGACCTTGTAACCAATCAGATCAACGTGTGATCGTCAACCAGTGGATCTCTGAGCTGAGTGAGTGGAGGCGGGGCTCATTTGCATATTCATAGAGCCGCGTATGCTAAATGAGGCGAGGGTGTCGAGTTACACTCAAGATATTTTAAGGCTTTTTAAGGATAATTTAATATTTCAAATTTTCAATGTCATTTTGGTGATTTAAAGTTGAGTTTTAAGTGATGATGGTACAGGGGGACTTTAACTATCCTAAGGTTCGAATCAAATACATTTTTAGTCACTGATATTTTGTGCTCCTCTTTTAGGGCTGGAGAAGAAGACTCAGGTGTTACAGCCCACTGAGAAGAAGACCGTAGCCTATCATGAAGCAGGCCATGCCGTCGTGGGCTGGTTCCTCCAACATGCTGACCCTCTGCTCAAGGTCAGGGCCCGAAATGTAGGATTATAGCTTATATCGAGTCATTCGTCTGTCAATTGTTTTATGGAAATGTATGTGTTGCAGGTTTCCATAATTCCTCGAGGTAAAGGCCTGGGCTATGCACAATACCTCCCGAAAGAGCAGTTCTTGTACACCCGCGAGCAGCTCTTCGACAGGATGTGTATGATGCTGGGCGGGCGAGTGGCCGAGCAGGTGTTTTTCGGGAGGATCACGACTGGGGCTCAAGACGACCTTAAGAAGGTCACGCAGTCAGCGTACGCTCAGGTGCAGAGATTGGGCTTGCTTTGTGTGCTACACAATTTCCATTTAGCAGAAGCTTTTATCCAAAGCAATGTACAATACGCTTACAGGAACAGTTCATTTTGAGTAGAGCTGAAACTCCTGCCAGCATAGTCAACGAATCACTTTAACACAAAACAACACATTGGTCGCTCATTAGCGTTGGGTATCGTTTGAATTTTAACGATTTCGATTCAAATCGGGTTAAAAAAAAAACTTGGATATCATTCACATTTAGTCTTCTTGCAAAACATTTCATTGTTGCTGAATAGAGCCCGACCGATAAAGGATTTTGAAGGCCGATACCGATACAAATATTTGTTGGTTTTTACCCTTTAATACCTGACACATTAAAAAAATGGCAGAAAATTATATATTTTTGGAAATTAGATGTTTATTAAGCCTTGAATCAAAATCAAAAAAAAAAAAAATTGCCAAGTCATTTTGTTTGATATATTTTTTGTATCACATTTGATACATCAGTCTTTTAGGGAACGTTCAAAAATTCATTTTCAAAGTGAACTATCCCTTTATTGGTGCTTTATGTCTGTAATGTCAAATTGCAGTAATGTTATCTACTTTATGACTAACACAAAGTGAAATAAAAGGACTGGAAAAAAGATCTCTGTTAAAAAAGAGAGAAAAACAGCCTAAAATGTTCTATGTTTTCAAACTGTTAAAGCCATAATAGATTTTTTTGCATCTAAAATATACACTGTATAAATATACACTGTAAGCAAAACTTTCCCTAAAAGCCTGCTGTATCAAATTTGATACACAATTTCCAACACGATTTACTTGTAATTTAAAAATTAAATTTTTAAGTGATTATGCATTATTTCAATTCAGAAAGTGTTCAATTAATTATATCAGGCACAATTAAATATTATTTTTTTACCTTAATAACTTGAAAATAGCCTTTATTTTCCTGCCGAAATCGTCTGGCTTGATCCAATCAAAGCGGCCATTTTGAAAAGCTAAAAAATCACCCCTCTACTGCCTGCAGTACAGTGAAATTCCACAAGATGGCAGAAACACGTATCGACATAGATACAACAGGTTATCAAAGAAAGTATTGCTCTCACCGATTTAATATATGTCTTAGAAACTCGTGTATCAAATAGGATACGCGCGGCATTAAAGGGTTAAAATCCGATATTCCGATATATCGGCCGATATTTATTTTTTTCATAAACGTGCAACAAAACATTAATAGATTTCCCTAGCAACACCATAGCAACCACCCAGAACACCCTAGTAACCGCCTAGCAACACCATAGCAACCAACGTAGTAACTTGTAAATCTATCTATCTATCTATCTATCTATCTATCTATCTATCTATCTATCTATCTATCTATCTATCTATCCAAAATACCTTACCAACCCACTAGAAACACCCATAGCAACTTTAAATTACTTTAAACTACTTTAAACTAGAAAGTACTTTAAACTAAGTTAAACTTTAAATTAATTTAAACTTTAGATTAATTTAAACTTCAAACTACTTTAAACTTCTTCAAACTTTCTGTTCCAAACTTTCACAGCTGTTCCAACTTAAAGTTAGCCTCAACGAACTTTTTAATCTAGTTTGTATTTGTAGTTATTTATGAGTTTTAACTAAAGTAATATGATAATGCATTTTTAAAAGAAACTTGTTTCTTTTACTGTCACAACAGAACAAAGGGACATCAAAATATATTAAAGTTCGGATAAATAAAATAATAATTAGTCCCTTCAGGTTGCAGGATGTGTGACGCGTTATACATGAGTGTTGCCAACAGGGACGGTGTAGAGCGCCCTCTGGTGGACAAACTATACAACTCCAACGCTCATGACATGGTTGAAGCGTGTTGTACCCGTTTTTATTTTATTTTTGAAATATTCATTTATCGGCCATTATATCTCCCGATACCGATAGTTTAGAAAACGCCTAATATCGGCCGATAATATCAGCCCGCCGATATATCGGTCTGGTTCTATTGCTGAATATCATGAACAAAAATCAACAGGCGAAAGAAAACCCTCACGCAAGTAACGTTTGCCTGTGGTTTAAAAATACCATAGTGAAAACAACTAGCCCAACTTATAGAAATTGCAAGCATTATTAAAGACAAGTTATTTAAAAAGAAGTAATTTACAAGTAATTTAAAAAGAACCAATAAAAAATTAGCAATCGCAACAAATAGATAGAACTGAACAAAAATACGTTTGATATAAGCAGTGTTTAGATTTAAGGCATTTTAAATTCAATAAACGTCCCTTGATTTATTACCAAGGGAAGTGAAATGCAAATACCAACAAAATTCACAAATCTCTTAATTGAAGAATTTATAAGAGGAATCGAAATTTAACACATTTTTGATTGACGCTATCTTTGACAGTTTTCTTCCCCCGCTTTTCTCATAGATTGTGCAGTTTGGCATGAGTGAGAGAGTGGGTCAGGTGTCCTTTGACCTTCCTCGGCAAGGAGAGATGGTCCTGGAGAAGCCCTACAGCGAGGCTACGGCAGAGCTCATTGACGAGGAGGTCAGAAATCTGGTGGACCGGGCCTTTCAGAGAACCCTGGAGCTCGTCTCTGAGAAACGAGAGCAGGTGGAGATGGTGAGGGCATCTGGCAGCGTGGATTTACAGCTTTAAATGGAGGGACGCGTAACTAGTGGCCGTTACAAACGCTAGTGAGCTGTGGAGTGCCTCAGGGTTCAGTCCTGGGTCCCTTTATTTTTCTCATCTACTTGCTTTTTCCTTCAAATAACGCAGCACAGCTTTATAATCTTCGGCTTAGCTCTACCACAAAGCAGAGATTTTAGTTCATACTAAGAGATTTGAGTGAGAAGTTGTAAGTTTGATGCAAGCATGCATTTGTTTTTGCGAATAGGTTGGGAAGCGTTTGCTGGAAAAAGAAGTTCTCGACAAAGCCGACATGGTGGAGTTGCTGGGACCCAGGCCGTTCGAGGAGAAGTCCACGTATGAGGATTTTGTGGAGGGCACTGGCAGCTTCGAGGAGGACACGAGTCTTCCGGTTGGGTTGAAGGACTGGAACCAGGAGAGAGGAGAGATCCAGGAGGAGCCTCCAGCCTCACGGGAAAAACAGGCTGCTTGAATGAACACCGCCCGCCTCCGAGACTGCCTTACTGTGGGAAAGGAGAGGCTTCTGGGCTGAAGAAAGGATTTGTGAATTTTGTTGGTATTTGCATTTCACTTCCCTTGTTAATTCTAAGCAGGGGATGTTTATTGAGTTTGAAATGCCTTAATGCAAAGATTATGTCGCCATAAACTATGCTGGATAAATTTTAACCACCGGACACCACAAACTCTTGATCCTTTTAGTTATGTCTTTTATCCTTTGATTTCTGCCATTATATCATAAACTGAATTCTATCCTTTTAGCTGCTCTTCCTCTTCATAGAAGTGGAAGAAACAACTGTATATTTGTACAATTTTCATTTGTGTGTTCTAAGAAAAAAAATGTTTTGAAAAAGAAATTTAAATTAAATGAGTCCTTTCATATATTTTACAATGTTTTTTTTTTTTCAACACTTACAATGTTAGTCAAGGTTTCTTGCACCTTATTTTTTCTCATGACCGATTTCCACCTTCTTTTCTTACCCTTTATTTAGGTCATCTACGCAGCTTGTATTTTGATCCTTATGAATTCACCTCTTCATCAGGGTTGTATTTACAGCATCTAATCTACAGGAAGATCATTTCCTTTTTTCAGTGCTTAAAAGTGTTTTGTTGCATTGTATTCCTAGGCCTTCGACTGACATCAGCAGAAGTAGGGCAACGCTGGATGATTTATCACATTCTGCTCATCAGGGACACTCCCGTTTTAGATGGGTGAGATTTAGCCAAGAGACATCCAGAATCCGTGCTATCTATGATGTTGTGAGCTACAAATCCTTACTATTATTTGTGGTTGTTTGAAAGAGAATAAAAGCCCAGTGTAGGTTTGTGGATCTTCTTTGTGACAGGCTCGTGCTCAGGCTAAAGCACCGTTCTTTAGACCGAATGATGAACCCACATCTGTTCAAGTAACATGTACCACACTGCCTCCATTTAAAGCTAATGGGCAGGTTGTTGTGTCACAGGACTTGCTTTGTACAGTGATAGATACAGTAAAGTATGTCGGGCAAAGAAAGGGAGGAAAAACAACCTGATCATTGACATTTTTCACATTTATTCCCGTTATAGTTTTACCCTCCTTGATTTCACTGTTAATGATTCTGTTAGTTAATAGATTTCTTCTCCGATGCGACCCTGTGTATAGATCATGCTTGACATCACTGAACCCTGTAATAACCCTGGTAACATATACGGTACAGATTTATTTGCACAACAAACGTTTATTCTTTAGGATCTGTATTTGAAACTCATCACCCGATAGCAGTGTTGTAGTCGAGACCACCTCACTCGAGTCCGAGTCGAGACCAAGACCAGAGAGAGTCGAGTCCGAGTTGAGACCGAGACTAAAGAGTGTTGAGTCCGAGTCGAGACCAGAGACAGTCGAGTCCGAGACCATAGAGAGTCGAGTCCGAGTCGAGTCTGAGACCAGAGAGAGTCGAGTCCGAGTCAAGACCGAGACTAAAGAGTGTCGAGTCCGAGTCGAGACCGAGACCATGGAGAGTCGAGTCCGAGACCAGAGAGTCGAGTCCGAGTCAAGACCGAGACTAAAGAGTGTCGAGACCGAGACCAGAGACAGTCGAGTCCAAGACCATAGAGAGTCGAGTCCGAGTCGAGACCGAGACCAGAGACAGTCGAGTCCAAGACCATAGAGAGTCGAGTCCGAGTCGAGACCGAGACCATAGAGAGTCGAGTCCGAGTCGATTCCGAGACCAGAGAGAGTCGAGTCCGAGTCGAGACCGAGACCAGAGAGAGTCGAGACCGAGACCATAGAGAGTCGAGTCCGAGACTAAAGAGTGTCAAGACCGAGACCATAGAGAGTCGAGTCCGAGTCGAGACCGAGACCAGAGAGAGTCGAGTCCGAGACCATAGAGAGTCGAGTCCGAGACCATAGAGAGTCGAGTCCGAGTCGAGTCCGAGACTAAAGAGTGTCGAGTCCGAGTCGAGACCGAGACCATAGAGAGTCGAGTCTGAGTCGAGTCCGAGACCATAGAGAGTCGAGTCCGAGTCGAGACCAGAGAGAGTCGAGTCCGAGTCGATACCGAGACCAGAGAGAGTCGAGTCCGAGACTAAAGAGTGTCGAGTCCGAGTCGAGACCGAGACCATAGAGAGTCGAGTCTGAGTCGAGTCCGAGACCATAGAGAGTCGAGTCCGAGTCGAGACCGAGACCAGAGAGAGTCGAGTCCGAGACCATAGAGAGTCGAGTCTGAGTCGAGTCCGAGACCATAGAGAGTCGAGACCGAGACCAAAGAGAGTCGAATCCGAGTCGAGACCGAGACCAGAGACAGTCGAGACCGAGTCCATAGACGGTCGAGACCGAGACCAGAGAGAGTGGAGTCCGAGTCGAGACCGAGACCAGTGAGGGTTGATTACCTAATTTACTTTTATTTAATTGGAGAAATCCTTTTTTTTTTTTTACTGAATTTACTTAGAGTTTAAAAAATATGATCAGTTTAGGCTAAAAAGGCCACATAGTAGGTGGTGTTAAAAGTAATTTTTTTACAATTTGTCATGCGCAGTTGCGCACTAGAAAATCACCAATCACTGGGCTTGTCAATCAATTTAAAGAAATATTTTATTAACATACATTAATAATCATGGAAAATATTTCGAATTGAACTCGAGTGGACTCGGGAATAAGTCCGAGTCCTAAAAAAAAAAAAAAAATGTTCAAGTACGAGTCAATTCCGAGTCCAAATGCACACGAGTCCATGACAAGACCAAGACCATTAAAATATGGTCTCGAGACCGAGTCCGAGACGAGTCCGAGTCTCGAGTACTACAACACTACCCGATAGCTTTCTTCTCTTTGAGGATTATATTTGCATCAGGTATATTAAGACACACTTTCTTGCTGTGCCCCGGTGATCACACAATTTAGGCCTTTGATGATGTCTTTTATGTTAAATTGTTAATAAATGACATTTAATGTTACAGAGCCGTTAAAAAACATATTGCTGAAAGATTATTCACCCTTACGTCCAGTCAAATGCAACTTTTGCAATTGCTATAATCAATAAATTAGGCCAGAAACATAATCTACGCAAGTATTCTTGTGTGGTTCTGTTGTATATGATGTGCGTTCCTGTTACTGTGGCAGTGACAAACCTCAGTACTCCTCAAGGGGGAGATGAGTTGCCTTCACAAAATTCGTCAAAATTAAAATAACACGTTCAACGTTATTCTCTTAAACTGCTGCACCATGATGAGGTCTTTCTTCTGACCTATTCATCTTGAATCAGGTGTGTTTGCTTGGGAAGATTTTGATCCCGCAGCAGGGTTGGGAAACACGGCCATTTTGAATGCCTCTCTTATCTTTTTATGAGAGAGTTGCATGGACTGAGCTGTGCTCCCAGATAGCAAACTGACATTGAATCAACGTGGAAACATGACATCGAAACAACGTTGATCTGGCATTGTTTTGCTCATCGAATTAACGTTGAACCAACGTCAGACGTGTCATTCTTTCAAAACTAACAGAAAATCAACTTGAAATCAACGTTATGAAAGCAAACCAATTTTCGATTTTCATTTAGCTTTGAAGAATGCCGCGTCCGACGTTGGTTCAACGTTAATTCGATGAGCAAAACAATGCCAGATCAACGTTGTTTCGATGTCATGTTTCCACGTTGATTCAACGTCAGTTTGCTGTCTGGACTCCTATTCCCCTGAGCCATGTTCACTACTCCCTGTTGGGCATAGCATAAAATACTGGACACTTGGTTTATGCTAAGCCCACCCCACACCAATGTTGAGGATGCTACATTATTGTGCTGCAATATGAGCTGCGTTCTGACAAATTCTGAAACGAATGATCCATTGAGCTGACGTAGCTCGAAGTGTCTGTTCGTGTACTTGCGTAGGGCATGTTTTAGGCCTATGGTCCTTGCACACAGAGTCTGAAGTTTTCGTATGCATTTTTTCGTATTTGTCATCCTAAAAATTCGTCACGCACAGAAACCTTGCACGCTGAGTCCGATGCGTATGAATTAATCCATAGCGATAAATGTTTACTTCAGGATGTCAGCGGCTCAGTTTGATGCTTTGCTAGCGATACTGGCGGCAGATGATTTCCAATTTCCACCAACCAATTGATCCTGAGCAGTTCTGGATTTTTGGCGCTCGCTTGTACGGAAATTGAAATCGTACCAGAGTAGAATTTTGACGGCCGAAAGTTTCGGAGGCAGTGTGTAAACGTGATTGACACAACGTGAGGTTGTTTCTATTTTTTTAACATGCGAAAATCTCAGACTCGGTGTGCTGACTCACTTTTAAGCCTATAATTTTGTATTCACTTTGTTTCTGGGTCTCCCATTTTCATGCAGAATCTCCTCGAAGGACACTTTTGTTGTAATTCACGCAGGCATTTCCTGAACTTCGCTGTGGGCTCGTCACAGTTGCTGCCTCGACACATTGCTCTGGTCTTTAACAGTTCCTTGAAGATTCAAATCACTGTGTAATTCCTCAGTCGCTCCTGGGATTCATGGTGTGGTCCATAATGCTACATCTTGCTTCAAGGTCTCTGAAAGACTGAAAGTGACTAGGTCCCAAAGAGGCGTCCCAAAATCCTGTTTGGATGAAGTCTGTTCCATCTTGAGGAAGAGTCTATACTCATCCCAGCAAGTCTTCTCGCCCATAATGGACGAAGGGATTGCGTTATCTTTAGGTGGGATAACCATTTCCTTTGATCCCTAAGGTTCCCTGTCTCCTTGCTTGACAAGGAACCTCCCCTCTCCAGACAAGGGCTGAGTCCTCTCCCCAAGCCCCTGTAGCCGGCCTGGCTCAAGGCTGCTGGGATTGAGAGCGCTCTATCTTCAGCATTGGCTCTGTGTTCTCGGAGTCGCTGTGGTGCTTTCGATCTCTCGGCTGCTGATCCCCTTTCCCCCCGCGGGTCCAGGAGGGCGAGCGCACATACCCGCTGTGGGGGAATCTAGGTAACGGCGGCTGCTGGCGATCTGTGGGGCGAACTTACAAAACCATCCAATGAAAAACAACATCATAGCCAGTCACAACAATGATATAGGCTATAGTTCTATTCCAAAACCTAGTGTACCGCCTACCTAGATGGCATTTTAAGTCACCGTATGACATGACGACTCTTCATGAACAGATTGGCATCAAGGTTAAGATCAAGGGTGCTCACTCCAGTTCATAGAGATCTAACTACCTGCAGAGTTTAGATCAAGCCCTGTCTGTTATTAGCAAGTGCTTCTGAAGATCTTTTTTAGCTGGTTGAGTAGTTTAATCGGGGATTGAGCTGAACTTGATCTCTAGCAACAAGATAGGGCACCTCTGGTTTAGAAGTTGACCTCTAAGGGCCTTGCATGACTTTTTGTGCATTTTGGCATTTACACAACAACTGCGTTTTGGGGGCCTGAAAACACAAACTGTCTCCATGTAAACAACAAAAAAGCCAATCTCTTTTGACAATGGCGTCATCTGTACGCGGAAAACTCTAAGGGAAAAACGTCTCAGTTTTAAGCATATGGTGTCATGTAAATGTACCCTCAGTTGCCTTGTTTTGACCTAATTCTAAATTACTTAACACAGTCACACAAGAATTTCAATCCACCTCTTGACGCAAGTGTATTGCACTGATTTGACTTCCATAGGAAAGGCATTAGTACAGGGTTCCTGCTTCTGTAGGGATACCATCCTGCAGAGTTGAGTTACAACCCTAAGTAAACACACCTGGACCAGCTAATCCAGGTGTTCAGGATTTCTGGAGAGTGTGTTGAGCAGGGTTGGCTATCCCACTCTTTCCTGGGAGACCACTTTCCAGTTTAATTCCAACCCCAATTAATCACCTGAACCAGCTATTCAAGATCTTGAGGATCACTAGAAACGTCCAAGCAAGTCTATTCAGGGCAGGTTGGAGCTGAACTTTGCAGTACGTTGACGCTCCAGTAGCAGGATTGATCACCCCTGGTTTTAGGGAAAGGCATACATAATGTTTGTTTTATTCTCATGAAATGTCTTTGTCTTGTTACAACTCGAAAGGTTAATGGCAATATTGAAACAGTTTGACTTGCTTGTCAAGAGTAGCGGTGTGAGTGGTCCATCACAGAGAGATCTTTAAACCAGTCATTAATGACATCCCATCATGCTTCAGAAGATTGCTGCCTAGAACGCAAAGATGCTCACTCGGTTTTGGAATAGAGTTCATATAATTTATACTGGTTTTACTTATCACTGCATTAACAAAGCAACCATTGTCAATGAGAGCTGGTAATCTGAGGGCACATGAGCGACAGACGCTGCTGGCGTTCAGTTAAAGCCCAGTTCTGATACGATGAGGCAACTACTATAGAGTGATGCAGGAATGATGTCACTTTGAAGGCCATCCGGTAGTTTGCATCACGCTGGTTCCCTCGAGAAAAATTTTGAAGCCTAAATGCAGTCGCCAGAAGTAAAAAGCTAAAAGTAGGCTATAATTCAACGCCACCCTCGCTAAGCTTCCGACAACTCTTTCAGTTGTTTTCTAAACACATTTTCCCATAACGTTTGAGTTAAACTAGTTTATAAGATCACAATTTTAACCATAACGAGGCTGTAACGGTGGACTGAGTTTAGCTGTTCGGCTGATGGCGTTTATCTCCTCGACAGACTCTGTCGTCGCATTTAGCCGCTTGTTAGCAACCGCCTTTTTCAAGACACGTAACAGCTTAATAAATCACAAGATAGGCAGTACTGATGTTTTATATCCGAGAATAAAACGTGAAAATCTATTCAGCTTGTTCATCACAAACCTTGTTTTAGCCATTTAACCAAAACCCCACTCAAAAAAAAACACTGACTTCAGAACGATGTAACTCGTTTTGGCCTATGAAGTGATGTCATACCTGCACCACCCTATATAATTGTAAACGACAGTTAATTCAGAATACTTACTAACAACCAAAAGTAGAAACATTAGATGACCTAGTCATACTCTCGGCGTCCATTTTAAGCACTGCCAAGATGGGCCAAGACCAATGTTATTCACATAACTTGGAGAAAGTTAAGGTAATTTAAAGTAAGGCTAATATTGCTCAGAGTTGAGGATGCACTGACATTGCCTCACAGTTTAAATATTTAATATGTGCACTTCAGCTCAGACCTTAATCAAATAATAATGTGTAGAGTTCCATGGAACCGAATGTTGAAGTCACCACGAATACATCATTCTCTACTCGAAACGTTATCATCTGTTTTCTTTGTCTTGCTACACAGTGAACATTGTGTTGTAAACAATAGAGCGCTGCCGGAGTGAGTCCTAAAACATAGAAACTAGCATTTTTGCACATTCGGTTCCCTTGTCCCAAAGTCAATGGATTTTTTTTGAAAGGGTTTTTGGTTAGATGCCTGAAATAAGGTCTGTGGTGAACACATGCTCAAGAGATTTTCAAGTTTTGTTTTATGTGATAAAATACACCAGTAAAACCCCACTCACTGAAAAAAGTCTGTTGTTAACAAGAGGCTGAATGGGACTATTGTTGTGGACATTAAACGCCGTCACACAGAAAAGATGTCACAAACGACCTTGTAACCAATCAGAGTGGATCTCTGAGCTGAGTGAGTGAGTGGAGGCGGGGCTCATCTGCATATTCATAGGACCGCACATACTAATGAGGCAGGGTGTCAAGTTACATTCAAGATATTTTAAAGGCATGACAGAATTTTTTTTTCAAGGATGAAACATGTAAATATGTGATTTTGGAGATGGGTTTTAAAATTATTGACTACATGGGGATTATTAAAGGGATAGTTCATTTTGAAATTTATTTTTGATATGTTTTAGCTTACCTTCACCGGAAGTGATCTCTCGCGTGTCTGTCACGCATTGTTTACACAGAGATTTTGGAAGTTTTACCTTTCACTAAACATATTTAGATATACGGGAAATCGCAATGGAAGACGGTTTTGATGTATATAAATATGTTTAGTGAAAGGTAAAACTTCCGAAATCTCCGTGTAAACAATGCGTGACGTAGACGCGCGAGAGATCACTTCCGGCTTAACGTCTGGAGATGGTTCAGTTCGGTTCAGTTGGACATCGGATTCAGATCAGTTCGACGGCTGTTAACAAGAGGTAAAAACGATATAAATACTGTTCGTTTTCTCACACAAAACGCTCGTTTCGTGTCTTCAGTGTGTACTTACATTCACGAGTCATTAAATCATGTTTAATTTTGACTTCTCTGCATGCTCTTTGAGGTGGACCCCCTAAAACTGCATTATAGGACTGACAGACAACAACGGTTTGAACAAAAAATGTCAAAATTGAAAATGCTATGGAAACAAACTTCACACACACTTCTTGGATGCCCTTGAGGTAAGATAAAACATATCAAAAAATAATTTCAAAGTGAACTATCCCTTTAATCACTATAAGAATGATAAACTTTTGTTGATCCCAGAGCTTATTTTCTGTAATAATAAATTGAAAGATTTTCTTTTGTCGAGGGAACCAGAGTGATGCTTGTTTCAGCCATGGACACATTAAATGGGGAACATTTCGGTAGTTTCAAAGTCGTCATCTGATTGGTCCTCATGACACCAAACCCCCTCATGGAGGCCGTTGTGTACGACTTTTTAAAATGCGTCCACGAGTTTCACAGAGAGGTCTGTTATTGTAGGGACATCGACTTCACATTTTCATGCCTCTTAACAAAAAACGAACAGTGATTGGCTCCTCTGCATGTTGTTCAGACGGTCCTCAGTCAGTCTGAAGCTCTGGCTGATCGAGACTTTGTGTGATGCGAACCTTGGAGACTTGGTGTCATCCCTGCATCACTCTATTCATCTTCTGAGGACTGGAATCAATTCCCTAATAATTAGCAAACTTCAAAATCTGATATGGAAAGTAAAGATCAGTGTGTTGACTCACTGGCTGGGGACTCGATATGGTTCTCCTCGTCCGAGTCGGCGAACACCTCCCCGAGCTCCTGGTCGGACATGTCTGTGAGCTCCGTCAGGTCCAGGAGGTCGAAGTGCACCTCCAGAGACGACACGCTGCTGAGAGGCTCTGCAATCGGGCACAAGACATCGTCACTGAGGCCAGGCCGCCGCTAAAGAGCAATCGCACTGTTCCTCACTCAGACGTGCGCACTACTGATAGAGCTGCACGATTGATCGTTCAAAGATAGGGACCTCGATTCAAACACTCACGCAATCTCATTACTAAATGACTATGATTCGGCTTTGTCTATTAAACCTTCAGATCAGTGTTCTGGTCCAGAGAGAGCCATTGTCATGAATAGAGAGGGTGGAGTTGGATCCAGATCTAAGGGGTGGAGATGGGTGGAGTTAGGGGTGGGGTTAGGGATCAGGGGGTGGAGATGGTTGGGGTTAGGGATCAGTGGGTGTTTAGGGGTGGGGTTAGGGATCAGGGAGCGTTTAGTGGTGGGGTTAGAGATCAGGGGGTGGAGATGGGTAGGATTAGGGGTGGGGTTAGGGATCAGGGGGCGGAGATGGGTATGTTTAGGGATCACAGGGTGGAGCTTGGTAGGTTTAGGGGTGGGTTTAGGGATCAGGGGGTGGAGATGGTTGGGGTTAGGGATCAGTGGGTGTTTAGGGGTGGGGTTAGGGATCAGGGAGCGTTTAGTGGTGGGGTTAGAGATCAGGGGGTGGAGATGGGTAGGATTAGGGGTGGGGTTAGGGATCAGGGGGCGGAGATGGGTATGTTTAGGGGTGGGGTTAGGGATCAGGGGGTGGAGAAGGGTAGGATTAGGGTTCAGGGTGTTGAGATGGGTAGGATTAAGGGTGGGGTTAGGGATCAGGGGGCGTTTAGGGGTGGGGTTAGGGATCAGGGGGTGGAGATGGGTAGGATTAGGGGTGGGATTCGGGGTGGGGTTAGGGATCAGGGGGTGGAGATGGGTAGGATTAGGCGTGGGGCTAGGGATCAGGGGGCGGAGATGCGTATGTTTAGGGGTGGGGTTAGGGTTCAGGGGGTGTTTAGGGGTGGGGGTTAGAGATCAGGGGGTGGAGATGGGTAGGATTATGGGTGGGGTTAGAGATCAGGGGGTGGAGATGGGTAGGATTATGGGTGGGGTTAGGGATCAGGGGGCGGAGATGGGTATGTTTAGGGGTGGGGTTAGGGATCAGGGGTGGAGAAGGGTAGGTTTAGGGATCAGGGGGTTGAGATGGGTAGGATTAGGGGTGGGGTTAGGGATCAGGGGGTTGAGATGGGTAGGATTAAGGGTGGGGTTAGGGATCAGGGGGCGTTTAGGGGTGGAGATGGGTAGGATTAGGGGTGAGGCTAGGGATCAGGGGTGGAGATGGGTATGTTTAGGGGTGGGGTTAGGGTTCAGGGGGTGTTTAGGGGTGGGGTTAGAGATCAGGCGGTGGAGATGGGTAGGATTAGGGGTAGGGCTAGGGATCGGGGGTTGGTTGGGGGTGGAGTTAGGGATCAGGGGGCGTTTAGGGGTGGGGTTAGGGATCAGGGGGCATTTAGGGGTGGGGTTAGGGATCAGGGGGTGGAAATGGGTAGGATTAGGTTTATTTAAGGTGGGAGGAGTTAGATCTGGATCCAACTTCTCCCCCTAGATTTCGTGTTCTGCAGTGAGGACCCTCTCTTTTATTTCTCCCCCAAATCAAAAGAAAATAAATTACATGGTGACCATTTTTAAACCATTTATTAATCTAGGTCAAAGTTAAGGTCTATTGTAGTGAAAATGCTGTGACATAGAAAATAATCTTAATGGTCTTAATTTATGTTGCAAAAAATCGAACTCTTTCGTCTCTAACCCAGACGTGTCCTCGACACCAGATCCACTCACGTCGTTTCTCTGTGATCAGCACCTGGCTGCCGTGATGGGACGGGGTGCCGACATGCTCTCCTGAGGCATTGTGGGATGCCTCGCTGGTGAGGCTGGCTGAGCTGGAGGACTTCAGAAGCTTCTGGAACTCTCGGTCTCTAAGTGGCTCTACAACAAAATCATAGAACATAGATTATAAAGCGGTTACCACACAATTAAAACATTAAAGCCAAATGATATGTATCAATGCAACTTTCACGAAGTAAAATCACTAAAGCCTTCCTTCTGCTGGATAAAATAGTCGCTAACCAGGAACAGCAACAGAGTTACATTACCTCGCCATTAGATGGCAGCAAAGATGAGTCAACAGTAGAGGAGACTTTTATATTGAAATGATTGAAAATTGTGAACAAGGGGAAGCAAAACGTGACTGACAAATGACTAGCAGACATGGGAACCATAGATGTCCCTAATAAAGGCTAGATGTCTCGTCCGCGCTGCTGGCCAATGGAGGTCGACGTCTGCACTGGCGGCCATCTTGTCACAGGCAGCTCACTCACTCGTAACATTGCGTTTTAATGGTGCATGTATTTTTAAATAACCATAACTTGCTCAATTTTCTACCAATCTTCACACGGTTTGGTTTGTTACAAACGTCAGAGATGTAGTTATGACATTGCATACTTATGAATAATAAGTGTATCAATAAATAATCAACCAGAATTATAGCCTCGTTAATAACGATTGTAAGAAACCAAACCAAATATAATATTTGGTGATTCATAATTTGTATTTTTTGCCCATTGCCACAATATTAGTGTGTTCTGGGGGGTAACCAGGTCGTTGCCATGCAGTTGCAGGGGCTTCTGGGTACTGGCACATTATTCGCCCGAGAATTGCTATGCGGTCGCTAGGGTGTTCCTCGTGTCCCGTTCTCTAATGGGGTTTGCCAGCGGTTGCCAGAGAAGTGAAACAGAAGATGCTTGTGTTTCACTCACTGTTTGAAGAGCTTCCAGACATCTATTGATTTGTGGCGGCAGCAGTCAAAGCAGACAAGCCTTTTATTCAGCTGAAGGCAATGACACACATGGGACATGAAAACAAGTGCACGACTGGATCTACCTCTGTATTTTTCGAACACACATTTTTATAATATATAGAACTCACCCTAAAACTGACTATATCTCAGCTGCGTGAAATGAGTCGTCAGTAATTCAGTCTCACTTCCTGCTGAACCCGCGTAGGATTGTAACTAATTTGCATAATGCAAGCCTCTGGTCTTGATTGGCTGAACAGCATCTCTTGGCCCCGCCCATTAAACACCAAGAGTTTGGTTCATGTTGTTCATGCCGAGAAGACGCAGTTTCTGCTGACAAAACAAATCCACTTTGATGAGATTGATATGGTCAAACCCGCACCATCATTCCAGTTCATAATGATAATGAGCGCTTGCTTTTTGACCAATCACAACAGACTGGGTCATCTGACCAATCAGAGCAGAGCAGTCTCTTAGAAAGGCGGGGTTTAAAGAGACTGACTCTTCGAACGAACCATTAAAGACACAGTAAGAAAGATCTGATTCTGCCATGGATAGTGTTTTTTTGACCTTGGATGCATGTAAACCTATTGTTAGAGTCTCCAAAACAAAATTAGGATCCTTTAAAATGGCATAATGAGGGTAATTAAGATAAACAGAAAAGGCATGTGTGTGTTTTGCGAGGCTCTTTCCCTGCAGACTCGCAGAAACAGGAGGGCCAAACGGGAGATTACGTTCAGAAATGTACATACAGGTCAGAATGCATGACTAATTGTGACTAATTATTTAATGTGAAAAATATATATAATCAAACTACTACATTAACATTAAATTGACAGACCTAAAAAAAACAGACTTTGTGAGAAGACGCAAGCAGAAAACGATTACGTTCATCCTGTACATAAACTTTCTTTATGAGTCCCATAGCATCCCACACGTGAGGAATCTATAATGTGAAGGTTTAGGGAGTTTTCCAGCTGCGCCTGTTCATCTCCGCATGCTGCGGGTCATCCCTCCCTTCACGCACCTCTCATTGGCCCACACACACACACAGATCCCGCTGGTGCTTCCCTTTCTGTGCGTGCCAGTCATGCAAATATTGGTGCAGGGATCGCTACACACTGGTTAATTCCAAAAGGCTCTCCATCTAAGCCGTACACACCGAAACCAGCTATATTTTGAGCATCACCCAGTGGTACCCAAGTCCCATTGTCTCAAAGTAGCCGCTGCAAAGATGCAACTCAATGTCAAATTCTCAAAGGCAAAATGCATCCAAAAATCATGACCTTTCACGTGGATTCGCATTCGAGCTGAAGTCATCGTGCAAGCCTCCACCCTACATGCATCCAAGTTGCTGTGCCTTTCCCCATGTGCGTGAATTCTGAGCTCCGGCTTCTCTGACTGCCTGCTTTGTCTGAGCGCTGGAGAATAAAGGACATGGTGGCGGCTCGTACAGCGGGCTATTGAAAGCAATGGGTGTGTGTGTAAATGCGTCTGAAGAAATGTTTGCTCTTACCTGCAGCACTAGAGTCTGCCTGAGCCTCCATTAAGTCTCTTGTAGCGACCGGTGCAATGCTGTTTGGCGTCGCAGCCAGGATTAGAGGGAGCGCCTCCTGTCTCGTGTGCTCTCTCGCTCTCTCTCTCTCTTCCCCACCCCTACATGCACAGTCACACATTCACTCCTATTGTCACTGCAGCGCACACAACACTGACACATGAAGAGTCCCGCTGGAGAAACGCAGTCAGCCACTACACAACTGCATGACACACCAAAACCGAAGAGAGCGAGGGAGGGGTGCGCCCATAGACAATACAAAGGGTTGATATACACTCTAAAAAAAATGCTTGGTTTTAACCCAATTTTGGGTCAGATATGGACAAACCCAGCCATTGGGTTACTTTTTTTAATTAGATTTAAAGATTTTAAGCATTGGACAGCCATTGGCTAATAGTCGTAGTAGCTGAAGGCCAGGGTTGCGTTTCCCGTACAACGATGTAACTCGCTGCTTCGCTACCATAGTACGATGCGTCGTTGGAGAAATCAACTAGCTAGTCGCGAAGTATCGTTCAACCACGTTGGTTTCGCACGTGGTGAAGTAATAACTACTTTTAATCGAACTGTTTGAGATCCAATTAACGCTAGAATTGTTTTATATAAATTACAGACATGTCATCTGAGGACTGTAGTTTGGAAAATAATTGTTCTAAGTTATTTTGCTTTATCACCAAACTCAATATTTGACTCGTTCTTGCATAGTAGAGCACGTTCGCACATGCGCACTCTTCAAAATTGGTACTTAAATCTTTTGACAAACTAAAAGACGTAAATTACATTTGTATGTATTCTAAATAAAAGGCACGGGTTGTACTGAATGTCAGCTTGCTTATTTTGCTCAAGATCAGGATTTATTACGTCCAAATGTGATGCGATATAGAAACGATGCCTCTAACCACAGGTCGAGAGCTGTCGCTCAAACCACACAACTTTGCGATGCCGTTTGCGAATGTTCGTTGGAACGATTGTTTCGGGAAACACCGACTCGTTGAACTATGCTGATAATGACGGAACTTGCGACCATAGTTGGCTAACGATGCTTTCGGGAAACGCACCCCAGAACAATTGTCTGAGTACAGATGCTTAGCATGGTCCCATTAAAGTTCAGTCGGGTGGTAACAACTCCAGTACTCAAGGGGGCGATAACGTTACTTTCAAATGTCTGTGCCATAATTCAGGAAGCTAGCACTATAAAGATCGACTTAATTTGCAAATTTCCACAAACTAAGATTTCAATGCTTTGAATCAATCGAATCAATTTCTTCGCAAAATTACTCACTGTTTCGAAGCGCTCGAAAATCGTGTAAATGCGTCTATAACTCAGCCCTAACATGCAAAAAACACTTTGTTACAAACTAATTGCTAGGGATGCACCGATAATGAACATTTTCGCCGATACCGATAACCGTTAATTCTTTATATTTGAAAGTCGATAACCGATATGTATATATTGGCCGATAAATTTTTGTATCATTTTTGATTACAAAAACAAAAGTTTCACCATTAAAAGCCATGTCCCAAACACACAATTATAATGTTTTTGTTATATTTTTTAATATGTAGCCTATATGACTGCACATAACAGTATTGATTCCAATCATATTTCAAGCAATTCACAGTTCTCTTCAGTATGCATTCAGACACACATGTAGACATTATAAAATCAGTTAAAGGTTTTTCTATGTGTACAGAGCATTCCGTGCATTTCTTAACTCCTGATAGAGGTCAAATTGAATTTTTCATATTTCATAGTGAGACGGGATATTCAATGAGAAAATTATTATCAGAAATTGACAGGACAGAGAAACTATATTTACAAATAGTAAATAAAAGTTTATTTGCAACAAATGGGCAGAGCATATGTTCATATTCATGCAAAAACTGTTCCAATGGGCGGAGCGTACGTGCATATTCATGAAACACTGTTCAATGGGTGGAGCATACATGCATATACATGAAAATTGTTCCAATGGATGGCGCACACGTGCATATTCATGAAAGCCTGTTCTATGGGTGGAGCATACGTGCATATAGATGAAAAATGGTTTCAATGGTTACAAACTGAAGGGGAATACAAGTAATCGACATCAAAGAACAAGGAAAGTCCAAGAAGAAACAGAACAAGAAGAAAACGACAACCAGACATCTCAGATCTGTCAGTTGGTGACTATATTATTGTGAATTTCATGACCAAATGCAACAGCTACCCTGATGTGGGCTCTACTTCTGAAGAATTGTGACATTATATTGGCTTGGTTGAGAGCCTTGAGGGCAATGAAGTTAACGCAAGATTCCTCAGAAGAATCCGAGGGAGTACTGGCAAAGACAAAGCCACCTTTGCATTCAAAGAAAATGATGTGATCTGTCCCGTTGAATGATGTGCGGAAGAAGCTTCCTAAACCTCGAAAGGTTGGAGGAACTGCAAGGAAGGAGCAACAACTCACATTTCTGGATGGAATATCCAATAGTCATTTTCACTGTGCCGAGGTCTGGAAGTTCAAACTGTTCTTTTGTTCTCGCAAGTTCAAAACTGTGAAACTGTTCAACAAAATTGGAAATTAGAACCAAACACACTGGAGGGACGTTCTTTCTGCCAAACACATTTGTGTGTGTGTGTGTGTGTGTGTGTGTGTGTGTGTGTGTGTGTGTGTGTGTGTGTGTGATTGGACATGACTTGATTAACAGCCTACAGCATTATATTTCTTGCTCCTGAAAACTATGCTGGCAGACCTTCACTTAACAGAAATATGTAAAACTATTGTTCACCAATACACAAAAAGTAAAACATTAAAGGGAAAATCAAACTTTAATTGGTTTGTTTTGTGTTGTTTGAAGTAGCTTCAAAAAATAACATTGTTTGGTAATATATGTGTATCGTATCGATAAATTATGTTTTTTGGCAAGTTATACTTATTTTTATGCTTGCATTAAAATGTGTTAAATAGTATGGTCAATTTACCCCCAGATGGTTCAGTTTACCCATTGACTGGGATCAACTTACCCCTAACCTGGGGTAAGTTGAGTCACATGAACACTTTTTTTTTCTGAGGTCATATCTTCAAGGCTCTTTGTCATTCCTATATTTTCAGTTGATAGGCAACATCCCAAATTAACAGTAGCTAGGATGTCTTAATTGTACTTTTGTCTCAATTTCCCTTGCCTGGAGATCCACATAAGTAAAACTTAACTATTAACTTAACTATAATTAAACTAGTGAAGTACTATGTCAGTTATGTCGAACAATAATATTCTGTCAGATACAGTCGGGAATCGTGCGCATGCGCAGAAAGGGGGGAGGAGTCGCTGAAAAAGGTGAATGGCTCTAATGGCTGGCTAGCTAATCAGATGGAGAAAAAACAACACATTAAAATGTTCCTGAGTGTGAATCTCACTACTATACATGTACTGTAAAGCCTTTATAAGGATTTAATGATTGAAAGCATCTCTCTTTCTATATGCATTGCTCTTTAAGCCGAGCGTGATAGAGTCGTTTCCTCTGATCTCATGAGGCTTTAGCATGCTAGCATGCCCTCTGATTTTATATCTCTCCTGAGCGCCGATATCGACCCTAGTTCTCCTAAATCACTCTATTCCAAAGGTAAGAACGTGTTTTTATGATACCACGTCTTTTCTTTATTCATTTTGGTTTGCATGCGTCTTCACGGATGGTTTTGTTGTGGATACATATGAAGAATTGCTAACGTTACTTAGCACGAGAGGAGAGCACGCGCTAGCTGTGTGTATTTATACATGTGTGAATATGTATGAGTGTAAATGTATGCGTGTGTGAGTCTTTATAAATGCTTGTGCGTGTGTGTATTTGCGCGTGTGTGTGAGAAAGAGAGCGAGAGAGAGAGAGAGTGGGTGTGTGTTTGTTTACCTTTACACATACACACATTATAAGTGACTCGTGGCTCCGAGACAACCAAGGTTTGTTGTCAAACACCAAGCAAGTATTTCGGACACACACTGTTGCTGTGGTGTTTTATATACACTGACTTTGAAGTGCTGTAAAGTTGGACTAGTGCCATGATGGATGATGCTACCGATCCACGCCTATCATTATTAATATTTCATCTGCTAACAGCAAGACATTGAGCTTGTTGAGAATATAACTGGCAGTGTTTGTCATATAAGAAGGTACGCACATAACTTACTTGACTTGAGCATATGATGTTCATATATGTTGATATGATGAGGAAAGTGAGAGGCTTTTGTACAATAAGCCAGCCATTTGTAATATTGATGACAGGTCTACATATTTATCCTGTGGTGAGCCAATGGGAAGTGGATAACATCCCTTTTTAGGTGTTTATGTGCCGATAATGATGCAGATTTGAATAGAAACTAAATGTTTTACAATGTGTTAAGCTCTTTAAAGTTGTGGATTCTGGTTTGCTGTCTATGTTTTTATCATTCATCACCTGTAAAACACCAGTATCTTTCTTCTGTGTCGAGTAGTTGTGATGTGGTCTTGGTTATTCTCATAGACTTTTAATGATTAAAAAGTTATCGTTCTGGGGAAAGGCCCATTCACACTTAGACAAATTTTCACCATGAAAATACACTTGTCATTTGTCTTGTCCAGATTAATAGATAATAATAATAATAGATATGGCAGATGGCGATTACAGCAGAAATAGGCATGAGGTTTATAAATGCCTCGCGCTCAGTTAAACGCTTTTAAAGTTTACTCCACTGACCTCAGGAGCGGATGATTGCGATTTCGGTTCAATTGTTCGATTGCGAAAAGATTGCGATTTCGGTTCAAACGCTGGTGCATCTCATTCCTAAATGACAACGTTTCAGTTCCGTCCGTTAAAACTTTGATAAAAGCAAAACCACATGTGAACGTTCAGATCTGAATGTTATGAAAGTCTTTTCAACCATTATCTTACAATAATTCAGATTAGAGCCAGAACGATATTATCGGCCGATATTAGGCACTTTCCAAACTATCGGTATCGGCAGTTATAATGGCCGATAAATGAATATTTCAAAAATAAAATAAAAACGGGCGAAACACGCTTGAACCATGTCATGAGTGTTGGAGTTGTATAGTTTGTCCACCAGAGGGCGCTCTACACCGTCCCTGTTGGCAACACTCATTGAGTTGTTCACGAGACATACCTACGCTATCTCACGACCGATTCGTACGAGTGATTCAGAAGTGGCTAATTCGTACTAATTCATACGACCTCACTCGTACAAATTTGTACGATTTGTCTAAACCCACGTGACGGTTATGTTTAGGGGCGGGGTCAGGGGTAGGTCATTCGTACGAATTCATACGAATTGGCTAATTCGTAAAATATGTACGATTTAGCAAAATCGTACGAGTGAGGTCGTACGAATTGTTACGAATTAGCCACCTCGTAAAATTCGTACGAATTCCCGTGAGATCGGGTCGGACATAGATTGCTTGAATAACAATTAAAAGAACATCCCATCAGTTCTCTTAACTCAAATAAGCATGACAAAATTTGTGACTATCATGTCCAGTTTAAATAAATAAATAAATAAATAAAATATCAGCCGATATATCGGAATTTAAAACCCCAAAATATTTGTATCGATATCGGCCTGCAAAATCCTTTATCGGTCGGGCTCTAATTGAACTGAGATAAAAGTGTATAATTCGGACTGTCAACGGTAGCGATAGAAATAGAGTAAATTACCTTTCGAAAGAAATTTGATGCTTCAAATCAATAATGTATCAGTAGCATCGTTACACCAGTAGGTGGCGACAGGAGACTGCTAAAAGATGTGTTTGTCGTTGAATCCTTCATTCAGGAGATTCGTTCAAAAACACCGATTCAAGTCTTTATGAGTGAGTCATTGAATCATTCACCCAACCTGATTTAACAATGATTCAGATGAAACATTTTAAAAGGAAAGGGGATCTTTAATAGATCAGCTCAATCATCGCTTTTCAATCAACATCATAATATCTCAATCAGTGTCTCATTTGAGCACTTCTGGAACGATAGTTTCTAGAATCATCTTTGCCATTACGAATCAATGCAATTCCTTTGATCAACAGTGACTCTTCAATCATATCAATCCTTATAACGCGATTTTAACATTATAAATCAAATATATATTTTAATGTACACCCAGTCAGAGTGGGGAATGTCCAGATATGGTGGCAAAACAGACGTTAATTTCAATTAAATTCAGCCGAATTGTATAGCAACACCCTGGAAACCACCCACAGCGTGCTCGTTTTGCATGAGGAGAACAGCACACACTTTCTTCACAACAGGACTACAGCGAGTGTATTGATCCGTCTCAAGCTGTTTGACCTGGGTCACATGGCCTTTGTGTTCGATTCACTCCACCCAACTTTGTAGTGACAGACGTGTTTAATAGTGCCTTATGCGGAGGTTTCACAATCCAGCGTTCACAGGTGAAGTGTGTAATTATTGTGACACTTTTCCAGCTTCAAGAGCAGTTTTTCTGTCCTTTTGGATTCTTTTGAACAGATTTAATCCTGTTGAATATAAAACGCCGGCTTGGCCGAGGAGAATCGGACGACCCCATTATCTCTTTGTCGTCCAGGGATGTGGAGTGTTAAAATAGCAGGAATGCCGGACGTGTGGGGTTTTTCTTCACTACAGGCACCGGGGCCCGTGTTTACTGTGATCCAGGGTCCCGTTTCCATCTCTGTGCCAGAATCTATGCTGATACTCATGCAATGGCATGTTTTATTAATGGGCTACAAAATATAGTGGTTAAACTCTTAAAACGGTGCAATTTTTGATCTTCAACAAAGTCAGAAAATATTGTTCTTCCCCCTTGGCATTTTTACAGCCTTTATTTTTGGTTGTTTTGGCTTTATTTATATATATATATATATATATATATATATATATATATATATATATATATTTTTTTTTTGCTTAATATATATATATATATATATATATATATATATATATTAGGGCTGTCAAATGATTAATCGCATCCAAAATAAAAGTTTGTGTTTACATAATATATGTGGGCGTAGTGTGTATAATTATTTTGTATATATAAATACACACACATGCATGTATATATTTAAGTAAAATGTGTTCTTAATATATCAAATATCTATATTTATACATAACATTAATTATGTATAAATATATATAAAGTATATACTTTCAGATTTTTCTTAAATATATACATGCATGTGTGTGTATTTATATATACAAAATAATTATACACACTACGCCCACATATATTACATAAACACAAACTTTTATTTTGAATGCGATTAATCGCGATTAATTGTTTGACAGCCCTAATATATATCAATGTGACTATTTTCTATATTTTTCTTCTATACATTTTTTATTTAAAACTTTACGTCACAGCTAATAACACTCTTTTTAAACACATTTTAAAACCTTGACTTTTTATGTTTTCTAACAACATTTTTAAACATAGGAACATATAATATAAATAAAGTAATATGACAGAAGAAGTTACAGGATTGTAGACTTAACATTTCAGGACCCATCTGGTTTGGGGCAAAATGTTGATTCATAGTTAACTTAAAAAAATTAGATTGTTTTATTTATTAAATTGTGATGTTACATTTTTGAATCCTACGATTTTCCTTCAAGTCCACCTGTAGTCAATAATTGTAGCCTATCCCTTAAAACTCATCTTTTATCATCAAATTTACACATTTAATTGATTTTTTTTTCATAAAAAAAAATAGTCTTCATGTCTTAAAATATCTTGAATGAAACTCGACACCCTTGCCTCATTTAGTATGCGTGGTTCTATGAATATGCAAATGAGCTCCGCCTTCACTCACTCACTCAGAGATCCACTGGTTGACGATCACACGTTGATCTGATTGGTTACAAGGTGGTTTGTGACGTCAGAAACACCAGCGATTTCACACCGTGTGTTTGAGACTGTCTTTGGTTCACTGCAGGTTTATACTCAGCAATGCTGTCCACTTATGAATTTACATATGGATTGTTTTAAAACACATTAAAACACCACATACACACATAAACAACATTAAAAACTGGATTTTTACAACAGGGAGGCTTTAATGTAATAGGACACCAATTTGTACCCCATGAAGCGTATAAACATTATTTTATTTTATGAAGTGCGTAAGAAAGAATAAAACCTTCATAGATGGTCAGAGTACAGTGCACTCAAACAGAATTAATCGTTGGCAGTAAAAACAGAGTATTGTTTTGTCATGGGAAGTAAGTGTGTTATGTTTGGCAAGGGTTTCCAGGTAATGTGAGCAAATCTGTGCTGGTCAGCCCGCTCCAGTGCTTGCCTATCAGCAGCAGTGCTGTAATCATGCTGATCGGGACACAAGGGCACCCGGGACCAAGTGTCTCTCCGTGAGCTCTGGGAACAGTAAACACCTCCTCTTATTAACTATCTGCTGCTCATCAGAGAGCTAACACCATATCAGACTACTATATATAGTGAGCGCTCCACTTTCCTTATTGTGAAGCGTATGAGACGAGGCAAATTTCTGTTCGTGATTGCTGACAATCTTTGAGTGAAATATAGACATTAAGACTCTGGGTTTATGAGCTATACTGGGACCAGCCACTGGGGGGTGATCAAGACTCTGGGTTTATGAGCTATACTGGGACCAGCCACCGGGGGGCGATTGAGACTCTGGGTTTATGAGCTATACTGGGACCAGCCACTGGGGGGTGATCAAGACTCTGGGTTTATGAGCTATACTGGGACCAGCCACCGGGGGGCGATTGAGACTCTGGGTTTATGAGCTATACTGGGACCAGCCACTGGGGGGCGATCAAGACTCTGGGTTTATGAGCTATACTGGGACCAGCCACTGGGGGGCGATTGAGACTCTGGGTTTATGAGCTATACTGGGACCAGCCACTGGGGGGTGATCAAGACTCTGGGTTTATGAGCTATACTGGGACCAGCCACCGGGGGGCGATTGAGACTCTGGGTTTATGAGCTATACTGGGACCAGCCACCGGGGGGCGATCAAGACTCTGGGTTTATGAGCTATACTGGGACCAGCCACTGGGGGGCGATCGAGACTCTGGGTTTATGAGCTATACTGGGACCATCCACCGGGGGGGCGATATAGACACTGGGTTTATAAGCTATACTGGGACCAGCCAGCGGGGGGTGATCAAGACTCTGGGTTTATGAGCTATACTGGGACCAGCCACCGGGGGGGGCGATTGAGACTCTGGGTTTATGAGCTATACTGGGACCAGCCACTGGGGGGCGATTGAGACACTGGGTTTATAAGCTATACTGGGACCAGCCACCGGGGGGCGATTGAGACACTGGGTTTATAAGCTATACTGGGTCCAGCCACTGGGGGGTGATCAAGACTCTGGCTTTATGAGCTATACTGGGACCAGCCAGCGGGGGGTGATCAAGACTCTGGCTTTATGAGCTATACTGGGACCAGCCACTGGGGGGCGATCGAGCAATTGGCGTTGTGAACGGCATTGAACCATAGACTGTAAAACAATAGTATTGGACATGTTTTTGGTGTTCTTGCATTTACTTGGCATTAACCAGCAGATGTCCTCAGCGTGCTATGCTTCGAGTGAAGCCAGTTGTATCTGGCCTAGTTAATAGTGGATTAAAAAACACCTAGTCCTTTTCACCGCAACTTTAAAGGAAGCAAGACAATGTTGTGTAAACGAACGCTGGAAACCTGAGGTAAAACTTCTCTTTATTCAGAGGGTGTGAACGATTGATTTCCACATCCATTTTCTTGAAAAGGGGCTTGACTTGTTAAACAGTGCTGGCGATTAACTTCTGTCATGTCGTCTGCCAATTGAAACACGCGAGCCCTTAAATTAGGATGGATTCTGATTGGCTGTCAGTGTTTTGTCATTCAACAGCTGAAATTTTTTTTTTTAACGATATTGTTTTTCTATATCGTTATCGTTATAGCCTGTGCCGTGAACTCTTATATTCTTTAATATTGGGTACAATTTTTAGAACTATTACCTTTATCGTCCTTGGTGTGAACGGGCCTTTAGTCTTGGTTCGCTTAGCGATAAGCGATCCCATACTTTTTTTGGCCATATCTTATGACATCACGTCATTGTGTCAACACAGCCTTTGTGAAACAGACCCATTAATAAACAATAACATTGTCAGTGCCGTTCAAAAGCAGAAGTACAGATGCTCCAAGATTTTTTTTATTATTGCTCAATATTGTAATGCTCTTGAAAAGCTATAAAATGGCTGAAAAGCGAAATTCGAATTTATCTTTTAAATATTAGCAAAATTTGAAGTATATTCTTTCTTTTTTTATTGGAACAAAGAACACAAAAGTTATCATGGATGTTACAATATCAGACAGTATCACAAAATAATTCCAACATCTTGATACATAATATCACACTCAATGTTTTACGTATATAATCCATTTTTCCCAAAACGTGTTACTTTTGTCAAATTTGAGCCTTAATATACATGTAAGCCTCTCCATACTTTATATTTAGTATATTCAATTTCTAAAGGCAATTCCTAATGTTAGAGGAGGAAAGTGCTGTATTGCCCACAAGAGGGCAACAAGGAAACATAAACCAAATCAAGCATCTTTTAATGACATTCACTTTTGAAACAGTAAAGTTTAGATAAAATATTATTTCCTTAATGTGCATGCAAGGAAAATTAGATTTAGCAAAACTGTGTTTGTGCATCAGAAACACTTCAACACACAGCGTAATGAACTACATCAACACACTCCACTTCTACTCACTACATCTGCATAAAAACACCAGACGCTCGATTTGATCTGAGCGCTTTCTGTAGACGGTGTTTAAGCTGATGAACACACACACACACACTCACTCAGCTCTGACTGAGCTGTGCAGGTTTGGTCTGCAAGTGTGTTGTTCATTTGTAGGGTTTTGGTCAGCAGGAAAGCCTTTCAAATGAACAATCTTGACCCACCAAAAATTTATTTATTTATTATTTACTGTTTATTTGAATAGGGACAGATACAAAAACATAGATTATTACATAAAGAACAATCCGATGCCTGTATCATAGTGTTTATAGCCAAGGCTAATTCGCAACACCTGTCCCTAGAAGGGCTTTTAACAATCCAGAAAAACAAAAAGATAAAAAACAAAAAACAAAAAAAAAAAATAACAGTAAATACAATAAAATGTCAAGAAACCAGTTAGCACCAATAAAAAATGAGTAAATAAACACATTCACTCAAACTCACACAGCTACACACCTCACATACACAACAATGTACAATTTCATATGGCATGATCACACTGCTGCTGCTGTATAAACCAGGCTTTTGTTAATTTTTTTGATGGAGGACAGTTTAGTTAAAGTCTTTATATTTGTAGGAAGACAGTTCCACAGATTGGCTCCTTTCACAGAAAAAACATTTTGAGCAAAAGAAGTTTTAAAAAATGGAACTTTGCAGTCTCCATGTACAGCAGCTCTTGTTGATCTGGAGGTTTCAAGCCTGTTTACAAATTTACAGAGTGACTCAGGTGCCAGTCCAGTTAAACATTTACTAAACAAATTAATATGTCTGAAATTAATAAAATTGACAAAATTTAAGATTTTATATTTACTTAAAATATAGCAGTGATGGAATCGAGTGGGCTTTTTATCTAAAATTTTTAGGGCACGATTATACAGCCTCTGTATCGGCTTTAAAGTAGTTTCGCTGGTCTGCGACCAAACGGTGGTGCAGTACGACAGGTGGGACAGAATCATAGTATTCAGAAATACATGAGCACATTCCAATGTTAAACAGCTCCTGATCATTCTGAAACAGTTCATACTGGCCTTCATTTTTCTTGAGATGTTTTTGATATGACTTTTAAAATTTAGCTGAGAATCTAAAATCACTCCTAAATATTTTTCTTGTTCCACCTGGTCGATTAGTTCGCCATTCATTTTAATTTTAAGGTCATTTATTGTCCGAGCTCTTATCGAAAAACACATAGACTTAGTTTTCCTCAGGTTAAGTGTTAAACATGATTTGTTTAACCAATTAGACACTTTCTCAAGACTTTTGGTCAGTGTACTCCCAATAACAGCAGGGCTTTTGCCAGAAACATAAACCACAGTGTCATCCGCATACATCTGAAGACCAACTTCAGGACACACTTCAGGCAGCTCATTCAGGCAGCTCATTTGAATGCATGTTTTTTGCATTCGTATGTGCAGTTCTTTATTTTATTTGTATTGTAGGAATCTTCTACACTGTAATGTTTGTGTGTCAGCCCTAATCTGCAGCGGACCTCTCTGTTGCAGAGTCAGTGTATGACCTGCTCCCCAAAGAGCTGCAGTTGCCCTCGGTCGCTCAGCAGGACAGCCGGTTCCCCATGAGCCAGAAGAGCGGTGGAGAGGCGGGCCCTCCTCCCGCTGCGGCCCTGGCCTCAGGTACACACACTCCAGCCCTCACGCTACACTACACACACTCTCATCCGCTCCTGTGTGCCTCTGGATCTTTACTATACTTTTGTCTTTTGGTGGTGTGGTGTTCTCTTTTATTTTTGTGGGTTTGATCATTTCTTTGTAGTGCTTCCCATTTCACTCTTTTAAAACCCATCTGGACATCCAGACCTTTTACATGTTTTTCTCTCTCTCCCTTTGGTCATTTCAGATTTCGAGTGCTTTACTCGACCTGTCTAAAAGAGCGTCCTGTTATTGAGGTCGAGTGATTTCCTGATCTTGCCCAGACCATGCTCTGGAGTCTCGGCCTGTTATGGTTGAAGCCAGTCAATGAAATATAACCAGCACTCACTGGCTGGCTGCGGTCCATAGATAGCGCATTAGATGACACCTAAACTAATTTCATTAGAAGACGTTTTTTATCTTTGTCTATAAATATATTGGCGTTTGGCCTAATTTGAGGCTTTTCTCTTAATCTTTTTGCTTTTTTTTTTTTTTTTTGGGAAGGCCTTTGCTGCTTTCAACTAATAATAAAATAGCTTGTAATTAGAATAGGGCTGGGCAATATAGAATTACAAAAGAAACCCAATATTTTATATACATACTTGTGTATGTATGCATTTATTTGCTCTGGAAAAAATCTTTTAGGTTTATTCAACAGCCATTGTTGTCAAGTAAATAAAAAAAATCTAATGCGCAAATATAAAAATAATATATCAGTACATTTTAACAGCATAATGCTTAACCCTAAAACCATATTGTGGATAAATGTGGGTAAAATAGTTTTGATTTATTTTTAAAAAATACTTCCCTTGATCTGAGCGGTACAAGACTTTGCTACTTTTCCTAAGTTTGCCTCCCGAACACACATTTTTTTTTTTTTTGACTCAATTCTATAATGTTAAGTGGGTGAAAAAAACCCTCCTTAATCTTGTATTTGGGTCAAAAATGGGCACCCATAGAAATGAATGGGAAAACTGTCATTTAGAGCATTCTAAAATAAGCCAAAATAAGACAGCAAAGTCACTTCATCTTTAGGTTTTAGCTCTAAGAACTTATTGGAATGATATTTTAATGTAGTTAAAAAAAACAACATAAAAATAAGCATAATTTACATAGAAAATATGGTACTTTTTGAAGTAAATAAATTCAAAAATACCTCTAAAATAAAAGAAAACACCATAAATGGATAGACAAAACTTTATCGAAGACAGTGATATAACATTTATAATAAATAAATATTAGGATCACACCTGAGTCCTCTGTGCCCACATTTGTCCACAATTACAGGATTAGGGGCTGTAAAGTGAATACGGTTTGAGGGCTAATACAGTTGCTGTGAAACATATTTATTTGGAAAATTATGAAAAAGCAGCACAGTGGAATGCAAAAACACGTTCTGCGGAAATGACCTAATGTGTCTCGTCTGTTTTACTGCCCGACGATCTGAAGCATGAGCTGTGAAGGCTCCGCCCACTTCTGGAAATGGGGGCGGGGAGCAGCAGCTCATTTGCATTTAAAGATACACAAAAACAACATTTTGGACATGGTATAATAAATGATCTGTGGGGTATTTTGAGCTGAAACTTGACCCACATTTTGGGGGACACTTGAGACTTGTATTACATAAAAAGGGACATAATAATAATAATAATAGGTCCCCTGTGCAGTAAATCATTTGGCACATGACAAATCCAATGCCACACAAGGATGTCTGTAAACCGATTATGTTAATAAATACTTTTGGTTAATTTAATACATTTGCAGAAATTAATCGAATTTCTGTTTTTTGTTTAAAATCATTTTGATATTCACAACTTTGGTTCATCAAGAAAATAATGCCAAATATATTGCCCAGTTCTAATTAAAAGGCAATACTCTGAATAAAAATATGTTTGCAAGTAGCCAGGTTATTGTCACACTACCTCTTGTTTTGACAGAAAGCTGTTATCAGTTTATTCATCAATACATTTGATGCTCAACCAAATCCAGTACCAAACTAGGACAGTGAGAAAACCGATTTTTAAATTTTTTTATTATATCAATAACAAAACTGGCCCAATAAATAAGTCATTTCTAAAAACAGATGTTTTTATGAAAATGATGATTTTTTTTAATTTATTTTTGCTAATGATTCTGACCAAAATTTGCAGATATCTACATTGCAGGCACTTATTGTTTATTCGCTGTCATTTGTCGTTTTTATTCCAGGGAGTTCCCTCTGAATCAGGGAGAGTCTGCATATAAAATGGTCTGCAGTTCTCTGCTTCGTAGGTCAGAAGCTTGTTTATTCTGTCTCCATGGCTACGCTCAGTCCCAACCAAATTGTCCAATTGGCATGCATTAGTCAACACCTCAGAATTTTCATTGTCCAATATTATGTGTCTAAGAGAGGCTGTTTTGAATAGATCAGCTCTGGGTTATCATCCACCAGTACCAGTTCGTCCAATCGGCATGCAATACTCAGTTATTATTGGCCATTAGAGTTTATCTGTGAAAGGCTTGAATAGATCAGCACTGGGTTATGCAGAAGTGACAACAGATGCTCTGTATACCCCTTATGCATGTTTATTTTTTGCTTTTTAATGGTAGGATTCAGTTATTGGGCCATCATACAAAATAACATGAAGGAAATAAGGTATTGGACAATGCACAAGCTTAATTAGGCTTACTTTAAAGACATTCCAAACAGATAAAGGGCATTGACCAGATACCATGTCGAGTTTCACTGCTTGATCGGGACTGCTAGCCAGATTTAAAGGGAGCGGTTTTTAACCGTTCTGCGTTGTGCACACTACAGATGCTGCCGCCACATGCACCGCTGCCTCCTCCCCTGGAGGACTCAGCACCCTTCCTTCCTGTCCCAGCATGCTCTCTGCTACCTCAGCCCAGGAGCAGGCGCCCAGGCTCGGCCCCGCTCCCGAGGGGGTGTCCGAGAGAGTGTGCGTGGAGCCCGGTTCAGCTGCGGGCGAGAGCCAGGCGACCCCCTCGAAGCGCCGGACCGTCCTGAGCATCTCCCCGCCTCCCGAGGATCTGCTCGACGACAGCCGGATGTCCTGCCAGGATGATCTGCCGCCCAACCCGGACTCGGAGCAGAGCGGCAGCATGTGGATGGACGACTCGGTGTCCAACTTTAGCATGGGCAGCAGCAGTTCGTACAACGACAACACTGAAGTGCCCAGAAAGTCTCGGAAGAGGACTCCTCGGCAGCGTCCGGGGCCGAAACCCGCGGCCCGCGAGGAAGCCGGCATGGATGTGTTTGATGCGGACAGCGCTAAAGCGCCACACTTTGTTCTTTCACAACTGGGTTCGGACACCAAAGTCACACCCAAAGTGAGGTTGGTTTCCTTACATTTTCTAAGTTTGCGCCACAAAAAATGCAATATCAGTCGGGCTGCATGATTAATCGCAATTTACATGAAATCACACCATCGTGATTGTCATTGATGATCGGCTCTGCAAACGCTGCTCCATCTGAAAGCACCGCGAGTTTGAGTCGCTTATAGCGTGCATTTGAAAAAGCAACACGTGTCGGACATCTTTCCAAACATGAAAAGCATTCAGGAATAGGGTTGGGTATCGAGAATCGAGTATCGATTGGAACCGGGACTAACTTTTTGTTTCTCCCGGAATCGTTCAGAAGTTAAAATTTCGATTCCTAGTTTCGATATTCACAGTCCGCCGAGCGGAAGAAGAAACCGCTGAACAACACCAACGAAGAAGCGTCTACCGGAAGTGTTGGCATAACCACGCGAGTCGAACATGAGTAGCTTACGTCGGCGGTCCAAAGTGTGGCTTCACTTTTCTAAAATAACGAAATCTCGGCAATATGCAAAATTTGTGACAGAAGGAGTATTTCCTTCAGAAAGACCGTTGGTTAGCAAGGTTAGCTAAACTTTTTTGACCCTGCCTCTTAAAAGAATCAGAATCGAGAATCGTTAGGAATCGAAACAAGGAATCGGCATCGGAATCAGAATCGTTCAAATTCAAACGATACCCAACCCTATTCATGAACCCCTTGTCCAACAAAAGACAACATTTAAAGGGTAACTAAACCCCTGGTCAGAGCCTGACTCCACCCACTGGCAATATTTCAGAAATCCTGAAAAAGTAGACAGACCCCCTAGTGGAGATAAAGGGGACAAAATAGATGCTAAAACACTCTATCCTGATCGTTTTCAATGCTCGCAATTCCAACTCCTGACTCGCTACAGTGGTTTTGACGAAACAAGCTGGTTTTTATACTGCCGCTCGTACCAAGAGCGTGGTGAGCTGAAACCTGCGTACGTCACGAAGAACCGCTAACATCCAATAGCAAAATTCAACTGCAGTAGCATCCGTTCAACCTGAAGAGGGCAGCACTAAGACGTTTTTACACCATATATTGTAGAAATAAAACACGTTATACACAAATGTCAAAAAAGTTACTCGAATCAATGACTGGTATCAATAAAGATCCATTCTTACAGATCGTTAACTAAAAAAAGTTGGTTTAGTGTTTAGTTACTCTTTAATAACATGCTTTCACTCTAAACTCACTTCATAACGACAGTTGAGCTCGTTCTTCTGTGAGATGATGCCCTTCTTACACAGAATAAGGCAGTCGTGTGTTTATTAGTCATGTTTAATTAATCAAAGCGTTTCAATTTTTCAGCTACAGCGATGATGCCCATAGTGATTTCCTGGAATGATGTGTGTTATCGTTAGGGTTGGGTATCGTTTGAATTTGAACGATTCTGATTCCGATTCCTTGTTTCGATTCCGGTTCCCAACGATTCTCGATTCCGATTCTTTTAAGAGGCAGGGTCAAAAAAGTTTAGCTAACCTTGCTAACCAACGGTCTTTCTGAAGGAAATACTCCTTTTGTCACAAATTTTGCATTTTGCCGAGATTTCGTTATTTTTAGAAAAGTGAAGCCACACTTTGGACCGCCGACGTAAGCTACTCATGTTCGACTTGCGCGGTTATGCCAACACTTCCGGTAGACGCTTCTTCGTTGGTGTTGTTCAGCGGTTTCTTCTTCTGGTCGACGGACTGTGAATATCGAAACTAGGAATCGAAATTTTAACTTTTGAACGATTCCGGGAGAAACGAAAAGTTAGTACCGGTTCCAATCGATTCTCGATACCCAACCCTAGTTAGCGGTAGGGCATATTTGGCGTGTGTGTGAGACGCCCTCTGGTGTTCAGAGGTATATGTGTTGTGTGTGAGACTGGCGTTCAGGTGGAGCAGCATTTAATACCGATCAGCCGCTGCACTGACAAGCTGCACATAAAATACTCACAGCCTTTGCCAAATCGCATGTGGTTTCTTTGCGGTTAATCATGCAGCCCCATTTTCGCCTAAAAAAAATTCGACATGAATTTTTAATATCGTCATAGAAGATGTTTGAATTGCTTTCTTTTACTACACCTTTAGCTCCCTGGAAGTGTCAAACAATCAGAAAGGGGGGATCCTTTCCATCCAGTACCCGCAGAAGAGCGAAGGGAAGGAGCTGAAGATTTTGATTCAGCCAGAGACGCAGCATAGAGCGCGATACCTCACAGAGGGAAGCAGAGGATCCGTCAAAGACCGTACCCAGCAAGGGTTCCCTACAATCAAAGTAAGAATTTAAAAGACATTGTATTATCTGGACAAATATGCTTTTATGGAAGTAATCCGGTTTATATGGTAATGTTTCTATATGTGGTACATCAGTTAGAGGGAGTCAGTGAACCAGTGGTTCTCCAAGTGTTTGTGGCTAATGACGCTGGACGTGTGAAGCCTCATGGGTTTTATCAAGCCTGCAGAGTGACGGGGCGCAACACAACGGCATGCAAGGAAGTGGATATCGAGGGGACCACAGTTATCGAAGTGAACCTTGAGCCGACCAGCTCTATGACCCTACCGTAAGGATCATTCCGTCTGTTGTCCAATCGCTTTCAGTTAACCCTCTGGGGTTCTTCGTTTTCCAGTCACACTCAGGACCTTCGGGTCAAAAATGACCCGGAGGGCGGCGTTAAGATACATTTTATTTGAGTAAAGTCAATGAAATATATTTTTGTTCAATAATATTTTTTTTCTTTTCTTTTTTGGTGTTTTGAGATAATTTTATGATTTATAATTAATATTTATGCAATAATTAAAACCCATTTTTTTCCCATTGAATATAATAGAAAATTACCTTCGGGTCAAAAATGACCCGGAGGGCGGCGTTAAGATACATTTTATTTGAGTAAAGTCAATGAAATATATTTTTGTTCAATAATATTTTTTTCTTTTCTTTTTTGGTGTTTTGAGATAATTTTCTGATTTATAATTAATATTTATGCAATAATTAAGACCCATTTTTTCCCATTGAATATAATAGAAAATGTATACATTTATATTATTATTATTATTATTATTATTATTTTATTAAAGCTGTATTTCATTTTAGAGTCAAGTTTAGACCTCATGAAAGCAATTTTTGAAATGAGATTGGAGCCATCTGGTGGACACACTGAACATTTTTTCCACGCAATAGCCCATTTTTACCACTAGTGGATTTACAGCTCTCTGTAGAAACCTTTGGTAGAAACACTTGTGAATTCTGGGGATTTTTGCACATATTGTTTAATTTTTTCAGGTTGTTGATTTTAATATATAATAACAGATTCTCAAAGACGATTTTTATGTTTTTTTTTGTGTTTTTTTGGTTTAAATGGTAATTTGAAGTGGCAGTTTTACTTTATAATACAGTCAAACCTGAACATTGCATTATAAAGAGAAAAAAAATGGAAAGTATTTTGTCACCCATTGTTTTAATTCTAACTTAATAAAAATGCAATTCTTCGGCCTTAACGTATTTTATTTAATCTTTCATTATAATCCTTTTCATTAAAATTATTTATATTATATGGGGGTCATTTTAGACCCAAAGACTCTGAGTGTGGCTATTTTATTTGTGTGTATTAGTGTGCGTGTGTGTGGTTTTTTTGGTCTGTTTTGCCCTCTTGGTGTTTTAGAGATTCACCCCTTCACTGTTGAGTCCTTTTTTTTCTGCATCTTGACTGATTTGTAGATTGTATGCACAAAAAAACTCAGTATTTTCATATTTTTGCCAATTTCCCATTCATTTCCTATGTGGGTCATTTTTGACCCGAAGGTCCTGAGTTTGACTTTTTTTTTTACGACCACTTAGACTTTTCAAATCCTGTCCCCAATTTTTTTTGGGTGTTCATATACCAAGTACCAATAAAGTCACCAAGTTTCGGACCATTCCTATGAAGCTACGATTTTTATTTAAACGCTTCGGGTCATTATTGACCCGAAGTACCCCAGAGGGTTAATGTGCTTTGGTGTTGTTAAAGTGTAATGTGATGTGTGTTGGCAGCGTGGACTGTGTGGGAATCTTGAAGCTGAGGAATGCCGACGTTGAAGCTCGTATAGGGGTTGCTGGCTCCAAAAAGAAGAGCACTCGAGCTCGTTTGGCCTTCAGGGTCAACATCCCGAGACCTGACGGATCAGTCCTAACCCTTCAGACTCTCTCCTCTCCTATCTTATGTAGTAAGTGCAAAGGGTTGCAGGGTATAGATTTGATATTACGGGTTTTATTTTCCAAATCTCTCAGTGGTTTTAACCTAAATTATTTGTGTCACATTTTCAGCTCAACCTGCTGGAGTGCCAGAAATCCTTAAGAAGAGTCTTCACAGTTGTTCTGTCGCAGGAGGAGACGAGGTCTTTATCATCGGCAAGAACTTTCTCAAAGGAACCAAAGTTCTTTTTCAGGAAAATTCTACAGGTACGGCATGCATGGACATCTTATACCATAAAAGCATTAACTTTATACTGGGTGTTAGCATAATGACCCACGTGGCAATGATGGGATAGCATACTTTTGTTGCACTTGTCACCTTTCAGAATGGAATGACACATTAAATTTAGCTTGCGTAGTATGATGAACATACTCCTTTTCTGTCCGATGTATGTGGAATGTTTTGCACCAAAGTTCATCTTTTTCCTTCCTGTTTTAATTGTTCTTCTCAGATGAGAGCGGCTGGCAAGCTGAAGCAGAAATTGACATGGAACTTTTCCATCAGGCAAGTGGAATACGCTTGTGAAAAATGCTTATCATTCAAAAACATCTTGTCTAAAGCATCTTCTCAACATGATTTGATCCAGAATCATCTAGTGGTGAAGGTCCCCCCATATCTGGACCAGACAGTGGCCGCCCCAGTCTCTGTTGGGATTGCCGTAGTGACAAACGCAGGGAGAACGCACGATCTACAGCCTTTTACCTACACTCCACTTACAGGTTGGTGAAGAGAGGATATGTTTATAATATTAACAGGTATCCAGCTCAGGAGTTAATTAGAGAAATTGTAAGGATGTGTTGACTGTAAGCAAGGGGTGTCATTTTCTTATTTGTTAAGTCCCAGACATATAGTACTCTACAATTAAAAAATGTCTTATTGTAGGATTGGAACCTGTCCTATTTTGGTTAGGGGCTTAAACAACCAGTTTTTTTGGGTTGGGGTTAGGGATACTGTTTGGCCTATGATTGTTTGAAAGGAATGTTTTGCAGGACTAAAAAAGGATGGTGAGCCACGCATGTCTGTCTTGGGTAAGTAGGGTAAAGCCTAGTTCACACTACATGATTTTAAAACGTCGGGCTGAACTGCGCGGTTCACACTACATGACTTGCTCTAAGTGAAATCAGGAGTGTTCAAGTTGTTTAGCTGTTCACACCACACAGCACAATGTGATTAATCTAGAACAGGAGGTAACTCACTACACGAGTTGACAACACACTACATAGAGATACAACCACGATCGGATGATAAGAGCAGATCATTTGTGACTCTAATGAGAGCTGCTTCAGGTCTAAATCCTGAAAATAATCAAATAAATAACAAGTTGACAACAACTCTGTCACCCAACGATTCTATCTTGTCTACAAACCACGTTTTGTCACGAAAAACCACGCAATAAAACGAACCAGAAATGACGCGAAACAGCACGTGCGCCAATACCCAGCGAAGAAGAGAACTCAACACACGGATATGGACGTCAGACAGAAACTAGAGCTGCACACTGTTTGTGCGATGATTTACTCTGAGAAAAAAATGCAAAAAAGAAAAAAATAAGATTTACCCGGTGACCTCAACCCATGCCTTGCTATGATTGGCTGTAGCTCATGACATCACTGAGGTTGAGTCGCGCGACGGCTCTGGATATCTAGCATGCTAGATGTTTTTCTTGGCTCGGCGACGCGTCTGCGAGCGTCTTCGCTGCTTTGTTGGCTCTTTCATACTAACAGATTGGCAAGCGTTCATCGTCCGCTAATCCCCCGCGATTTGCACGCGATATCACCCTGACCTGTCGGCGAGCTCAACGATTTGCAAATCGGGCTTAAAATCCTGTAGTGTGAACTTGGCTTAAAGTATATTTGGGTACATCAAGCTAAGTTACTTTGGTAAGTCAGGTTTGGAATTGTGAATCTTTGTATAGTTGAGACTACGGTCACGGATATTAATTTGGCCATGCTGATAGTGTTTCGTAACTCTCCTGGAGTGTCCAGTTTTATAGTATTGGTACATTTGCTCCTGGGCAGGATGAATTGTAGTGCTGCAGCTGCCAGTTGAAAAGAAAAACATCAAAAACCATGTCTTAGTACTAGGGTTGTGTATCGTTTGAATTTAAACGATTCTGATTCCGATTCCTTGTTTCGATTCCGGTTCCCAACGATTCTCGATTCCGATTCTTTTAAGAGGCAGGGTCAAAAAAGTTTAGCTAACCTTGCTAACCAACGGTCTTTCTGAAGGAAATAATCCTTTCTGAAGGAAATACTCCTTTTGTCACAAATTTTGCATTTTGCCGAGATTTCGTTATTTTTAGAAAAGTGAAGCCACACTTTGGACCGCTGACGTAAGCTACTCATGTTCGACTCGCGCGGTTATGCCAACACTTCCGGTAGACGCTTCTTCGTTGGTGTTGTTCAGCGGTTTTTTCTTCTGGTCGGCGGACTGTGAATATCGAAACTAGGAATCGAAATTTTAACTTTTGAACGATTCCGGGAGAAACGAAAAGTTAGTCCCGGTTCCAATCGATACTCGATTCTCGATACCCAACCCTACTTAGTATATTTGGCTAAAGATTACAGGCTATTGTTTTTGTGAATATTGCTAGCTAGTATCTTCAATTTACCTTGTGAAATTTTGTTTTGGTGACACCCCTTAATGGGACTGAGTATACGATTCAACTTCCGCACTATTATTACTATTATTTTAACTCTTTTCATACAGAGAAAGTTGAAATACCAGTGAAGTCAGAACTGCCAGCCACAGTCAAGGCTTGTACCTTCGAAGAGCAGATAAAAGGTGTGTTATCAAAAATATTTTCAAGCTTTGCTGTCCAACAGCTTTAAAGTTTGAGCTCAAATGTTTCATGACTTTCTTTTTACAGCAATGCAAACAGAGACCAGTTGTCTAAACAATGTCTTATTGTTACCCATGGTCAAACGAGAAGAACCCATGGATGTCTCCTGCAACGCAACACCTTCAGATATCTTTAAGGTACTATCACTTTTAAAGCCTATCCCTTTTGAGGTAATTTTCCATTTTTAACCTTGGAATCCTTTAGTATTGTTTTTATGAATTGGGCATGCAAATTAACAGATTGTGTTCTTATTTTAAATGCAGCCTGTCGAGGCCCTTAGTTCAACCCAACAAATCTTGGAGATAAGTACCGTCCTTCCCTCTGCCACTAAGTCTTTTCCAAGCCCCGTGGCTCTCCAACCCGTCGACTCACCACAGTCGACGGCTCAAATATTTACGACTCAAGAAACCTTGTCCACCATTCAAAAGCAGGACATTCCTTCCCCTACGTCGTTCCAAGTGTCCTTGTCAGAAGACACGACAGTTCTCCAGCCGGTTCCCCCTCAGGTCCCTCAGCAGTTCTTGCGGGAAACCCCAGAAACTTTGTCTCCGGAAGACAACAGTGCAGATGGAAGCGGAATGGTTTTGGTGGGCATAGACTCTCGTAATCCTCCATCCCAGCAGCCACAGGTTCAGGCGCTTTTGCCCCAGGATGGGGTTGCACAGCTAGAGAGAGCAGTAAGAGAGCTGCAAGCACAACAGCAGCTAAACTCTGTACTTTATAGCCCGGCGCCGTCTGCCGAGAGCCTTCAGCAACACGTCCAGGAAAACATGAACAGTTTAAGGTTGGGTGGAAATGAGACCTCTCTAACCAACCAGCAGCAGCAGCAGCAAGAGCAGAACATATTGGAGAATCTACATCAACAGCAACAGAAGGCACTTGTGGATCTACAGCATCAACAAACAGTCCTTGAAAATTTGCAGCAACATCAGAAGGTCCTGGAAAACCTCCAGCAACAGGCTCTGGGCAACATTCAGCAGCAGCAGCAGCAAACACACAAAGTCTTGGAGAACCTACAGCATCAACAACAGCACCAGAAAGTTCTTGAGAACATTCAGCAGCAAAGTTCAATTGTGACTCTGCAGCATCAAAAAGTAATTGATAATCTTCAGCAGCAGCAGCAGCATCAGATAAATTTAGAAACTCTTCAGCATCAGGAAGTTTTAGAGAACCTAAAGCAACATTTGCAGTCAGAGCTCTTGCAGACACAGATTCCAATGCAGTGCACGCCGAGCTTCACCAGCGAACAGCAGAGCTCCTCACAGACCAGTACTCTTTCGCAGCCCTCAGAAGGCTTCCTCCAGAACCCATCCCAGCAGCAGACTGCACTTTTCCAACAGACTGGAAGTCTTATGGCCATTCAGACATCGAGCTTTCTGCAGCAGCCGTCCTCTCAACCTTCACCCCCTCAGCCGCTCTTTCAGAGTCATAACCCCTTGACTGAGACGCAAGACTCGCAGACAGTACTCTTTGGATCCACAAAGTCACCACAGGTTCAAGCAGCCTTATTTCCGGGTACCATGACGATGCTAACAAGCACCAATCTACCCACAGAACAGCAGGCTCCTTCAACTAGCCTGTTTATTACGCAAAGTGTGTTGCCTAGCCAGCTGCCGTCGGATAATAACCAGAACCAGCAGCAGCAGCAACAGATAACGTTCCTCACGCCCATGCAGACCTCTGGAACAGACGCTCAGACTGTCTCACTTTTTCAGGGACAGACACAGTTGTCCACCCCAATGGAACAACAGGCTCCCCAACAACAACAACAGATGGCAACGCCCCAACAAGCCCCTCTTTTCCCAAATATTGCCACAATATCTCCAAATCAGCAACAAACACAGACAGGCATATTGTTCTGTACCACAACCATCAATCCCCATGATCTTCCCCAAGCTCTGTTATTCAGTGGCCAGAACCAAGCTTCACTAGGAAGTGACCGCCTCCCAGAAAATATCTTTCAGGAGCAGCAACCCATGCAGGTTGTTCCCAGCTCTGAAAACGTTACTGCGAACAACCCTTCAAACCAACCTACCGTTCCGGCAGCCCAGTCAACTCAGAATCCATCCATTATTTTTCCGCAAGCCAGTGTTGTGAGTGTTACCCAACAGGACTCGGCAGAGCCCATGTCTTTTCAAGACCAGAGCACCATTGTGAGTGACTCGTCTGCCAGTATGCCTTCAACACGGACAGAACTTTTTCAGGATCAGCAACCCATGCAGGTTGTCCCCAGTGCCACCAGCGTAACCCCTGTCTCTCCTACAGACCAACCCTCTGTCAACAATTTTTTGCCTCAGTCAGCAATTTTAGCCCTGCAAGGTGGTGTAAGTTCTCAGGACTTGCCTCCGACTGCAGCGACGGCCACTATATTCAGTGGACAGAGTGGTGTGGCGGTGAGCGGCCTACAGAACTCCACTCCCACCACCCCTCAGCAACCGCCCAGCCAACTCTTTCAGACCGCTATTGGGGGAACTCTCAGTCAGCCCGGACAGCCAGGACAAGCAGGCCTTTTTCTTTTTGAGATTCCCAGTGGTAAGTGCAAACAAGTCAACATGCAATTAGAGTTGCAGTCATAGCAAATGACAATAGATTTTAAGGGAGGTGGGGGGGGGGGGGTGGTACTATTGGGACTTGCTTTGGAGCAGTCCTTCCCTGTCCTGGGGACACCCCATCACTGCACATTTTGCACGTCTCCCTCATTGCACCCACCTAATTTAAGTCTTGCAGTCTCTATTAAGTGAGCTGGTGTGTTGAATTAGGTTTGTTAGATGAGGATGAAATGCAACAACCCTCTTCAGATGTGTTTTTTTAGATTCCCAATGGCCAGTGGTATTAGGTCAACCATTAATCGGAGTAAAAATCTTAGCAAATGACTGCAAAATAAAAATACCATTGGGTCATGTTGAGATGATCTAAAAGATCCTTTTGTCCTTGACCCAGTCCAGGAGCCGGTTGCACCAGCTGGACGTAAAAAAGTTGGGTTTAAGCTCTATGGTGGACTTGGTTATGTCCAGCTTTCCGATGAATATTTACACCCGTTGCACCATCTAGGCGCAGCTATGCTTAGCGTAGGGGATGCGCGTACACTCTTCGAACAAATGGTTCTATTTAGAACTAGAAATGGTTCCATCCCCCACTTCATATATGGAACTCCAAAATGGTTCTATTTAGAACCATTTTTTTGGTAGAAGGTTCTATTGGCCAAGTATGGAACCCCAGGGTTCTATATAGAACCCAGAGGAACCTTTTTTTTAAGAGTGTATAGAACCTTTTATGGGGTTCCAAATACGTAGCGCTGATAGAACCTTTTAAGGTTCTATATAGAACCTTTTCTTCTAAGAGTGTACACCCTGACATGTTCTACCCATTGAGATACCGTTTGCATTACTATGGTTGCAAATTTGAATTTACTCCAACGAATTGATGAAAAATGACTGCTGAGCCGAAAAAAAAAGAAAATTTAATTACTCCGATTGTGAAACTAAAAAATAGTATATGCATATTTTGGTATACAAGCAAAACAATTCCGTGACAAAAATAAAACATCTGGCAAAAGATAAGAGCGGCAGTAAATGAAGCTGAGGGTGGACTAGGAAATCTGTCTGTTACATGTTGTAACTGCGGTGATAACTCGTTGATTAATTCTAACAATTTAGCCCTGCTGAAACGAAAATGTTCAATAAGGTCTGTGTCTCCTTATATATCTAGAGGATTGGTGCTGTCTCTCTTTCACCCCGGAAAGCCCACTGATTGTGTAGCCTGTATACCAGACTTACCATTGTCTCAATGTTTTTATTTATCTTTATTTTCAGCATGGAAACAAGTAAAGACTTCTCACTTTACACCTACCTTTGAATATGCGTAAGATTAAGGCTCAATCCCAATTCACCCCTTGGCCCTACCCCTCCGTTTTGCGCATTCACGTCTAAGGGTAGGGTGTCCCGATTCTTGTTGAGATCAAGGGGTAGGGCCACATAGCCCTCGAAACGGAGATTTTTCACAGGCACACTCCAAACGGAGGGCTAAGAGAAAAGTTCACGGAATGCATCGTAAATAACCGGCGAGATGGTTTCGCAAACGGTTAAACATTTAAATTTAGCGCCAGATGATTCCACAACACACTTTATTTACTCTTATAATAACACTATAGTCGTTTTAATTAAGAAATGGTATAATAAATTACCTTTCCGATCAGAAAAGGCCTACATTTCGAGGAAGTGATGTTATAATCATCATGTTTATTCAAAGTTAAGAGCAGCTGCGCTGATTGTCAGTCGTTGTCATGGAGAAATCCTGTACAAACTCCATAACGGCAGAGCCATCGCAGACGACTGATGACGTATCGGGTTCATGAAGGGTTGTTCCATTTCGTAGGGGAATATTTCAACCCCTTGGCCCTTGTAACTCCGTTTTAAGGGCCAAGGGGTACACTCGAAAACAAGGGGTAGGGCCAAGGGGTGAATTGGGATTGCGCCTTAGTCTCAGACGTGTACTACTCCCAGATGGTGCAACAGGTATTAATTCTACGCAGGATTTAAAGCTCATTTTACGTCTAACGGTCGGGTGTACGTCCAGCTGGTGCAACCGGCCCCCAGGGGTGTCAACCTGCTCCTGGAGGGCTACTGTTCATTGCCTCAACACACCTGCCTGGAAGTTTCCAGTATGACCTTTATAGTGAGACCTTGATTAGCTGGTTTAGCTGTGTTGCTTTGGGGTTCGGATCTAAACTCTGCAGGACAGTGGACCTCCAGGAGCAGGACTGGACACCCCTGACCTAGTCCTTATTGTTCTGGAATTGGAGTAGTCGCCATTTAATAATCCAGTAAATTCCAGATAGTTAAAGGGATACTCCACTTCTTTTGGAAATAGGCTCATTTTACCACTCCCCCAGAGTTAAACAGTTGAGTTTTACCGTTTTCGAATCCATTCAGATGATTTTCTAATATTTAGAAGAATGTCAGTAACCAGACAGTTTCTGGTCTCATTGACTTCCATAGTAGGAAAAAAAATATATACAATGGAAGTCAATGGGACCAGAAACTGTCTGGTTACTGATATTCTTCTAAATATCAGAAAGTCGTCTGAATGGATTCGAAAACGGTAAAACCAAACTGTTTAACTCTGGGGGAGTGGTAAAATGAGCCTATTTCCAAAAAAAGTGGAGTATCCCTTTAAAAGATGGTCTGTCCTACATTTATTTGCAGAATGTGCCTTTCACGGCCTCACAAAGCCCAATCTCTCTGTGTTTTATTAGAGTGTGGACAGCTAATAAACTCTCCTGGTCCGGCGTTGTCAGATCAGCTCGTCACCATGGGTCATCCCGGTTCGGATCAAAATCAGACCCAGCTTCAGAGTAATGCGCAGATTCAGACCTTACTGGACCAGTCCAACAACATCGACGAGAAGATAGACGAACTCCTGGAACGTTTTCAGGAGCAGGGAAAGACGCTTCCTAGGGATTTCTTGGACCATTAAAGATGAGTAGTTAGAAACCTCACTTCAGTAGACCACCGTCCTCACTGCTTGTCGTGTTCCTTTACATCTTGCGTCTTATGTCGGTATTATCTAAGCTTATCTAAGGGTCGTCTCAGTCGGGGGTCTTCACTTATATCTATGTTTCTGAAAGCTTGTAATGTGTTGTTTTGGCGGGACATGTTAGCTATGGATCTCCTTTTCTTGATGGACATATAAGGGTCCACTTTATTGAGGCCACCGTTTGGCATGTCAGCATATCATGTGACCCGTTAAGCCATTAAGTATATTGGCACTTTGCTACTTTGTATTGTGTTCTTGACTTCCAGTTGAATCTTCTCCATTTATTGCCACTGTTAACCTGTTTTTTCGTAGAAACCAACCTAGTACAATATTAAATCAAAAACTCTCTGTTGCCGTTGAGATACTAATACATTGTGAATGAATTTGAAATATATTTAGCACTTTAGGGGGTTTCTACCGTAGCCGGAGATTCTCCCTTTTAGCTTTGTAACCCATACGTGTCTACTTGGCTGTCGAAGCTTTTCATGTTTTGATAGTCATAATGCTTTTCTAAAAAAAAAAAAAGTGTTTGTGTTTCATTACTCTTCAGTGACTCTTTTCTGAATATAGCCTATTTTATGAGCCATGTTTAATGTTTTTTTTTTGTGTGTGTGTTTGAATGTTTGACATGTCCATCTAATCTCTCCGTTTTCTCATGACATTTATAGTCAAGATGCTCAATCACTCCTACTCTTTTCCTCTGTTTTACTTTTATTTAATTTAATTTTATTTAAATGAACAAGAGGTCCAACTTGTAGACATGAATTCCTATCAGGGATGTGAAAATGTGCAACATTGCCATTGAGATATGTGAACTGATTGTATTATCATCCAGCTGAGGGTCTACGATGTGTGTGTGTTTGTGTGTGAAAGACATGTTGCTATTTGTACTATATAAGATGCAGCTATGTTCTTGATTTTGAATTATATGTGGATCATGGAGATTATTCAATAAGCACAAGCTCGGAAGAGGGTTTGTTGTGGTGGTGCACCATGTCGTTCCAAACGCGCATGGCCTTCTCTCATCTGTGGTCCTCAAAAAAACAAAACGCAAACTGAAGATATTTTGCTTTAATGAGATTTAAGAGCTTATCCTCTAAAGGATTTTGCTTGGAGTTTGACAGCTTTACGCCATGAACGCTTCTGAAAGCACTTCCACAGAAGAATGAAGATCATACATATTGTGAAAGACACGAGTGTGAGACATGAGGGCAGGATATTTATTGCTGATGTGAACCGTCACAGCTATGAGTGTTTTTGGGCAGCTTGGTCCATGTTTTCCATGAGTGTTAAGAAGGAATTGGTTTGCATTCAAGTTACAATAAACCCTATCTATGATCAGATGAAAATCAGAGATTTAAAGGGTTAGTTGACCCAAAAATGAAAATTATGTCAGTATTTCCTCTCCCTCACGTTGTTCCAACCCCGTAAGACCTTCGTTCATCTTCGGGACACAAATTAAGATATTTAAGATATTAAGATCGCTCCTGCATACTAGTTCATAGGCTTCTTGAGGGAATGACTCTTGCTGGCATCGAAAAGTCATTAAAGACATCGTTAAAATAGTCCAAGTGACTACAGGGGCTCAATCTTAACTTTATCAAACCACGAGAACACTTTTTGTGCGCAAAAACAAACAAAAATAACGACTTTATTTCGAGGGCTTGGAGCCAGAGGGGCGTAAGTGGCATTTTGGGCAAATATAGGGTTGGGTATCGAGAATCAAGTATTGATTGGAACCGGGACTAACTTTTCTTTTTTCCCGGAATCGTTCAAAAGTTAAAATTTCGATCCCTAGTTTCGATATTCACAGTCCGCCGACCGGAAGAAAAAAAAACGCTGAACAACACCAACGAAGAAGCGTCTACCGGAAGTGTTGGCATAACCGCGCGAGTCGAACATGAGTAGCTTACGTCGGCGGTCCAAAGTGTGGCTTCACTTTTCTAAAATAACGAAATCTCGGCAAAATGCAAAATTTGTGACAAAAGGAGTATTTCCTTCAGAAAGACCGTTGGTTAGCAAGGTTAGCTAAACTTTTTTGACCCTGCCTCTTAAAAGAATTGGAATCGAGAATCGTTAGGAATCGGAATCGAAACAAGGAATCGGAATCAGAATCGTTCAAACTCAAACGATACACAACCCTTGGCGAATCTGAGTGCTATATATCAAAATAAAGGTCTCAATGAGCTCTATCCAATGGTACCAAAACTACATATCTGAGATCAAACTGTATTGAACAAAGCAACAAAAAAGCGTATCGGACGTATTTGACTTTTTTTTTTCACATGTTCAATGTGTTAATATGCCATACATTTTTTACTTAAATACTCATTTCATGTAAGTATGCCTGGGGTTGGAATGTCTGTGGTTTAAGGTTAATAATACAAGTGATTGAAGCATGGTCAAAATTTTGTTTTGTCTCTCCTTTAAAGTTTGTTAAAAGCCACTTCTGAATCCAAGCCCTCGATTTCAACTATTGGTTTATTTCTCCCTCTGCCTCGAGTCAGGTTACTAGTTTAATAGCGTAAGCTTCTGTTCGTCACACGCATCACACACATGACCAGTGTCGGCCAATAGTGAGCCTACGTGTGACGTAGCTTTACGCAATCACACTACGTTAACTGACTACAGGCCCATGGAGAAGGAAGTGAATAGTTGAAATAAAGTCGTTATTTTTGTTTGTTTTTTTGCGCACAAAAAGTGTTCTCGTCGTTTGATAAAGTTAAGATTGAGCCGCTGTAGTCACTTGGACTATTTTAACGATGTGTTTAATGACTTTTCGAGGCCAGCAAGAGTCATTCCCTCAAGAAGCCTATGGACTAGTATGCAGGAGCGATCTTAATATCTTAAATATTTTAATTTGTGATAAAGATGAACGAAGGTCTTACGGGGTTTAACAACATGAGGGTGAGGAAATACTGACAGAATTTTCATTTTTGGATCAACTAACCCTTTAAAGCAAGCTATGAGGACGAGATTGCCTCAAACCATCAGTGCACGACAATCTCGCCATACAAGTTTGAAAAACGAAGGCTCATACCGCTCGGAAATCCTTATTTGATGCGAACTGGAAGAGTTTAGGGATTTGTACAGGGTTTAATACATTTAGTCGTGACTGTTTTTAAATGGTTTGAGCAGTTCATTAAATTTCGGAGCTTTGTAGTTTCAATGTCACACCCTTACCCAGGAGATAGTTTATTAAATCACACTTATTTGACATTTTACAGTCTTTTTAAAAGCTTTTTTAAGACTTGACGTGTCTTCGACATGCTCTGCTTTTGCATTGACAATATTTTCTCACGCAAACATAATGTGAGGCAGTTCTCTGTAAAATCTTCATAAACACCTTTGCTTTGTTGTTTTTACGTCATACCTTTTCTTGTCTTTAAAAAAACAAAATGCTTTATGTAAAATTTGCATAACAAATTGTAAATAGTAGATCGGCTGATCGACGTGTGCTGTTCCTTTGTGAGGTAGCAGTTTGTTAAAAGCGTGCTCTCTTTGTAGTGAAACATAATATCTCGCCTGCAGGTGAGGCGTACATACAGTATTTTTGTAAGACTGAATTTCCAAATGTACTGTGTACATTTTAAACATGTAAAAGTGAATTGTCCCTTCTGCAGTACTGTACTTCATATGTCAATATTCAGAGCGCTGAAAAATGATGGGTTTTGTTACAAGAAAAAAATGGAGATTGTTATTCGTTTGGTAAGTGAAATTCAAATATTGTCAATTTGTAAACGATTAAAAAAAGAGGCTGGTTTTGGTTGTGGGTGAATCTCACACAGTATGTAGTAATTGTGTCATATTCCTCCCCAAAATCAAAAAACAAAGCTGATAGTGGAGCACATCTTATTGTAATATGGAAAAAAAAAATACATTAAATGTTGTACTGACTCGAAGTGATGCTGATTTTCATTGCTGTTACAGTATTGTGGTGTTGTTTTTTTAAGTTACGAACATAGAGTTTTGATTTTGGGGTGAAATATGTTCGATATTTAGGCTAATGTCCATGTGAAGCCATAAAACAAGACAACCGGGACTGGAAAAGTGTGTGTGTGTGTGTTACCTCATGGTGTAGGACATATAGATTCACTCTACATCTAACCTAAGGACCAATTCAGAAGAATATTTTTCTCAAAACAAGGCAGCAAAATTAATGTCTTTTGATTTAAAGATTTAATTTGTTTTTTTTTTTTTTGGGGGGGGGGGGATACTGATGCTCCAGCTTATGTCGGATTCATATTTCTGCACAAATCCATCGTTAACATTTTAAGAGGTTTTACTTTCCATCATATTGTGCTTTTTTGATTGAAAGTACTTTGTGCCTTTGCAAGCCTTTCCTCTTACTTCTAAAGGACCTTTGTATATAATGAAATACTTCGATGTAGTGATTTACTAGTTCTTAATCCACAAGTAAAAGACTACGGTTTTGGTTTTGAATTGACATTACGTCTGGTCGAATCGTCTTTAAGCGGTCTGTAAGTGTAGTCTCGAATACATCCCAACATTTATTATATCATGAAACTGCTATGCAGCCTCAACTCACTTTTATTTCGATTTGATTTCAAACATTGCCATTCTCATCCACTGGTGGTTCTTGCCTCTTGACTTTAGTAAGATCAAGGTTTAACCTCAATGATTACAGGTTTTCTGTTTGATCGGGCAGTGGGTTTGTGAAGAAGTTTTGTTAGTAAATGTTAAATTAAAAGAGGTTTGAAGAGCGCTTACCCCAGTCACCAGCTGTTGTGTGTGTGAGGGGCACATTTTAAATGCACTCTTTCTACACCGTTTTCATTTGGTTTGCTTCTGTTTGATGTGATTAACGTCCACTGCTTTTAAAGCGGTGACAGGACAGTGGTTCTCAACCGTTGATTTGGTCAAATCAATAATTGTGTTTAATTTGGGAATTTCAAGAGTTACCAACAACAGATTAATCGTGAATTGGTCAGTTCCACAGTGGCGGTGTTGGTTAGCTTGGACCAAATTCCCACATTGTGGTTTGGTGTTCAAGTGGTGCATTGCACATTTAAATGACATTAATTATGAATTGTTTTAAATACGCCATCTCTGTGGCGCCCCCTACTGGCCTCCTGGTTCAGAACCACTGTTTCTAGGGATTCAACCGTTCATTCACGAGTGTGTACGAATGACGTTCAGTATCATGAAGAAACATGAACTAATGACATCTGATGTTTGTTTTTTTTTGTCTTTGCTTTAATCAGTACATTTGTATACTCCTGCAGTTATATTTCTGTACGATGTGCTGCTATATGAATAAAGATAGATATGAAGTTCTCTCCCTGGTGTCTTGTATGTTCTGCTGTAAGTGTAAAATGAGACATAATTCCGACACACATTTTTTTTTTACACTTTAAAAAAAAAAAATTCATGATTTGTAATCACATTTTTTTCTTTTGTCAAATCAACTTAATTTATTTAGTTCAGATAACATATTATTCCGAGTTTCTGAGGATTAAATCAATCTCCTTCGTTGCATTAACTCACTTTTTTTCCATTTCAATTAACTTAAAATTTTAAGGCAACAGGCTACTTAATTTTTTAAGTTAAACCAAAAACATTTTTTTCTTTACAGTACTATAAATTACACTTCTCAGGCTTTATTAAAGTCATGACCAATGATACAATTGGAACGTGGGATGCGTACATTCGTTTTACACACACACACACACACACACACACACACACACACACACTGATGAGCCAACACATTAAAATCATTAAGTTAGATCATTACAAGAGAACCTGCCAAGAGAGAAAACAGTCAGATCTTGAAATGCATGTTCAGTCAGCTGCAATGTCAGTTCTTGAAATATAGGATGCAGGAAAACAGGCAAGTGTAAAGATCCGAGTGATTTTATCTAGAGCCAAATAGAGATGGCTGGGCTTATCACTTCTCAATACTGAAGATTCCTCAATTCCTCGTTTACTAATTTCCACTTTTCCTAATTCCCTCGCTTCATTGTTTCCTCATGTCCTTCTTTTCTCACTTCCTCGTTTCCCAATTTTCTTTGTTTCCTCGCTTCCTTGTTTCCTCACTCCCTCATTTCCTAATTTTCTTGCTGTTTTCTAATTTCCTCGTTTCCTAATTCCCTCGCTTCATTGTTTCCTCATGTCCTTCTTTTCTCACTTCCTAATTCCCAATTTTCTTTGTTTCCTCGCTTCCTTGTTTCCTCACTCCCTCATTTCCTAATTTTCTTGCTGTTTCCTAATTTCCTCGCTTCCTAATTTCCACGTTTCCTAATTCCCTCGCTTCATTGTTTCCTCATGTCCTTCTTTTCTCACTTCCTCGTTTCCCAATTTTCTTTGTTTCCTCGCTTCCTTGTTTCCTCACTCCCTCATTTCCTAATTTTCTTGCTGTTTCCTAATTTCCTCGCTTCCTAATTACCACGTTTCCTAATTCCCTCGCTTCATTGTTTCCTCATGTCCTTCTTTTCTCACTTCCTCGTTTCCCAATTTTCTTTGTTTCCTCGCTTCCTTGTTTCCTCACTCACTCATTTCCTAATTTTCTTGCTGTTTCCTAATTTCCTCGCTTCCTAATTTCCACGTTTCCTAATTCCCTCGCTTGATTGTTTCCTAATGTACTTCTTTTCTCACTTCCTCGTTTCCCAATTTTCTTTGTTTCCTCGCTTCCTTGTTTCCTCACTCCCTCATTTCCTAATTTTCTTGCTGTTTCCTAATTTCCTCGCTTCCTAATTTCCACGTTTCCTAATTCCCTCGCTTCATTGTTTCCTCATGTCCTTCTTTTCTCACTTCCTCGTTTCCCAATTTTCTTTGTTTCCTCGCTTCCTTGTTTCCTCACTCCCTCATTTCCTAATTTTCTTGCTGTTTCCTAATTTCCTCGCTTCCTAATTTCCACGTTTCCTAATTCCCTCGCTTCATTGTTTCCTCATGTCCTTCTTTTCTCACTTCCTCGTTTCCCAATTTTCTTTGTTTCCTCGCTTCCTTGTTTCCTCACTCCCTCATTTCCTAATTTTCTTGCTGTTTCCTAATTTCCTCGCTTCCTAATTTCCACGTTTCCTAATTCCCTCGCTTCATTGTTTCCTAATGTACTTCTTTTCTCACTTCCTCGTTTCCCAATTTTCTTTGTTTCCTCGCTTCCTTGTTTCCTCACTCCCTCATTACCTAATTTTCTTGCTGTTTCCTAATTTCCTCGCTTCCTAATTTCCACGTTTCCTAATTCCCTCGCTTCATTGTTTCCTCATGTCCTTCTTTTCTCACTTCCTCGTTTCCCAATTTTCTTTGTTTCCTCGCTTCCTTGTTTCCTCACTCCCTCATTTCCTAATTTTCTTGCTGTTTCCTAATTTCCTCGCTTCCTAATTTCCACGTTTCCTAATTCCCTCGGTTCATTGTTTCCTCATGTCCTTCTTTTCTCACTTCCTCGTTTCCCAATTTTCTTTGTTTCCTCGCTTCCTTGTTTCCTCACTCCCTCATTTCCTAATTTTCTTGCTGTTTCCTAATTTCCTCGCTTCCTAATTTCCACGTTTCCTAATTCCCTCGCTTCATTGTTTCCTCATGTCCTTCTTTTCTCACTTCCTCGTTTCCCAATTTTCTTTGTTTCCTCGCTTCCTTGTTTCCTCACTCCCTCATTTCCTAATTTTCTTGCTGTTTCCTAATTTCCTCGCTTCCTAATTTCCACGTTTCCTAATTCCCTCGCTTCATTGTTTCCTCATGTCCTTCTTTTCTCACTTCCTCGTTTCCCAATTTTCTTTGTTTCCTCGCTTCCTTGTTTCCTCACTCCCTCATTTCCTAATTTTCTTGCTGTTTCCTAATTTCCTCGCTTCCTAATTTCCACGTTTCCTCGCTTCCTAATTTTCTCTTTTCCCAATTTCCTCGTTTTCTAATTTCGAAACGAAACTAATTTCTAATTTTCAAACGAAACTTTGATACGTTTAGATGTAATTTTATATATAGTTATGTTTGTGTGTTTATCTAATAAAATAAACAAAAAAAGCATAAACAAAGCGAAGGGTGTCTGTTTTGTCTGTTATTGACGTTTCTTTAGTCTTAGAGTATAAAAGCCAATATAAATTCTCAGTATAGCATTGGACTCTACGATCGGTGGAAGTAACCCAGCATCCTTAGAACTTCACCGGAAATACCGCCGTGCGCTTCCTCATTTCCTCACTCCAGCCTATGGAAGTAAAGCTGAAAAGTAAAGATGCCTTCTGAAGTTTCAGGTTGGTGGCCAGTTTCGTGTGTAAAGTGCACATTTTGACCAATTTTTTCTTCCCACTCTTGATGACATTTCTAGCAAAAAGTTGGTACTGTAATAATGAAATATTGAGTTTGTTGTCACCAACAGCTCTCTGTTTTGTTATGGATCACTAAATTGTTGCGCTGCCTCAGGAGTGTGACTGAAGTCAGTTTCGTGAGGGATCCCCGAGGAGTTGTGAGTGAGGATCCACAGGTGTTTCCATGCATACATTCTCCTCCCACGTCACATCACAATAATTACACTTTTTTATTATTAATTTTTCACAAAATTTATGTTTAATGTTTCAATGTAATTTAAATTATTTTTGATGTTTTTTTGACATTTTTGATGATGAAGGCTTAATCTGTCAAGACTGCTTTTGATAAAACGTTCACACGCACGCACACACACACACACACACACACTAGTTGTTCAGGTTATTGTTATTTGTGTTTTATTGTTGAAATTTATGTTTGGCCTGAACAAATATATTATAATACATCAGTTCTACACAAAACATATTAAAAAACAGTCCTTATTAATCATAAGAACAAAGTTGTCATAGACATTCAGTTAGTAGGCCTATAAGCTTTTAGTTAGCCAAGCGATCATATTTGGCTGTTGATGTGTATGTGATACATTAAAAAATAAATAAATAAAAAATTTAAATTTAAACATGTAAATCATTTTTAACAAAATAAGAGGGATCATAAAAATTGCATTGCTACTGAATGAACTACATAACAGGTGTATTTTGACTATGTTTATAATATTTTGGGGACAAATTTGTACCGTGAAGTGACCAAAACCAGACAAAATATCCCAAAACCTTCCTTCCTCATTCGTAAATCTGGTATAAAAATTAAAGTATCTGAAGTTTTTTTTTTTGTTGTTGTTGTTTTTTTCCCCCCAACATTAAAAAATGCAGAAAGTTTTGCGTTATGGGTAGGTTTAGGGGTCGGGAATTAGTGTGTGTGACTGAGTGATGGGTTAGCGTAAGGGGACAGAATATGCAGTTTGTACAGTACATCTATGGAGAGTACCCAAAGATAGCGAACCTGTGTGTGTGTGTGTGTGTGTGGTTCAGATATAAAGAGGTTGTGCTACATTAGTTCGACACACAGCACTATATCAGTTGTTGCACTCTCCCTCTGACGTCATCGCGCCTTATCAGCATCGCGTCAGAAAGCACTGATGAGGATGATGAAGATGATGTAAACACACAGACTCACTCGGTGCTGGTGACACACACACACACACGCGCTGACTCTCTTCCTTGGTGTTAAAGCACAGGTTGCCCCGGGTCAAGCAGATTATTGGGTAAATGGATTGTGACGTCAGGGTTTAGCACGCGTCGCGTTGCCTCTACGTACAGCAGACGCGCGCTCATCCAGCATACACACACTCCAGGATGAGCCCGAGGACCACGAGCTGAAGCACAAACACCGCAAATCATGGCCGCATTTCTGGAGGTAAGAGCCAAAAGCGTGCGATGCTGCGTTTAGAGACGCGCGTCAGATCAAGACTCCGCGTTTGAGGTGGTTCGCCACTGTGTGTCCACAAACTAGTAGTAAATCATTCATATTTCTCATCAGGTGTGATGAAAGTCTCAATATTTGTAAATAAATAGACTAGAGTGTAACGCGAAATCCGCCAATGATCGTCTTCTGGTTACGCGCGAGCGGGTGTGTTGACAAGGACACGCCATGATCGGTTTAAGTAATAATTTACAAATCTATAAATCAGGGTTTCCTCACTAGTAAATCTTCAGTAGAACAAAGAAGGAAGTTTGCTCTTTTCAATACAATGAAAGCCAGAGATATCTACCGCTGTCAAGCTCCACAGTGGATAAAATGACCATAAAGTAAGCCGTTCAGGAAATAATTCATGTGTGTTGTGTGAATATGGAGTGGTCTAGTGGTTGAATCTATGGTCTAATGACAAATGCATTGGTTTAGAAAATATTGGTTTACTCAACTATACATTGGTTTTCTCAATTATACATTGGTTTTCTAAATTATACATTGGTTTACTCGGCTATATATTGGTTTACTCAACTATATATTGGTTTAGATACATTGGTTTTCTCAATTATACATTGGTTTTCTCAACTGTATTTTGGTATGGATACATTAAAATTTGTCAATTTTTACATTAGTTTGTCAAAATACATGTTGTTGGCCAATGAAAACTGAAATTGAAAATCAATGTATAGTTGAGTTAACCAATATATAGTTGGGAAAACCAATGTATAGTTAAGGAAACCATTGTATAGTTGAAAAAACCAATGTACCTAAACCAATGTATAGTTGAGAAAACCAATGCATAGTTAAGGAAACCATTGTATAGTTGAAAAAACCAATGTACCTAAACCAATACATAGTTGAGGAAACCAATGTATCATCGAGTATGTATCGTTGTATCAATGTATCGTTGAGTAAACCAATTTATAGTTCAGAAAACCAATGTATAGTTGAGGAAACCAATGTATTGTTGAGAAAACCAATGTATCTAAACCAATATATAGTTGACACCAATATATTCTAAACCAATGCATTTGTCATTAGACCATAGATTCAACCACTACACCACTCCATATTCACACAACACACATGAATTATTTCCTGAACGGCTTGCCATAATAAAGGTAGTTGTGTAAGCAGCATTGGCTCTGCTTAAAAAAAGAGGTGTTATGATAGAGTTTTGATCTTGCAGATATCCGATGACAGCATGGGTCACGAACTGAGCCTCTTCTGTGTGCCCAAACACTACGAGGAGGATTTGGACCGGGTCATTATACCCAACGGCCTCATTAAGGACAGGTACGTGTAATACGTGTCTTTAACACTGAGTTGTATGGTTGTTGTGGGAAGTGTCTGTTGTGTTGTGGCCGGTGATTGCCCCGGATAGTAAAAGAGCTCTGTGTTCCCCGTAGATTTAGTTAATGATGTTAGCGTAATGGCAGAGGCATGTGATTTGAATTGGCTTTCCCATTCATTTGTTTAACAAATTTCCCCTGAAATCTCTTGACTGTCATTATTGGCATGGCTTTAATGAAAGCATTCATGTCCGAATTACTCCAGCCTTCAGTTTTGATCTTCTCTGCAGGACTGAGCGCTTGGCCAGAGATATCGTTCGGGACATGGGCGGACATCACATCGTGGCTCTTTGCGTTTTGAAAGGAGGGTATAAGTTCTTCGCAGACCTGATGGATTACATCAAGACTCTGAATCAGAACAGTGATAAGTCTGTGCCAATGACTGTGGATTTCATTCGGCTGAAGAGCTACTCGGTGAGTGGCAGGTCTACCGCAGTCATCCACTGCATCACTGAGCTCATACAGTCATGATTAACACTGGCCAGATGGAGTCGGCCTTATATTATTACATGTGGAGCATTTTATTAGTAGCTTGTGCATTTGACATGTGGCTTATAAGAATGATACGGGTTAAATACAACTTAACGGTGCAGTGAGCGATTTCTGAGAAACGCTGTACAACACACTTGTAGCCAATCAGCAGTAGGGGGCGTGTCCACTCATGATGGGGGAGGAGAGTGAGTGAGTCAATCAGCAGTAGGGGGCGTGTCCACTCATGATGGGGCAGGAGAGAGTGAGCCAATCAGCAGTAGGGGGCGTGTCCACTCATGATGGGGGAGGAGAGTGAGTGAGCCAATCAGCAGTAGGGGGTGTGTCCACTCATGATGGGGGAGGAGAGTGAGTGAGTGAGTGAGCCAATCAGCAGTAGGGGGCGTGTCCATTCATGATGGGGGAGGAGAGTGAGTGAGTGAGTGAGTGAGCCAATCAGCAGTAGGGGGTGTGTCCATTCATGATGGGGGAGGAGAGTGAGCCAATCAGCAGTAGTGGGTGTGTCCACTCATGATGGGGGAGGAGAGAGAGTGAGCCAATCAGCAGTAGTGGGTGTGTCCACTCATGATAGGGGAGGAGAGAGAGTGAGCCAATCAGCAGTAGGGGCGTGTCCACTCATGATGGGGGAGGAGAGAGTGAGCCAATCAGCAGTAGGGGGCGTGTCCACTCATGATGGGGGAGGAGAGAGAGTGAGCCAATCAGCAGTAGGGGCGTGTCCACTCATGATGGGGGAGGAGAGAGTGAGCCAATCAGCAGTAGGGGGCGTGTCCACTCATGATGGGGGAGGAGAGAGAGTGAGCCAATCAGCAGTAGGGGGCGTGTCCACTCATGATGGGGGAGGAGAGAGTGAGCCAATCAGCAGTAGGGGCGTGTCCACTCATGATGGGGGAGGAGAGAGAGTGAGCCAATCAGCAGTAGGGGGCGTGTCCACTCATGATGGGGGAGGAGAGAGAGTGAGCCAATCAGCAGTAGGGGGCATGTCCACTCATGATGGGGGAGGAGAGAGTGAGCCAATCAGCAGTAGGGGGCGTGTCCACTCATGATGGGGGAGGAGAGAGAGTGAGCCAATCAGCAGTAGGGGGCATGTCCACTCATGATGGGGGAGGAGAGAGTGAGCCAATCAGCAGTAGTGGGCGTGTCCACTCATGATGGGGGAGGAGAGAGTGAGCCAATCAGCAGTAGGGGGCGTGTCCACATACTGTAGAAAGAGAGTTGGCTGAGAGACATTGCCAAAGAGAGAATCTCAGTGGATTTCACTGGTTACGATCAGGTTACGAAAGAGCTTTAGGATTTGTGCTAACATTAGAAAAGCTTTCCAGCGCTGGAAAGAAAGGACTGAAAGCGGACGTCAAGGTTAGGTTGTTTCTTCTCCATATGTGAGTTACATTGGTTTTACTGGGATTCATAGAACCAGGATATGCTGTTGTTGTAATGTGAGCTATAGTAACAGGACCATTCGAGTTCACTGTTTACTTCAGCAATGATGAACTCATGAATTGTGTGTTTGTGCAGTTTGGGGGCGGAGCTATGAAGGGAGGGGCGTGTTTGTTTGGGTCGATTCGAAATCGCTTACTGCGCCTTTAAAGGAGAAGTTTGCCTACGAATGACAATCATTTCTCACCCTCACGCCACTCCAAACCTGCGGAGGAACACAATGGACAATTTGCATTGGATGAGACAAAAGATCTCCTTTTAATGGCCTTTGCCACACTTTAAGTGTGTTTAAACTAGGGCTGTGCAAAAATTAATTGCGATTAATCGCATCCAAAATAAAAGTCTGTGTTTACATAATATATTTGTGTGTTCTGTTTATAATTATTTTGTGTATATAAATACATACACAAATGCATGTATATATTTAAGAAAATGTGTTATTCATATATAAAATATTTATATTTATATAATATAGATTATCTATTTATGTATATGTACAGAATTTAAGCGCAAATAATTCTTAAATATATACATGCATGCATAGGTATTTATATATACAAAATAATTATATACAGCACACACAAATATATTATGTAAACACAGACTTTTATTTTGGATGCGATTAATCGCAATTAACTTTTGTACAGCCCTAGTTTAAAGTTGAATGAACTTTAAAAGGAATGAAAGTTGTAACATGATCTTAAAATAAATAAATAAATAAATGAATGAATAAATGAATAAATAAATAAATAAATAAATAAATAAATAAATTAATTAATTAATTTAAAAAAAAATATATATATATATATATATATATATATATGTAAAATGATGCAGATCTGAATGTAAGTTTTGTAAGAGAGGGACATAGTTTAAACTGAATAATTGACATTTGATTAAATTCTGAAAATTGATTACAAACAAATAACAATGAAACCATTTCCCTTTGCATACAGTTTATTAGAATCGGATGCCTTAATTCTTTTTAGACAAAATACTGTGTAATTTACCAGCATTTACATGTTTATCATTTGATTACCATACTATGAAAGTCATTTATCGGTATTGGGCAGAATTTTAATCGTGGTGTATCAATAATATAACTATAGTGCTGTAGAGAAGTAGGTCCAGCTTTAAGGAGTAGTCCCACGGCTCAGCAGAAGTGTTTGCTGTAAGCATGTCTCATCTCACCAACACTTGTTTCTGATGTGATTTCGCTCCAGAATGACCAGTCTACGAACTGTGTGAAGGTCATCGGAGGAGACGAGCTGTCGGCGCTGTCTGGGAAAGTGAGTCTGATCTCTCCACACTCTTCGGTTTAGTTTCTATTTCCACGAAGCATCTGCCGTCGGTAAGATTGCTTAATTAGTCTCTTCTGCTCTCCAAGGCTGCATTTATCTGATCAAAAATACAGTAAAAACAGTGAAATATTATTACGATGTAAATCAGATGTTCTCAATGTGAATATACAGTGGAGTGTAATTTATTCCTGTGATCAAATCTGAAATTTTCAATTCTTCAGTGTCACATGATCCTTCAGAAATCACTCTTATATGATGTGTTGAAAATAGTTCATGTGCTTTAAATTCGATGTTTCTGGGTTCTTTGGTGGATAGAAAGCTTAAAAGAAAGAATGATTTTTTTGCAACATTATAATGTCACGTTTGATATCGCTGAAACGCATTTATTAATGAACAAACGTTTGAAGAGTTGTGTTTATGCTTGTTGTTCAGATTGTTAGCGTGTCTTCTTTCTCTCCTCACAGAACGTGCTCATAGTTGAGGTGAGTGTGTGGGATGTCATGTGAAGTGTGTGTGTGTGCTGTGAGAAACACACACAGATGCTGAGTCCTCTCTTTGTGCCTCAGGACATCGTCGAGACGGGGAGAACTATGGAAACGCTGCTCAAACTGTTAAATGAATACCAGCCTAAGATGGTGAAAGTTGTCAGGTGAGTTGTCACCCAAGTCGTAAACATCGGTGTCCTGACACATGTGTGTTTTCAGGACGTTTAATGCCAGTTCATAACTATATAATGCTAAAGGTAGAGTCCTTTTAAATATAACAGAATAGAGTCACACAGCTATAACGATATCACTGGAATCAGAGGCAGATTTACTACAGTAATTCTGGGAATGGAGTCATGTTCCATCATGTTCCACAAAATTACAGTAAATCAAACTCAATTATTTGCCCTAGAGCTTTGCTGGAAAACATTTGCTGTTGATGTATTCTGCGCAAGCTGTTCAAATCATTTATACAATATGTAATGCGATCATGTGGAGCTTCATTGTTAAACACTTCACTTTAATTCAAAATCGAATTAAAAATTCTAGGTCCAGTTTAAGAGTCACTCTCAATTGTGCACTGGTGTGAACGAGTCTTTATTGATGTTTCTTAATGGCTTTTTTCTAGGGCTGTCAAACGATTAATCGCGATTAATCGCATCCAAAATAAAAGTTTGTGTTTACATAAAATATGTGGGTGCACTGTGTATAATTATTATATATATACAGTATATATATATATATATATATATATATATATATATATATATATATATATATATATATATATATATAAATACACACACATGCTTTTATATATTTAAGAAATATTTTCATGTATATTCTGTATATAAATTTATAGATAATTTATATTATATATAAATATAAATATTTTATATATAAATAATATTTTTTTCTTAATTACACATGCATGTGTGTTTTTTATATATATACAAAATAATTATACACAGTGCACCCACATATTTTATGTAAACAGAAACTTTTATTTTGGATGCGATTAATCACGATTAATCGTTTTGACAGCCCTAATTTATACATAATTAATATTATGTATAAATATAAATATTTGATATATTAAGAACACATTTTTTCTTAAATATATACATGCATGTGTGTGTATTTATATATACAAAATAATTATACACACTACACACACATATATTACGTAAACACAAACTTTTATTTTGGATGCGATTAATCGCGATTAATCGTCTGACAGCCCTACTTTTTACTGTTTAAAACAAGATTATTGTTCATTCGAACGTCGTTCTTTTTTTATTTAATACATCTCCCGATATTAAATTGAGTGTGGTTTATTTCAGTTTGCTGGTGAAAAGGACACCCAGGAGCTCAGGATACCGTCCCGACTGTGAGTGCTTCTCATCGTGGGGTTTATGGGATATTATGAATATTTTGTGCTTAATCCACGTCACTGAAATAAAACACCCTGCTCTCTGTCGTCGGACACATTAGACACACACTCACCGCTCGTCTGTTACGCAATGCTTTTAGAGCGAAAGCTGATAAGCTCTTTAGATCCACCCGTCCTCGAGCACAAGCGCCACGACTTCCACTGTCTTCCCCTCGCTCACCCGAGTCTCTCTCTCTGCTGCTGATACACTGATCCGCTGAGGTCTGTTCACACACTGATGATCGAGTGCGACTAGTGTAGAAAGATGAATGGAAATGTTGATGTCAAAGATTGAGTGTTAAATCAACTCTATGGTATTTCCTGTAGAAGCCAGAGACACGTGACCACACACACACACACACACACACACACACACACACACACACCAGAGCACATACAATAAATATGTGTGCACACACTTACTGTTGGAAGTTTACCCGTTTAGGACCTGCCATTATTTATATATATAAAAATAATATATTATTTTTATTTTGCAATGTGCTACATTTTCATTCAAATAATATTATGGAATTGTAAATATAGTATTTATTAATATTTCGAATTTTCTTAGTTCTCATGAAAGTAATATAGACTTAAATTATTGAATATATATATATATATATATATATATATATATATAATTTAATATGTAATTTTATATATATATATATATATATATATATTAAAATATTTTTTTTGGAATGTGCTTACATTGAAAATAATGCAAACCTCTTTGTTTTATATATATATATATATATATATATATATATATATATATATATTAAAATACATTTTTTGGAATGTGCTTAAATTGAAAATAATTCAAACCTCTTTGTTATATATATATATATATATATATATATATATATATATATATATATATTAGGGCTGTCAAACGATTAATCGCGATTAATCGCATCCAAAATAAAAGTTTGTGTTTCCATAATATATGTGGGTGCACTGTGTATAATTAATTTGTAGATATATAAATACACACAAATGCATGTATATTTAAGAAAAAAATATTATTTATATATAAAATATTTATATTTATATATAATATAAATTCTATATAAATCTATATATAGAATATACATGAAAATATTTCTTAAACATATACAAGCATGTGTGTGTATTTACATAAAATAATTATACACAGTGCACCCACATATATTATGTAAACACAAACTTTTATTTTGGATGCGATTAATCGTTTGACAGCCCTAATATATATATATATATATATATATATATATATATATATATATATATATATATATATATATATATACATATATATATATATATATATATATATATATATATATATATATATATATATATATATATATATATATAATGTAATTTAATACCTAATTTAATATATATTCATATATATATTAAAATACATTTTTTGGAATGTGCTTAAATTGAAAATAATTCAAACCTCTTTGTTTATATATATATATATATATATATATATATATATATATATATATATATATATATATATATATATATAATGTAATTTAATACCTAATTTAATATATATTCATATATATATTAAAATACATTTTTTGGAATGTGCTTAAATTGAAAATAATGCAAACCTCTTTGTTTTCTTCTTGTTGAATATAATGTAATGTTCCCCTGTGTGTGTGTGTGTGTGTGTGTGTGTGTGTGCATGTGTCTTGTATTCCTCCTTCAGATATTGGATTTGAAGTCCCGGATAAGTTCCTGGTGGGATATGCTTTAGACTACAATGAGTATTTCAGGGATTTGAGTGTGAGTTTAGTCCTGTTTTTAATGTGCATAACCCGTCTGATGTCTGTCCTGAAGGATGTCCTGACACTTTCTCTCTGTTTCTCTTTATATCTTTCAGCATATCTGTATATTAAGCGACAGCGCCAAAGAGAAATATAAAGTATGATACGACGCGAGTGCCGGATGCACCGAGACAAAGATCACTGTGAACCTTTTCTTCTGATTGTGAAGTTATTTTTGAACATGTCATCTGAATAATGAAACATTCCCAAAGATAAAATGCGAGAGAGAAAATATTATTTTGTTAAGAATAGTTGATAGTTAATCTCATTTTAATTGTGATTTATTGCGGAAGACTGTACAACTTTCTGATTGTTTGAACTGAGGCCTTAGATTAACTGATTTTATGTTGATTTTATGTTTTAAGTTTGGGTTTAGCTCAGAGGTTGTGAAGTTACTCATGGTTAGCTAGTTATTATTGTCATTATATTATCTAGATTTTGACTCCAGAATATACACACACCCTGAAACAGAGAATTGTTGTGCAGCTGTCATGAAAAATATGAATATGAATTATTATTTTTTTTGGATCACCACAATAGAGTAACACTGACAATGATATTATTATTATTAATAGTATCTGTACTGGTTGTTTCCCATGCATGTTAATGTGAAAACAAGTCCAATAAGCTGAGATGTATGATTGTGTGAGTAATATTTATGTTTACTGACACCAAAACTCTGACGAGCTGTAAGCAATAAAGAAATGTATGAAGGTCTATGCTTTTGTGTTTTGAGTTTTCGACATTTATTTAAATATGGTGGTCATTATGGGGGAACAATCTCAAATGTGAATAAATGTCATGTGTTATTTCGGAGTTTTAATATCTATTTTACCTCATGTAAATAAGTGTTGACTATCCATTAAAAAAGTCAAAGGCTTGTTTGAAGTGTTAGCCGTTAAATATCGTTAATATTCAGTAGGCGCCTCGAAATATCTGTGAAATATCACAACGGCTTTATATCTTACTAACATTTATTTGCAGGCTAATTCGTTTGGTTTTTATATATATTAATTACCACGATTTGTACATGATATAGAAGGGAAATATCCATAACATTATTAAGAAAGGTTAAAAACAAACAAACAAAAAAAACTTTGGCTGTAATCGCAAAACATTGGTTGGTCCATCCTGATCAGCGCCCATAGACATATACACTAGACGTCACCTTAGGGCTCTAAGCATGCGTCAAAACCGCCGCCATCTTGGAACAGGGGTCTTGTCATAGGAACTAGCTAGGTAAAGCTGCTATCTCTGCCTTTACTTCAAATTCATTAATGGTGGCGGACTTTTGTGCAGCGTATGATGTTCACGGATGAAATCTGAACTAGGAAGAATGTTTTTTTTTTTTTTTTAATCTTTCTGGAATCAATGATAAATACATGTCTGACCGTTGGAACAAACCAAAAAAACAAGAAAAATCGCATTCACAACAATGATTTATGGTGATTTTATTTCCGTGAGACCTGAGTCTACATTGACGCTGATGCATTAAAGTGGAGGGGCTCCCCTGTTTCAAGAAGGTGGCTCTATTGACGCATTCGTTCCAATCTATGGTTCCAATCTGCCGTAGCCAAGGTGAGGTCTAGTGTTATAGACATATATCTATGATCAGCGCTGAGGAGAGTAACAGGTACCACGTGACTTTGTGATTTTTTTTTCCGTTGCTGATATTTGCCCTGTCACTGATATATACTATACACCAATCTATGAAAAAAAAAAAAACTCCACATATGTTGTATTATTTAAAAAAAAAGTTATTAATAAAGTTATTATTTTAAAACAAGACCAGTATATTTTCAGTTGTGTATGGTATTTTGCTAGGATTTTTTTTTTGCAAAGATAAATCCTTACGGAAAATTATTATTTTACGATTAAGAAATTAGAAAAATACACTTTAATATAAGCCACAAGTAAATAAAATATTTTTTTTTATTTCGATACATCGCACCTGACCAATCAGAGACGGTCAGATAGCTAAACCCTGCCCACTTTTGTGACGCAATGTTTTATTTGCGGAAGTGTGGTCCAGCCGGATTTTCGCAACGTGAACTTGCTGTTACCGAAATTTCATTGGGAAGTTGAATGAGTTATTTTATTTGAAAACAATCATTCCGCGATGGCAGCTCTTAAATACGCCGGAATGGATGACACAGACAGTGAAGACGAGCTTCCCCCCGGCTGGGAAGAGAGATCCACGACAGACGGATGGGTTTATTATGCCAAGTGAGTGTTTGAGACGAGCGCGTGCCTTCTCACTGTTCATAATAATGAGTGTCTGACAGACTCATGATATTTGTCATAACTCGTTTCAGCCATGAGGAAATGAAGACTCAGTGGGAGCATCCAAAAACTGGGAAGAAGAAGCGCTGTGCTGGAGGTTTGAGAATTTATTTATGAACAATAACTGATCATCTCGCCGTCAAAACCATATTAAAAATATCTCAACGTCATTAATGCACTCTACTTAAGTGTGCAGAGCTTTCAGAAGAGAGTTTTGATATGCAATGATGATAAATCAATGATTGAGTCACTTATTTATTGTATTTTCCAGCTTTGCCATATGGATGGGAGCAAGAGACCGATGATAAAGGCCAAATCCTCTATGTTGAGTGAGTTCATCTTAGTCATATTATATATTATAATTTCCCTTCAGACAGATTTGTCTCTCAGCTTTCAGGCTAATTAATAATAAATTAATTGGTAACACTTTTTTCAATAAGGTTTCATTCAATAACAAAAACTAACACTGAGCAATACATTTTTAAGATGCAGTGTTTATTAATATTTGTTAATGATCGGTAATAAAACACAGCTGTTCATGTTTGCTGAATTCAGAAAAATAATATAAAGACATCTTTTTGATTTTGATAATAATGTATTAGGCAATTTAGAAAATAACATTAACTGTGATGTTTACTAATGTATTTCACTTTTGAAACCTTATTGTCAAGAGTTACAAACTAATTTGAATACACTTGACAAATTCATTTTTAGATATATGCACACTAAATATTTTAAACATTTTCCTCCTGATTAATTAAACTTGAACACAATCAAATATTATGAGATATTACAATGATACGTACATAAATAAATGGACAAACAAATAATATAAATGTTTTAGAAGTCAAATAAATAAATAAAGCAACATTTTTAGCTATTTTATAGTAATGTTTGTATATTTTATTGTAATATTTTATATATAATAAAATGGATTATAATTTACTGAATATGGTATTTTGGCAGAAAAGATTGGCATAAAAACTCTTGTGATCTGGACAATAACTCACACTTGAATAATAATGACAGTAATAAACTTAGATTCGAGTTAAAATAGAGAATATTTTTTACTTTTATCCAATCAGAGACGCTCAGGATGCTAAGCCCCGCCCATTTCACAACCACATTTGTTTAATTATAATTTTGTTTAGCATGTTTTCTTTGTGATGACATGTTATATGAAGCACTGGTGTTGTGTAACTGTGTGTTGTGCTGCTGGTCTCAGCCACATCAACAAGCGGAGCACGTACTTCGACCCGCGGCAGGCCTTCACCGTGGAGGACGTGCAGCTGAAGCCCAAGCGCTTCGACGGGAACAGCTCGGCTCTGGAGGTGCTGCACGGCCGAGACCTGTCCGACCGCGTGGTGCTCATCACGGGGGCCAACAGCGGCATCGGTGAGTACAGCCACGCCAGACCGCATCACAGCCGTGTTTAAACCCTTTAAACATCACAGCCGCATCACAGCCGCATCACAGCCGCATCAGTCGCATCGCAACCTGATCACAGCCACATCACAGCCATGTTTAAACACTTTAAAGGGGTCCTATAATGTACATTTCACTAGAGTTATAATAAGTCTCTGATGTCCCCAGAGTGTGTGTGTGAAGTTCATAGCTGTCAACATTGAACATTGAAGATAAGGGAGTTTTCCTGGAATCCATCCCCAAAATAAGGTTTTTTTTTTACACGATTCTTACCCACAAACTTTAACCCTCAGGTGCTCTTCGGTCATTTCTGACCGAAAAATTTTCTGTTTTGAATTATTAAAAATCACAGCTTCATCGGAATGTTTCGAAACTTCGTGACTTTTATGGCATTATGTATGTGAACATGCAAAAAAAATGAGGTCGTGATCTGAGCATGCTAAGTGGTCCTAAAAAAGATAGTCACACTTGTGGTCTTTGGTCAAAAATGACCCCCATAGGAAATGAATGGGAAATTGTAAAAAAATGAAAAAAAAAAAAAAAAAATTGTGAATTTTTGTTTTTTTGTCAATTTTTTTTTTTTTATAAGAAATAGTTTTTGAGATTGTTTCAACTATATATTCAAATCCAACAACAACAGCAACAAAAATGTGTTCATAAACATCTGGGGAATTCACATGCTTCTCAATAGAGAGCTGTACATGCCATCTAGTGGTTACACCATGATTCTACGCTTTTTCTCCTCAACTGTAACCAGATGGTGCTAATTTTCTTCAAAAATATTTTTTTTTCTGAAGGCGTACACTCTATATTAATCTAAAATACTGCATTAATATTTTTTGAAAAAAAAAAAGAAGAAAAAAAAAAATATATCTATATATATATATATATATATATATATATATATATAAATATATATATATATATATATATAAATATATATATTTTCCCATGGCAAAAATAAACCATAAATATTGCATAAATATTAATAAATTCAATTAACTTGTCTCAAAATACTGAACTAAAAAGAATAAATATTATAGAACAAAAATAAATTGCATTGGTTTTACTGGGATGGAGAAAGTTTCATTTTTAGGTGTCCGGTCACTTTTGACCGGGAAGATAACAAGTGTGACTCCGAAACGAAGAGCACCTGAGGGTTAAAAATAAAGCACTAATCCTTAAAAGTCTAAAGAGTTTATAACTAGCCTAGAAACTAGTGTGTCATTTAAAGAAAAAAAAAAATCTACATTTGGATTAGCGATGTGTTGCTCTTGCCTTTACGACAACAATTTCAACTGTTATCACATCTTCCAAAATCCGCAAAATAGGGAAGTGGGCTGTCTGTTCATTTCAGTAACATTTACACATTTTGTGTAGTTTTAAAGAGCCTATATTTAGCCTGGTGGTGGACCGTCACTCAGAAGACACACTATGTTGTTATTGTAGCCTATCCTATCTTTATATCCTCCTGAGGCTCACAAGGTTTTTTTTTTTTTTTTTTTTCAAAAGTTTTTTTTTCTTCTTCGTGTGTTCACATTGTTAAGAGTATAAGAAACAAATAAAAAAATATATATTTTATTCATATGTTATATGACATTAAATTATATATAGGCAAAACTAATGGCAATATTTAAAAATCGATTTATTATTTGTTTAACCCTTTACCTGTCACCCCCTTTTTGATAATTGACATTAAAATGCACTATACAAACTTAAAGGGTTGTAATTCCAGAATGCTTTGGAACATACACCCAAGTTTGGTGTTGTTTTAAAGAAAACAATCAGCATATTATCACTGAAGTGAAAGCACTTCAAACAATTAAAGTATGAAAAAGTTATGAAAGTTATAATTTACAGTAAATCAAATATACTTTATTAATATATTTTTTAATATAAAATAAATAATTTACAAAATGTGTTTTACTCTAAAATTACAGCTATATATATAACCAAGTTGTGTTCCAAATTTACATAATTACATAATTAATATTATGTATAAATTAGGGCTGTCAAAACGATTAATCGCAATTAATCGCATCCAAAATAAAAGTTTGTGTTTACATAATATATGTGGGGGCACTGTGTATAATTATTTTATATATATAAACACACACACATGCTTGTATATTTTTAAGAAATATTTTCAAGTATATTCTGTATATAGATTTATATGTAATTTATATTATATATAAATATAAACATTTTATATATAAATAATATTTTTTTTTCTTAAATATACATGCATGTGTGTTTTTATATATATACAAAATAATTATACACAGTGCACCTACATATATTATGTAAACACAAACTTTTATTTTGGATGCGATTAATCGCGATTAATCGTTTTGACAGCCCTAGTATAAATATAAATATTTGATATATTAAGAACACATTTTTCTTAAATATATACATGCATGTGTGTGTATATTTATATATACAAAATAATTATATACAGTCCACCCACATATATTATGTAAACACAAACTTTTATTTTGAATGCAATTAATCGCGATTAATCGTTTGACAGCCCTAGTTTAAAACGATGCCGAATTTTCTCTCTCTTTTTTTAGATTTTGACATTATTATTTTACACGGAAAAAAAAATGTATGCTGCACGTTCTTGTGAAATAAAGTATATTTTATAAAAAATACCCATGCGTTTTTTTTATTTTTTTATTAAACAATCAAAATCATCTTACAAATACATATCTTCAATATCAAAACAATTTAAGATTTTTGTAAACACAATAAATAAATAAATAGAACAAAAAAAATCACAGAGGTCTAATCAATGCTTGTCTTGTTTTATATCTTTTCAAAGCTTTATTATACAAAGTTAATTTAATAAAAAACAAAAAAAATGTATTTATTAGTGCTGTCAAACGATTAAAATATTTAATCGCGATTAATCGCATCAATATCATAGTTAACTCACGATTAATCGCACATTTTTATCTATTCTAAATGTCTTTTGATTGCATGTGAAAAACTACAAAGTTTGCTAGGACAAAAAGACCATTAATCACACGATTAAAAAAAAAAAAAAAAAAACACCGTTAAAATGGGTTTGCGTTAACGCCGTTAATAACGTGTTAAACTGACAGTCCTAGTATGTATATGTATGAACTGCTTAGCTAAAATAATTAAACTGTTATACATTAAAATGCCCATAAGTTTCAAGTATTTTTTCACCATCATGATCAAGAAGTAACTCATAACAGAATCAAACGGATAACTGACACTATATACAATTATATTACACAAAATCAATGTTTTAAAATGCTTATTGTACTGTAATGTTGCATCATAACATACATACGTAGAGAGAAGGACGTTTCATGTTCAATAAAAGCTGTTTCATGTGTAAAATTACGTTAAGTGGCGTTATTAAGTTTCAAACCTAAGCTCCGCCCCTCACTTATGGCCCTTAGAACGTAAGCTCCGCCCCCTACTTCCGGTTCTGGCATTGGGGTTCTGAAACAGGTGTGTCTGCAGCGGGATACTATTGAATCCGGGAGGAATGTTGTACAGTTCCTATCTATTCCATTATAATCTATTCTCTACTATTCCTTTGAGCTTTGAGCTTTGTAAGTTTGCAGATGTTTCTGCTCAAACAGCAACATTACACACACTAACTACAGCTATGATCCAGCAGCCCTTGCTCTGACAGTGCGTGCAGCGTTTGTCCAGCAGGAGGCGCTACAGCACCAGCTTTAGCCCTGAAGTGAGCACATGAAGGAATGCTATTGTGAATATCTCATAATTCATCTGAAGAATTATCAAAGCAACTTCACACATGCAATAATTCAACACCGTTACGATGCGAGTCCTCACATCTGTGGTGTTAATTACTGAAAAAGAGAGGTAATTCAGCCGAACCAAAGCACATGTTTCAGTCCTGTTTATGACATCAGATGCTGTTTCATTGGTGGATTCTGGTATTGTTTTTAGGTTTATTTTAGAAGTTTTTTTCTTGTTATTGAACAATAATGCATGAAGTTACTCAAAAGTGACGGTAAAGACAAATGAATGATTTATTTCAAATTAATAATCTTTTGAACTACCGGTTCATCAAATATTCCTGGAAAGTTGATCAGTTAAACATGAATCCGCTCAATGTGATTCAATTTGAAAAATGTGATTTTAACATGAATGATAATCATAAATGTTTCTTGATCATTAAATCATCATATTAGAGTGATTTCTGAAGATATTAATGATGCTGAAAGTTCAGCTTTGATCACAGGAATACATTAGGCTTACACTTCACTATATAGGGCTGTTAAAACGATTAATCGCGATTAATCGCATCCAAAATAAAAGTTTGTGTTTACATAATATATGTGGGTGCACTGTGGATAATTATTTTGTATATATAAATACACACACATGCTTTTATATATTTAAGAAATATTTTCATGTATATTCTGTATATAGATTTATATATAATTTATATTATATATAAATATAAATATTTTATATATAAATAATATTTTTTTCTTAAATATACATGCATTTGTGTTTTTTATATATATACAAAATAATTATACACAGTGCACCCGCATATATTATGTAAACATAAACTTTTATGTTGGATGCGATTAATCACGATTAATCGTTTTGACAGCCCTAATATATATATATATATATATATATATGTGAAAACTGAACATAAAAATCAACGTTTTTATTACTATTATGTATATATATACATGTATATATATATACATATATATACATAATAGTAATAAAAACGTTGATTTTTATGTTCAGTTTTCATTTTAATTTCAGTTTGTTTTAGTAATTTTTAATGCTTTGTCATCTTTATTATTATATGTAAATTTATTTTTACTAATTTTATTACTTGCATTTAAAAACTTTTCCATTTAAAATTTTGTATTTTAAAAATTGTATTTGAAATATATTCCCTTTTTCAATAGGACATTGCAAACATACTAACAAAAAATTACTATATTTAAATACATTAAAAGTATTTAGCATCATGCTTTTTACCTATTTTCACAATACAACTTTAAACACACTTTAAAATAATTGTGCTTTAGTATATTTTCTAAAACCAGCATGCTTTTAACATATTTCTGAAAAGTGCAGTATAAGTACATTGGTTCCAAATATATGCTTTGTTACACTTTTAAGAAATATGCTCAACACAAGTACACTTTTAACATATTTCTAACAAATGCACTAGAAGGTAATAAATACATGCTTAATTATATTTTTAAGAAATACGCTTAACACAAGCATAATTTTAGTGAAGTTTTAGTGCATTTAAAGAAAACACACTTATGTTGCTCTTACTTAAAAATACATTTTTGGAGTACTTTGTGTAAGAACATAGCAAAATTATTAAGCTTTCAGTGAGTTTGAAATATATGAACTTTATAAACACCTATAACTACTGCAATATATTAAAAAATGTATGCATTTATCACTTTAATATTTAAATAAATAAATAAATAAATATATATATATATACGCACACACATAATGTACCAACTTGTAATGTATTAGAAACATTTGTCAACTATATTAAGCATTGCAATATAATAATAATATTTCGCAGTATTACTGTATGTTCACTTCTGGCTTGAACAGCATTTATAAAAAAAATATAGTCCAGATAAAATAAAAAACAGGAAATGTTAATAAATATTGCAGATGTTCATATTCATATCTGAGTTCTGAGATTCTTGTAGTTTTAATCTCCGTCATTCATGCCACATAATGTTATTCATTTATTAAATACTTCATAATAACGGCTCATGTAAATCTGAACATGTCGATCTAGCAACATATGAAATATGATACACAGTGATGATGCTGTTATGAGTGTGTGTAGTGGTGTGTGATGAACACTAGAGGGCAGAGGAGCTCCACCTGTCACTCATCAGGACTAAAACACTGTAGGATCATCATCATCATCAGCGTGCCGCAGTCAAACACACACTAGCAGGAACACACACCGTTCTTATGATCGGAGGCTCATATTACATGATGATCGTTATGATGTGTGACTGTTAATTTGGTCAATATATTAGTTATTTCTTTGAGATATTTGGAGAGGTGAAGTGGCCGTCGTCAGGTTTGCGCGTGTTTGTGTTGTCACACACTCTTGTGCTCATGTCAGCGAAACACACTTCTTGTTGGAGATCTGTGGATTGTTTATGTGTGTTGTGTAAATTACACAATAGATTATTATCATATCAGCAAACAATAGATGTGTGTGTGTAAGACACGGGCTGGTGATGAATCTGTGTGTGTTATAATAATGATCTGCAGTTTAAGAGCACACACAGTGTGTGAACAACATCTAATGATAACCGCTCAGTCCAGCTGGAGGTGTGTGTGTGTGTGTGTGTGTGTGTGTGTGTGAGTGTGTTTATGAGTGTGTTTTTGTGAGCGAGTGTGTGTTTATGAGTGTGAGTGTGTGTGTTTATCAGTGTGATTTTTTTGTAAGTGTGTGTGTGTGTGTGTGTGAGTGTGTATGTTTATCAGTGTGAGTGTGTTTTTGTGAGTGTGTTTATGAGTGAGTGTGTGCGTGTGTGTGAGTGTGTGTTTATCAGTGTGAGTGTGTTTATGAGTGGATGTTTATGAGGTGTGTTTATGAGTGAGTTTTTGTGAGTGTGTGTGTTTATCAGTGTGAGAGTGTGTTTATGAGTGTATGTTTTTATGTGTTTTTGTCAGTGTGTGAGTGGGACTGTGCGTTTATGAGTGCGAGTGTGTGTGTGTTTATGAGTATGATAGTGTGTGTGAGTGTGTGTTTATGAGTGTGAGTGTGTATTTATGAGTGTGTTTATGAGAGTGTGTTATGAGTGTGAGAGTGTGTGTGAGAGTGTGTATTCATGTGTGTGAGTGTCTGTTTATGAGAGTGTGTTTATGAGAGTGTGTGTGTGTGTGTACACCTGTACCACTATAGCATTGATCCTGCTGTGAGTGTGTGTATGAGTGTGAGAGTGTGTGAGTGTGTTTGAGTGTGTGTGTGTTAGTGTGTGTTAGTGTGTGTTTGTGTGTGTGAGTGTGTGTTTGAGTGTTTTTATGTGTGAGTGTGTGTTTATGATTGTGTGTGTGTGTGTGTGTGTACACCTGTACCGTAACATTGATCCTGCTATGAGTGTGTGTTTGAGTGTGTGTTTGAGTGTGTGTGTGTGTGTGTGTTTATGATTGTGTGTGTGTGTGTGTGTGTGTACACCTGTACCGTCACATTGATCCTGCTGTGTGTGTGTGTGTTTGAGTGTGTGAGTGTGTGTTTGTGTGTGTTTGTGTGTGTGTGTGTTTATGATTGTGTGTGTACACCTGTACCGTAACATTGATCCTGCTGTGTGTGTGTGTGTTTGAGTGTGTTTGATTGTGTGTGTGTGTGTACACCTGTACCGTAACATTGATCCTGCTATGAGTGTGTGTTTGAGTGTGTTAGTGTGTGTTTGTGTGTGTGTGTGAGTGTGTGTTTATGATTGTGTGTGTGTGTGTGTGTGTGTGTGTGTACACCTGTACCGTCACATTGATCCTGCTGTGTGTGTGTGTGAGTGTGTGTGTGTGTGTACACCTGTACCGTCACATTGATCCCGCTGTGTGTTTGAGTGTGTGTGTGTGTGTGTGTGTGTGTGTGTTTGACCTGGACTGATTCCCCCATTCATTCCCATTAGCCGCTCGCGCTCGCCTTAATTCCCCACTATTGAACACACTAGAAGTTATTCACCGTCTCTTCGTCTGATCTGAGACCTGCAGCTACACACACTATTACACACCCATTACTAACAGTGGACCGTTTCATTTTGTTTATCTAATTATTTTTTTTCTTCATAAAACACTTCGACTCAGAGAGTTACACACACTTGCTGGTAAATTGTCTATTTTAATTAGAAAGAAAGCGTTACGCTGTAGTACAAAATAAAGAAATCAGAGATATTAAAATTTCACAGTTTTCCCCCACTTTTATCACATTTTTTTATTTTGATTTAATAGTAATTTTAATATTTATTTATTAATGTCTGTACCGCTGATAAAAGGTCCTACTTAACATAAGCCTCTTAGACCTCAGATCTTACTGTTTTTTTTTAAATGAATGATTTAGTAGTTAAAAAATTGTTTCATATATATTTTTTTTAACAAATTCAGTGAAATGTAGTGACTCTCAGACATCCAAATGAATTGTCTTATTATTTTTTTCCTGCTGTCTTATTAATTATGTGCCCTTTTTTGAGAATAATGGGTGAATCACATTTGTGTGTGTGATTTGTTTTCTCTCATCTAACAGCACGTCTCCAGTGCTTCACACTTTTATATATTAGTGTGTGTGTGTGTGTGTGTGTGTTTACCGCGGAGAGAGAAGCGTAACGTCCTACACAAGCGCAGAGTTACTCTCCCCGCGTAAGAGAAGTGTTATCCTCCAGCGGCCCTGAATAAAGCTGTGTGTGTGTGTGGGGTTATTCTGGTGGAGCAGGTGTAGTGCTGCTGATGGATGTTGTGTGAGTCGCTCTGACGCTCACAGATGCGTCTCCACATTCATGAGCTCCTATATTTACTCTCCGCTGTTCTCAGTTCATCAGATCTAATGGAGGCAGCAGGAAAACCAGTGCGTCACTGATGCTCTCTCTCTCTCTCTCTCGCTCTCTCTCTCTCTCTCTCTCTCTCCCTCTCTCTCTCTCTCTCTCTCTCTCTCTCTCTCTCTCTCTCTCTCTCTCTCTCTCTCTATCTCTCTATCTCTCTCTCTCTCTCTGAAAGGTCTTTGATGCGCTTTCAGAACGTTTCTTTAAATGTTTGAATCTCTCACTAGTCCGACACAGCAACCAATAGCGTGAGTTTGGGGGCGGGGTTATCAGTCTGCCTGACCAATGGTGGGAGTGTTCAGGAAAACCTGTTTTGAAAACATAATTATTCCTCTAGTTTTGTTTCCGTTCTTTAAACCTAAATATCAAAACAAACTTTCGAAACCCCGCTGTTTATTTTTTCTTGCTTTTTAAAAACGAAACAATTTTTCAAATTTTGATTTCAACGTTATGTCAACATTCCCCCCATTAAAATGAGTAAATCAAATTTTTTAACTATTTAAAAAATAGTTTTTGATTCGTATTTGAAGTAAAGTAAAATATAAATATTAGATGGGAAAACATTAAAATATATTGGTAACATTTTACAATAAGGTTCATTAGTTAACATTAGTTAACTACATTAGTTAGCATGAACTAATAATGAACAGCACTTATACAGCATTTATTAATCTTTGTAAACGTTAATTTCAATATTTACTAATACTTCATTACTAATACTTTATTATTACTAATACTTTATTAATACTTTAGCCCGTTCTCCTCTGACCTCTCGCATCAACAAGGCATTTTGGCCCACAGGACTGCCGCATAGTGGATGTTTTCCCCTTTTCACTCCATTCTTTGTAAACCCTAGAAATGGTTGTGTGTGAAAATCCCAGTAAATGAGCAGATTGTGAAATACTCAGACACCAACAACCATGCCACGCTCAAAATCACTTAAATCCCCTTTCTTTCCCATTCGGACATTCAGTTTGGAGTTCAGGAGGTCGTCTTGACCAGGACCACACCCCTAAATGCATTGAAGACACTGCCTTCTGATTGGTTGATTAGATAATGTGTACTAAAATAATTAAAACTAAGGCTAAATAGAAATATTTATAAGAACAAATAAATTACAAAATACTTAAAATGAAAAGGAAAACGAAACTATTTAAATTAGAGCTAATTCAAATCAAATCCTGGAATGGTATTAGCATAGAAATCGTTCTCAAGCTAATGCTATTTGCAGCTTTACATGAAGTAGCGGGTGTCTAAACGTCATGTGCTCAGACTCGTGTGTGTTTGGCAGAAGCTCAGTGTCAGGACAGGAAGCGCGGGGCACACAGGACGGATAAAGGCCTACTGACGGGAATCTGCAGTTCATGTGATCTGAATGCCATGACCTCTGTGTGTTTCCACTTTTGATGAGTGTGTGTATGAGTGTGTGTTTCTGTGGCCTCTCATCAGACTCGTTCCTCTCAGATGTTTCTGTGGTGAACCGGTAGATTTACTTTATACTTTATTTGTCCCAATTTTTTTGCAGGGAAAAGCTGCATAACAAGATACTTACACCAGGACCATTCAGTTAGTTAGTTTGAGTTTTTCCCTCCTGCGTTTTTAAAAAAAAAACTCTGTCCACATGAAAACGCAAAAACAAGACATCAGGCGCTGTCAAGGGCATGCAACACCAGCAGGTGGCGATATAAACCCAACCGTAACGCCACGTTAGCCAATCAGAAGCCGTCAGCGGTGCAAAAACTCCGGTTTCGCTGTCTACACGACAACACTGCAACCGGCGTTTCAGAAAATACTCACCCTGGCAGGGGTTTTCAAAACTGTCTGGTTTTAGAGTCCCGATACTGCGTTTCCGTGTGGACGAACGGCCGAACCGCGTAAAAAAAGTCACGGTTATAAAAATACCCGTGTCCGTGTGGACATGGCCTTAGTTGGACGCTTTCGTACCCCAATGTTTTGTTCAGCGTAACTGCTAAAGCGATTCTCAAACCCTCGCGCATCACGTGAACCGTGACTCTGACCAATACACTGCACGCTTTAGCCATTTACATAAAGCTGGGTAGCTCCGCCCACTGACACATATCATTGGTCGGCATAACTGAAGATGAAGCATAAATCATGCTGAGATTGTGTGGAGACGTGCTATAAGAGCTTGTTTCGTTGAGCCATATCAATTGTTTTAGTAAATATGTTTTTCAGTATATGTGTATTTTTGAAAGAAGTCTCTCGCACGTGAGCAGAATTAATAACAGTTGTATTAAGACAACTAATTAAAAATAAGCCATTACTCCAGTCTTCAGTGTCACATGATCCTTCAGGAATCACTCTAATTGGATGATTTGCGGCTCAAGAAACATGATGATTATGATTATTTTTACGCCAAATGCTATATATCATATGTTCTCAAAAATATTAAGCAGCAAAAACTTGTTCATAGTAATATATTAGAGATGCTGTATTGAGAATATTGAACTGTCTCTCTTCATTTCCCAATATTCGGCACAAGTAAAACTCCCAAACGTTGGGTGTGTGTCTGATTCTGGAGCGAGTCTTTAATCTTCGGTGCGCCTGTGGAGCCGGTTATTGATATTGAGTGTCAGAGGAAATGGAATCTGAGGCTTTTAATGTGTGTTTCATGTCCCCTTTTGATGAATCTGTTTATCGGCTCTGTAATGAACACCAGGTATGGTTGGTTAGTCAAATTATTGAGCATTATTAACCTTGGATGAAATTCACAAAGCACGGAAAAAACTGATGTAACGTACAAGAAAATTACAGCTGGGGATAAAAGGTTCGATAATGATTACGGCCTCAATACCACCCGGGCGAGCGGCCTGATGCATATATATGTGTGTGTGTGTGTGTTTAAGGCCTTTTACTGGCTTTTTAAAACGGGTCGGAGCGCTTGAATGTGAACTCAAGTGGTTTATGGATTCGCTTTTACTATTGTTCCAAGAGCAGAGGTATTAAAGTTGCATGACGACTCTTTGCTCTCTCTCTTTAACAATGTCCGTGTTGGGATTAACGGCGCTCCCGCTCGTATTCGCGGATGCGGTTGCCGTGGGGACGGCGTGACCGTCGGCACGATGAAAAATGGCGTTGGGATTTAGCCGAGGCCACTTGGGGGTCGAAGCCGGAGTGTGTGAGGCAAGGGCATCGAGGGCATCGGGGGCAAGAGCAGCGGCGAGCGGCTGGTCAGCTGGAACCCTGTAATTACTAACCATACATTTCACTTTGGCCCGTGACAACATCTCCCCCAATCCCAAATGAAGATGGGGGTTATTAATGGTGTAAATTAAGCCTCCCTGCAGACTGACAGAGGCACCACACTCCCCGTTTTAACCCCAAATATATATATATAGATACGTGCTCCAGTTCACCTGCTGCTCCCTGGCCCCTCCCCTTTTATGCTCCACGACCATATATGGTCATTAGTCAGATAAACTGCTTGTGTGATATCGGTAATATCTTAATTATTTTTTAACAACGTTAAGCTGAGATAATCGAGTATGATTTGAGAGTGCAGGATTTCGGTGAGTGATTTCTATGCCGTTAAAATGAAACAACCAGATTTCCCTGAGCTTTGATTTAAACATTTAACATTTTGAGTTATAGTTTAGACACAATATTGTCTGGTTTTGCTTGATTTTGTTCAATCATTCACAGCAGAGCGACACAAAGCGGCTTGATTACTGAATGAAACCTCAAATCAGTTTAATAAAGGATTCAATGACTGAACGAACTAGGTGTTTAAACGAATTGTTTGAGTGACGTCAACTCAGCGATTGGCAGTTTTGGATCATTTCTTGTAATTGTAAGTGCATCAATGCATCCTCTGAGTGAAAACATGTCAATGTCACCGTGGATGCAGGTATTGAGCAAATATGGATTTTAGGGCTGCGGTAAACGATTAATCTAACGACTATTTTTTTTATCTTTCTGATGCTCTATTAGTAAAAAAAAAACATAATAAATACTAGCGCACTGAATCGTGATACTATAAGCTGGCTAACGTGTACTCGACGCTTGCGCACGAGCGCAAAGGTGTGCGCGGCAAAAATGACACGTTGGAAGAAAAGGAATTGTCGAATAAAGTCGTTATTTTTGTTTGTTTTGTTTCTCATTGCTTGATAAACTTATAGTTGAGCCACTGCAGTCACGTGGAATATTTAAACATTTTCTCCAATGACTTTCTGGGCCGTGAAGTTTCATTCGCTTAGGGAGCATATGTAGCAGTGATCCACCTCTCAAATTTGATCAAAAATATCTTCGTTTTTGTCCCGGAGATGAACGAAGGTCTTACGAGATTGGTACAGCATGGGGGTGAGTAATTAATGACTTAATTTTCATTTTTTGGGTGAACTAACCCTTTAAGATTAACATTTTCTTTCAGTTACTGTTGTTGTTGCATTTGACTTTTACGGATTTACATAATTACATAATTGAGAACATAAATTAAAGCCTTTGAACATGCTATCACTCTGTTATTACTTCACAATGCTTCAAAAAAGTATTTATGTAGATGTAGATACAATAATGTAATAATTTTCATTTATTACATTAAATGTTCAAATGTATTTATTTAAAAGCATACAAATCAAATTTAACACAAAGACAAGACAACTCTACTCACTCTAAATAAATAAATAAATTAGTACTGCACCATATACCTATAGTATTATTTTTGAAATACGTGGAACGTGTTATCACATGTAATCCCTCCCCCTTTATTACATAAATATTACTACAGTGTTTATTTGTTACAGTCACAAATAATGTCACAATGTAAATAAAAAGTTGGTACTACACTGTAAACAACGACAATGTTATGTCAATTATTCCCTTTAAATGTGTGTAATAAAGCAGAAAAAGGAATAACAAAAGTGTAGGGCAGATTTCAGAGTGATGACAGAGAAAATCAACGAGATTCATGCAGGCGTTTATCTGTCCGCTCTTTATGTGTATCCTGGCTTGATTCCCGTTCGCTCGCTCTGATTAGGAAGTGACCTGTAGGAGAACTCGGCTACACAATAAACCCATCCAGTGACCCGCAGGCCATCTCTGGGACGTCCCGTCAGCACAGCGTCCTCACAGCGCGTTACACACCGAAGCGTAAACCAATCCAGTGACCCTCAGGCCATCTCTGGGACGTCCCGTCGGCACAGCGTCCACACAGCGCGTTACACACCGAAGCGTAAACCCATCCAGTGACCCGCAGGCCATTTTTGGGACGTCCCGTCGGCACAACGTCCTCACCGCGTGTTACACACCGAAGCGTAAACCCATCCAGTGACCCGCAGGCCATCTCTGGGACGTCCCATCAGCACAGCGTCCACACAGTGCGTTACACGCCCAAGCGTAAACCAATCCAGTGACCCGCAGGCCATCTCTGGGATGTCCCGTCAGCACAACGTCCTCACAGCGCGTTACACACCGAAGCGTAAACCCATCCAGTGACCCGCAGGCCATCTCTGGGACGTCCCGTCATCACAGCGTCCACACAGTGCGTTACATGCCCAAGCGTAAACCAATCCAGTGACCCGCAGGCCATCTCTGGGACGTCCCGTCGGCACAGCGTCCACACAGCGCGTTACACACCCAAGCGTAAACCCATCCAGTGACCCGCAGGCCATTTTTGGGACGTCCCGTCGGCACAACGTCCTCACCGCGTGTTACACACCGAAGCGTAAACCCATCCAGTGACCCGCAGGCCATCTCTGGGACGTCCCATCAGCACAGCGTCCTCACAGTGCGTTACGCACCGAAGCGTAAACCAATCCAGTGACCCGCAGGCCATCTCTGGGACGTCCCGTCGGCACAGCGTCCACACAGCGCGTTACACACCCAAGCGTAAACCCATCCAGTGACCCGCAGGCCATCTCTGGGACGTCCCGTCGTCACAGCGTCCTCACAGTGCGTTACGCACCGAAGCGTAAACCAATCCAGTGACCCGCAGGCCATCTCTGGGACGTCCCATCAGCACAGCGTCCACACAGTGCGTTACACGCCCAAGCGTAAACCAATCCAGTGACCCACAGGCCATCTCTGGGACGTCCCGTCAGCACAGCGTCCGCACAGTGCGTTACACACCCAAGCGTAAACCCATCCAGTGACCCGCAGGCCATCTCTGGGACGTCCCGTCGGCACAGCGTCCTCACAGTGCGTTACACACCCAAGCGTAAACCCATCCAGTGACCCGCAGGCCATCTCTGGGACGTCCCGTCGGCACAGCGTCCTCACAGTGCATTACACACCCAAGCGTAAACCCATCCAGTGACCCGCAGGCCATCTCTGGGACGTCCCGTCAGCACAGCGTCCTCACAGCGCGTTACACACCGAAGCGTAAACCCATCCAGTGACCCGCAGGCCATCTCTGGGACGTCCCGTCGTCACAACGTCCACACAGTGCATTACACACCCAAGCGTAAACCAATCCAGTGACCCGCAGGCCATTTTTGGGACGTCCCGTCAGCACAGCGTCCTCACCGCATGTTACACACCCAAGCGTAAACCCATCCAGTGACCCTCAGGCCATCTCTGGGACGTCCCATCAGCACAGCGTCCTCAC